>JAODKC010000130.1:2705362-2718758 GCA_026777985.1 Mormyrops attenuatus | reverse complement strand
GTTGTCTAGAAAGTGTGTGGCAGTCTTATAGAGCTGTAGTAGGACTTCAGTACTTCTCTTCAACAGAGAGCAGCCATTGCAAATTCACAGTAAGGCTTTTATGTCCTTAATTTGTCTTTATGTCTGGACATACTCTGGACATTATTTCAGAATTGCCCAGTTCTTTTAAAGGTTAATAACCAAAATAAATGCTGATCCACTTCAAAGTTCATAGACATATTTGCCTGTGAACGCTGACATGGTGTCCAGTCAGTGAACGAAGCGCTGGTAGGATGGGTTCTCTCTGCTTGGGGAGGAGTAGGGAGTCTGTGTAGATCTCAGCAGAATAGAGCTGCAGCCTGTGTTGGTGTTGGGTCCTGTTGCACCTCTGTCTGCATGCCTGTGTCTGGGTCCATGTGCAGTCATGCAGGGTCCGTCAGAGTTGAACTAGTCACTACGGACGGCCAGCAGAATTGGCTGCAAAGTCAACAGCACTGAAAGTGCTTTCATATTCAAGTTTTGTGGGTAGTGGGATTAAATATTAGTTAGAGATAAAAAATTCGAACCTTAAGGTTTTATGTTCGAATCCCGTTTGAGCCTCTGTTGTAGTAAAACCCTAAGTCAGTCTGGATGGTTCGTTTTTATAAAAGCACGATTCCGACCATGATTGTCCAAAAGAGTTCAGCGACAGTGGCACTGGGAGGCATATCACAGTATAGGCTAACGATTGTGTAAAGCAATTGGAAATAAAAGCTAGAAAACAAAACTCCAGTTTGATATAGGGTCAGCTGGCTGCCGAACCCCTCTAGGCACACTGAGGATGAAGAGACCAGGAGGCAGTGTGAGTTTTTGTGGAGCTCTCTCTTCTGTCACGCCACCTGTGGGTCAGCTCTCCCTCCCGCCTTCCGCAGAACAGGCAGCATTTCCAGCTGGTAGCTCTCCCTCTGCTGGGCCACATCCCCAGCAGACTCCACAGGCACTCAGTTAATGAAAGAAAATGTTGTGTGTAATATAATAAATAGTTGGAAGATGGATGGCTGTGAGGACGGATAGTTTACATCCAATATGATGCTGAACGGGAAAAGCTTAGCCTTCCAGAAAATGATGCTGATGTGGGCATTTGAGAATGAGTTAAATGGGTGATTATGTAAATAGATCATTAAGATACAACCCACTTAAGTTTTGCTAAGACAGCGACATTTCGTATTTATTGCATTGAATGGGATTAAAACCAAACAGCCCCTCCGTGCCTTTTTATACTTTTCTTTCGTAATTTTATTAAGTCTTAATTTAGTAGTCTTTAGTCTTTAGTAGTCTTTAGTAGTCTTAATTTAAACAAGTTGTAAGGGTGGTATTAGGTTTTCGTTTTAATTAAGCAAACTGTCCATCACTTCTGGTTTGTCTGTTATCATAAGCAAATAGCTAAAAAACGCAGAGGTCCATATCACTCATCCTGTCACCCGAGTAAGTTGCGTTTTTGCTAGGCTCATGATAATGTGGCCTACGCCTGCAATCCTGGAACTGCTAAGTACTCGTTTGTCAGTCTGTCTGTCAGCCTAATGTCTTCTGCATGCCTGCCGCCCCTAAAATGTCATAATCCCCCCCCCCCCGCCTATTTACAAAACATTATCTAATACTATACCTGTTTGCCTTTCGATTGACTGCTGTGATTTTTTTATGTTGAGCTAAACACACTGATGACCTGTCGCTACGGCTCACTCGACCGCATGCTTTCAGTCTCACGCGGCCACACGCACCACCGGCACCACGCGATAATCACGCAGGGGACGCGCCAGTTATAACATCGAGTCACACGGCTTTCATGGCCTCTCTCCATTTACAGCAGCATGTACTGCCACCTAGCGTCCGATATATCATCTGCAGAGTAAGATTAAGTGGACCGCACAACTACTTCCCGATGTCGTTCTAAGTGATTTGGCCAATTTAACTACAAAAACAAACCTCACCGTGAACAAATGAAACGGCGGCACAATCGTGTCTTTCACAAATTATTTGAAACCATTGCAATTTTATTTTCCACATTGAGAGATAAACAGTTTTCTGCTCTATAAAGTATAATTGATTCCTTATTGCAAGCTGACACGAAAATTCGCATAAAAGTGCATCCAGCAGCAAGGTGAGACAAGTGATGGTTTATTGAAGTTATTGACTTTTATAGGCAATTACATTAGTATTTCATTAGACAAACAGCATGGCCGTTACAGCCATGAATGCGTATCCCTACCACTGGGACTTGGAAGTAGAGGAACGACACAGGAAATAATTTGTCACATGATGTCACTGACTGTCCAATCAGAGATTGAAGCTCTCTAGATAATGCGCATTACTCTGATGAAAAACAGTTTAATGATCTGAGAAAATGCACCTTAAACATTTTCTGATTCAGGAACACATTTAAATTCCACGAGAGTCAGAAACACTCAATAGCAGCGACAGTAAGAGCTTGCCGTTGGCTGATGGCTCATACTGTAGTCAATCTGCTAGTGGTAACCAGTTTTTTTCCCCGGGGTGTTGGTGCAGGGTTTTCTGTGGATTCTGCAAAGGGTCTAATGGCCCGGGAGGACCTGACCTTTGTGGCCGGAGCGCCTCGTGCCAACCACACGGGTGCTGTGGTCCTACTCCGAAAGGACAACGTGTACCGGCTGGTGCCCCAGCACATCCTCTGGGGAGAGGAGCTGGCCTCCTCCTTCGGATACTCCGTGGCCACAGCTGACCTCAACAGTGATGGGTGAGGGGGCATAACTGAACTAAGTAACCTGCATAACTAAATATGAGGGGACAATATGAGGTGGGATTGGTGGAACCAGAGGCGCCAGAGGGGCATGGATACTCTGACAGATTCAGGGGGCCCAGCACTTTACAGAGGCCCCTGAATACGTAAAATTATGTAATATAAGTGGAGCGGGGGCTCCAAGGTGAATTTGTCAGGGGGGGCAGAATGTCCCAGTTCCCTGGGTGGAGCAGTTTTTTTTCCTTGAACACTGTAGGTTCTTTTTCCCATACTTGCAAGTGAGAACCTTCTGTGCTCTTTTGAGCTTCCTCCAGATACTTTGGTCTCCTCCTACGAAACAAAGACATTCCATTTAGTAGGGTTGGTGACTCTAAAGTCCCATAGCATGCATCTGTGTGTATCAATCAGGTATGCATGCTGGGTTGGGCCGTGGTATCGTTTATGAGGCACTTGACCTTCTGCTTTCTAGGCTAAACTAGAGCCAACACATGAGCAATAGAAGGGATCAATGAGAGTTACTATATGTTTTGATGCCACAGCAGTAGTCTTCTCGAATTTCCTATGGCCTGCTGTCAAGTGTGGTCCGTGGAGGCATCGTTGACAGTAATGCAGTGCCGTTACTGATGTAACAGGTCATAAGAAAACTGCCACATCTTAGCGTGTGCATGTTATATCTGCTTGGCACACCTTTGACTGGGGTTTTTTGGACTCTGGGTTCCCACTTTCCAAAATAAGTTTAATATTTGCAGATAGTCTTGTTGTTTGTTTGAAAAGAAACCGGAACATTTGCTGTGCATTTATGTTTAAGTAATGTTCTGGCACCTGCCCTCTTCCTTTCTTTGACAGTTGGACAGATATCATAGTTGGGGCTCCCAACTTTTTTGATCGCAAGGCAGAGATAGGCGGGGCTGTGTATGTGTACCTCAACCCGGCGGGCCACTGGCACGAAGCCCGTCCCATCCGCCTCAATGGCACCCATGACTCCATGTTCGGCCTGACTGTTAGCAATGTGGGGGACCTGGATCAGGATGGGTATGGGGGTGAGTCTGAGGCACCATCAGCCTGACGTCTTAGCAGCGGCCTTACTGAGTCCGCATTGCCAGCTGTGGTCTAAGATGCAGTTCGGTGGAAAATAGGGGTTCTGTCATTTGATATTACACATCTTACATGAGATCACCATGCACTCAGTTCCACCTACAGTCCTCTAGACAATGAAGCAACACTAGATGGTGCTACAGGATGTTAAAGAGAAAGAAAACCAGCCATCTAACCTATCCTACAGAATTTCCATTGTCCAGGTCTCAGACAGCTAATTTTATACAGTGAATATTAAGCCCAGGATCCTATTATAGGGGAGTTCTTGTTTTGGCTGACTCACCACCATGAAGGCTCTAAATGAAGCCTGACAGAGAATACAATAGACAGAGAATGACAGAGAAAAGGAAATAGAAATAATCAGGTTGTCCTGGATCATACTGATGTCCAGATTTCCTGTCTTAATTATGTAAATAGTTATGGAAATCATTGTAGTAATCTCTCAAAGATAATGTAATCATATTGCAAATGTGTAGATGCATTGGACATAAGCTGTACTGGTTTTAGTCAAGTTCTAGTCAAAACCCATGACTGCGCGTATTATCATCCCTGTGGTTCTCCTCAGACTTTGCAGTTGGAGCTCCGTTCGATGGTGATGGTAAAGTCTTTATTTACCATGGTTCCTCCTCTGGGCTTGACACTAAGCCTTCCCAGGTAAGAGGCCGAGGCTCAAACTGTGCAGACTCATGCAACTGAATTTTAGTCAGCATACACTTATTCACTTCCATATACCCAGGTGCTGGATGGAGTTGACGTAGGGGTGAAACATTTTGGCTATTCTCTTTCTGGAGGCCTGGACATTGATGATAATTCTTACCCTGATCTTGCGGTGGGATCTCTCAGTGATCAAGTCATTTTGTACAGGTTAGTGGCAAGAACAACAGGAATTTCTGAGTGTCCGTCGGAACATCCTGGCTGTGTGGTTAAGGGCTTGCCCACGCTCCCTACAGATCCCGCTCAGTCATCCACGTCAGACGAGACGTCTCGATCAGCCCCCAAAACATTGACCTGGAGAATCAGAACTGCAAGGGCCGTCATGGGGTGTGGTGAGTTAAGAACTGCTCTCAGGGAAACTAACAGGGATGCAGTCTAAGGGCTGGTTTTTACTTCATACAGTCAAGGCAGCAAGCACGGGGACTGCAATGTAATTTTTGTCATAGGGGCTGGCTTCGGACACCACATATGAGTGATGCGTGCGAGGCCGCGCAACAATCAAAATTTATTATAACACAGAGGCTCCGCTGTGGCTCTGCTCAGTGACACAAGCTAACCTCGACCATTCATTGGCCTTGGGAAAGTACTGGCATTTATATGATTCCTTGCTAGAGGATTATAAAGGCTCTCAGATGGCTACAAACTAACATGAAATACATTTATACGGCGACACCCCGCGTATGTCTTGGCAACACTGTTGTTATCATTTTGATTTTTTATTTCAGTTTTTATATTGTTTGTTTTTATTTGAAATCTGGTTTAGTTTTAGTTTTCAGTGTGATTTCATTAGTTTTTATTTTAAAGATATTTTATTTATTTATTTGTTATATATTTTATTTCTAGGGATAGATGGAATGTTGTAGGCCTTTGTTGCTTTTACAAAGTGTTGGCTGGTTCTATGGTTCAAGTGTATCGCAGGAGAGGTACAAAGATTTTTATTTTATTTTTGTATTGTATTTTATTTGTATTGTAAATGTTTTTGAAAGCAATAAAAACCCTCTCTTATGTACTGTAAGTATATAGTGCACAGGTAAAACATATGAACATAAGAAATTTACAAACGAGAGGAGGCCCTTCAGCCCATCAAGAGAATTCAGCTAATGGTTGTTAAAATCTTATCAGGTTTTGATTTAAAGGAACCCAAGGTTTTAGCTTGCACTACGCTAACAGGAAGACCGTACCATTCCATACTCTAACTACACACTGCGTAAAGAAGTGCTTTCTCAAATGCAGTTTAAATTGTTCTCCTGCTAATTTCGACCTATGGCCACGAGTTCTAGTATTTAAACTAATATTGAATTAGCCATTTGGCTGTACAGCATCGAGACCTGTTAGAATCTTATATACCTGGATCATGTGCCCCCTTAGTCTCCTTTGCTCGAGGCTAAACAGATTCAGCTCAGTTAACCTCTCCTCATAGGACATTCCTCTAACACCAGGAATCATTCTTGTAGCCATACATTGAACCCTTTCTAAGGCAGCAATGTCCTTTTTAAGGTATGGTGACCAAACCTGCACACAATATTTGTTTTAATAAAGTTCTTATTTATTTTTATATAAAATCCATTCTGCACATCATAAATGTGATTTTAAAGAGCAGCTTTGCTCTGTTTTCTTTACAGCACCACCCCTGGCCTGGCATCCTAGTATGTGATTGCCTGGCGCATTGACGCTAAAAGTAAAAATCGTTCAGGATGGCAGACAGTCCGGCACTGCGACGCACCTGCTTTCGCGTGAAGTAAAAACCAGCCTTAAGCCAAAAGATTTCTGTAGCTTACTGCCAAGATTTACGCACTGAAAGTTCCATCCCTAGAGTCTTCCGTAGGATGCTAATGCTTTAATCTTCTTTCCTTTTCCCTAGCGTTGAGGTGAAGGCCTGCTTCGTCTACACTGCCCACCCATCATCGTATTCTCCGCAAATCAGTGAGTGCCTGGGCTGCATCCTCTCCTCTTCGCTGTTCCTCCCCAAAGCCCTTGCAATTCAGTCTACACGTGTCACTCACCAAGCCCATGGTTCCCCCTGAAATATACATCTTGGGAAGGAGGGCCTGATAAAGTTTTGCAGAAGAGTTAAGCCTAACATTTCACTAATTAAATCCTTGTATCACCACATTCCCAAGCCTAATGGTACATCTGTTGATGTCAGTTGTGGAATAATTATAGCTTTGTGTCTTGCATTGTCACTCATAGGTTAAACCCACCTTGTTTTTACCTCACTTTGCATGCACTTCACCTGCTGCTACCCTCACCGCCACGCCTACCTCCGCAACAGCCCTGAGAGTCCAGATTGAGGCGGACATTGAACGCCGGAAGCTGAACCTGCCGCACCGCGTCAACTTCTTGGGCCGCACCAAATCTGAGCAGGAGTACCTGCACTCTGAAGACGTGGAGCTTCGTGGTCAGGGTCGTCCGGCGTGCATTGCCGCCACCTTTCAGCTACAGGTAGGGAGCTGCTGGCTCAGCCCTAAGCCAGAATGTGCAAATGATTCCTGTTTGGCTATGGATGATTTGATGCAGCACATTTATGGTCTTATGCCACATACGTTTTATAGACAGAGAATTTTGCATAGGTAGCTATGGTGTAATTTAATAATTGGATTTGGCACCTCCTTGTGGTAGAACAATACTGGTATCATTTCACAAATGCATAGCAGGACCCATCAGCCAGTGTCTAATTGCTAGTTATGAAAGCCAGAAAACTTACAAGAATAGAACAACAACTAACATAAGTCACAATATTGCATAAAGTCTGTCCATCCTTATTGTTGTTTTTCTCAAACTGATGTGATGCTAGGAGAATATTCGAGACAAGCTGCGTCCCATCTCCCTGGCGATCACACACAGCATCAAGCCCCCCCGTTACCATGGCCATTCCGTTTCCAAACACCTGGGATCTCTATTTCCTGTGCTGAGCCCGTCCATCTCCCCCACCCTGTACACCGAGGTCAGTGACGGTAACGCCGAATGGGTTTTTGGCCGTCTGGCGAAAAAAAACCACCTTTCAGAGGTACCCCTTGTGGTCTACAGGTCGACTTCTTGCGGGAGGGATGTGGAGATGACCGAATTTGTCAGAGCAACTTGCAGCTGAGCTATCGTTTTGGCACTCGACCTGTAAACTCTGACCTTTTCACTCCTTTGCCCGTGTGAGTTGAAGATAGTGTCTCTGTTGTGTTACATTTACACCTCGGAACATTCTAGATACCACCACTCTACACACTTCACTACGTTTTCTGCTTTGTTATAAAACACACGTTTTCCATTTAATTTCTGTGGTTACAGGGATGAGGATGCAATGCCGGTCTTCTCTCTGTCCGACCAGCGGTCCATAGCCTTGGAGGTCTCTGTCACCAACATGCCCTCCAATCCCCGGCAACCTGAGGAGGATGGAGATGACGCCCATGCCGCCCAGCTGCTGGTGACCCTCCCCGACACGCTGTCCTACTCCGGCTTCAGAGGCCAACAGGTACAGGCGTGTAAATGAGGGGCCCTGGTGTAACCACACAACAATAAGCAATTTACCATTTCCAATGGCTACCTCCAGTGTTTCTGGCCTTCTCTATCGCATATAGAGTGTATGGAGTATAGCTTCTGAATACCAGACCAATTTGTACATTTTTATATGTTTTTCTGGGGCTCTAGCTTATGAGATCCAATTTTTTGACAGTGAAACATCTTAAATTAACACCAGTTCAGTTTTATTCCCTTGGGATCTGCCTGATTTTGTCATTTCAGTCACACGGTGCTGTGGCACTTAATATTGCACTGTTCACATTACACACAACACCAACTGCAGTGTTTAATCACATGTTTTGCTGATGGTGTTTCGGCCAATCACCACAGGTGGTCTGCCAAGCCAATCAGAATGGCTCTCAGGCGGAATGTGAGCTGGGAAATCCACTGAAGAGAGATGCCAAGGTAACAACAGCACATGTAATTTTGTGTAATGTCAAACTGGAGTTTGGGTGATTGTCAATACAGTCAGAAAGGGAGCCCACAGTTCACTCAAACCCACCATTGTACAAGTATTTGTAATTATAAAGAATATCTTTCTCTAAATACAACATAATATATGAAAAACAACTTCAATTACAGTGTCTGAATCTCCAATTTTTTATGATGTATCACTTTAAAATGCAGCTTTGATTTGCATTATTATCTCCTAAAATATACTTTCCTCTCTTGCATTTATTTTTCTTTTCCCAAGCTAATATTCCACATAATATTAAGCACATCTGGAATCACCATAGAAACCACAGACCTGTCTGTTGATCTCTTACTAGCAACGTAAGTCCTGCATTTTTATTAGTCTGTTATTAAATCAGAAAACTCATTATTTTGAATTCAGTTACTGGTGTCCCAACTATATGGTTTATGTGGTATAAAGTGGTACAGATGGTCTGTATGTTTGTTTGTGTGTGTGTCTCTGTCTTATTGTGTCTGCATTTCCAGAATAAGTGAGCAGCCTGATCTGGCCTTAGTCACAGCCCGTGCAAAAGTAGTCATTGAGCTCCCCCTATCTGTCAGTGGGTAAGTGTCGGCAAAGTAGCTTGATGTTGTAATCCATCAAACTGTGGATAAGGTAGCATGTCAGTGGGTGGAGTCAAGGCCAAGGTTGACCAGTGGATGGAATCTTTTCGTGGAATTTACATTATTGTTCAGTAGGATCAGCTCTTTTTATTGCAAAGTGGGAACTGACTGCAGTCAACACAGCGGTTAAAGATACAGTGCCAGTTAAATGTTTGGACACCCATAGAAATGTTTATTTGTACTATTCTCTACATTTTAGAATAATTATAAAGACATCAAAACTATAAAATAACATATATGGAATTGCACTGGCCAAAAAAAGTAATAAACAAACAAAAAAGATAATTTGCTGGGGATGGGGCAAATCACATGGTCGGCAGAGTGATCCTGCCATTGGATCCTTGCACAAGGCCCTAACCCCAACTGCCCCAAGGACTGACTGTCCCTACTTTCTCCTCTACCCCAGTTTCATGTTTTGGGGGAGTTTTGGGGTATTTATCTAGCTGTCCTAAAGGAGGTCCCATATATGCGGGGACTTGTTAGCTGTTTTTCCTTCACCCTCTGGTCAGACTCCTCCCAAACCATCTCTAATGGGTTTAGGCAGCTTGGTGTGTCCAAACTTTGGACTGACACTATATGAATTTGTAACCTGAGCTAACATTGTTAGCTATAAGTCTCCTTTGTTTTACTTTTGATCAAGGAACTTAACTGGAATCCCTTCATTAAAGTTTCAGTCCATTTGAAGATGCAAATGATTTGAGTTCAGATTCTCTTGGAAGTGATTATTTGAATATCCTGTAGATTCTGTATTTTGTTCTAAATGATGTTCTGTGCAGTAATTGTGTCTAAACTGGCTCCTTCAGAGCACTATGCTTGTGCTGTATTTTCATCCTCACCTGTGTGCCTGCTAATGTAACACTTCATGTAAAAGTGCTGGCTGACAGCTGTTTTAACGTGTTTCCAGGCTGGTCCGTCCACACCAGCTCTTCTTCAGCGGGACGGTGAGGGGCGAGAGCGCCATGAAAACACTGGATGACATTGGGAGTCCCGTGGAGTTTGAGTTCACGGTGAGATGGGAGAGAGTGGGACAGCCCTAGGTGTGGGCGAGGCTAACGTCCCCCCCTTATAGTTCGGCCAGTGTTCTTTTACACTATCAGATTGAGCACAGGACACTGAGTTACACAGTGAATGAGGTATATGGTGGTGATTATGTCTACTGGTTGTTAAGCGTGGAAGGTCATGGGAAGGTCTCACTGTAACAGCGAAACACACAGACCTAGTGGAAAAATATATAAACGCATCCATCCATCTTCCTGGTGCAGGGTCATGGATACAAAGGCAGATGCAAAATTATTATAATTATTATAAGTAGTAGTATTATTGTTATTGTTGATTTGTTGTTGTTATGGTCTCTCTAATCATCTCCATCCTGCTCTTTTTCATATGAATTTAATTAGGTAACAAACCCAGGCCAGTCCCTGCAAACACTTGGCTCCGCCTTCCTCAACATCATGTGGCCTCATGAGCTGGCCAATGGGAAGTGGCTGCTGTATCCCACAGGGACTCACTTCGAAGGGCACCCCAACACCCGCTGCAGCCCCACCTCTCTTGACCCTCTGCATCTGAGTCCCAATACGAAACACAGCCAGCACCATCACCAGCACAACCAGGACCCAGAGTCTGCGGTAAGGTCTCAGATCACATATAGCTGAGAGTTATGATACTCACTGAATTGTAGAATATACTCTTAACTTGGTCAAATTATACAATGGTCCCCCTTTATCCACGGTTTCCCGCAATCAACCACAGTCGGAAAATATTAAATGGAAAATTCCAGAGATAAACAGTTCATAAGTTTTAAACTGAGCGCCATTCTGAGCAGCGTGACGAAATCTCACGCCATCCCGCCCAGGACATGAATCATCCCTTTGTGCTGCACAACCACACTGTATATGCTACCCACCCATACAGTTAGTCAATTTATTTGCTTAAGTGACCCTATTAATAAAAGCAGCTCTGTAATTTACTTGAGCTATTCAGGTTAAGTACTCTTTCCAGGGAAGAGCAGCAGGCCTGCTTTCATATAGCAAATCCATATCCGTGGCCAGGGAACAGCTTTTCTGGTGTGTATGAGGGCTTGGTATTGATTTTTATATAGAACAAACCAACACAGAAATATCGATAAACAGCCGAAGCTCTGGCCGCACTTAATGTCTTCTTTTGGGCCAGGCATTGTGTTCTACAGTCTGCATTTCTCACTGAGTGTCCTGAATTTCCGTGTTTTGCTGAATTTAAATATCCTAGTCTTATTGTTAGATCTGATTTTTACATTCATGTTGCATTCAGTTAGTTTTGATGTGAAAGTAATTTAATTGCAGGGGTGAATTCTAGGATAGCAGCCCCCAGCAGGGTTACTGCCTTCGAAGAAGGGTCCCCAACAATAAAATTTGTTGAGCTGTGGGGGTGGGCTATGAAGTGTGTACGGAAATACGGGACAAATCGTTAAATGAATTTATAAAAATAATTTTCTGGGGGGCTAAGACAAAAAACAGGGTTGCTGAATAGGGTCTACAACTGCATATGTGTAATAGTAATAATAATAGATGGCAACACACAAGAATCGGTAAGTAAATGTAAATAAACATGAATGTATTAGTAGCGGAGCTGAGTTATTAAGGTCAGCGTGTTATTATAGAGTATGACTGTAGCATAAATGGTGCTGAAAAGGAGGTGCTATTCCGCATTATCAGAACCAGGTGGGGAGGACAAGGCGCTCCCACCCAGAGGAGGAGAGGCAGACTGTGAGCAGAGGCAGCGTGGGGAGGACCACGCCGGCGGTGGCGGCCTCAGAGAGGAGGAGGTCCCTGCAGCTGGTGAGGGGGGGATGGAGGGAGGAGGAGAGGGAGGGAAAGAGAGGGGGTGGAAGGAGGAAAAAGGAGAGGAAGAATGGGACAGGAATAAGGAAAGAGGGAGGAAGAGGAGGAGAGAAGAAAACAGGGAGGAAGAATAAGAGGGGGATATGATAGAGAGAGGAAGAGAAAAAGGAGAGAGGAGGAAAAGGACAGGAAAGGAGAGGAAAAATGGGACAGGAATAAAGATAGAAGGAGGAACAGAGGATCAGAGGGAGGGAAAGGAAGAGGGAGGAAAAATGAGAAGGGCACAAGGATGGAGGAAGGGAAAGGGAGAAGGAAAGAGAGAGACAGGGATGAAGAATGAGAAGAGGAGAAGAATGGAGGGAGGAAGAGGAGGAGAAGGAGGGAAAAGTAGAGGAGGAAGAGTGAGAAGGGAGAAGAATGGAAGGAGGAAGACCAAGAGAGAGAAGGGAAAGGAGGGAAAGGGAGAGTGAGGAAGAATAAGGGATAAGAATGGAAGGGGGAAGAGCTGGACAATGAGGGAGGAGGTGATAACTGCCATGCACTGTGCTCCCTTTCTCCAGGACTGCCTTCTGGGCTCAGCCCAGTGCCTGCTGATCCAGTGTCCGCTCCACAGCCTCTCCGGGAGCGCGGTGCTCAGGGTCCAGGCCAGGCTCTGGAACAGCACTTTCTTGGAGGTAAAGCTGACCCTGCTTTCACACACAGCATGGTTCATTTTGTTATTCACTATGCATCTGGCCCTGGCAGTCTCCTGCCGAGCCGTTTAATGCAGTAATAATGTGGACGGCATAAAGAAAAAAAACATTTTCATGTGTAGGAAAAGCACGGCTGCAGGTTTCCTGCCACAAATCAATTCCTAGCAGCTTTGTCACATCATGCAGTAGTGGTTAGGGACCTGCTGTGCTCAAAAGGTCGAAATCCTGATATTACTGTGAGCAAAGATCTTTTTTTCTATTCTTTTTATCCATCTGTATAAATGAGTAACAAATGAAATCTGAATGACCATTCTTATGATCATTATCACAATTATATAATGTTACAATACTACTCTCAAGAAGACTAAAAATTCAGCATGATGACTAATTTTCCCCAGTCTTTGTCTTGCCCTCTTTTTTCACATATTTCTCTCTCTGTCTCTCTTTCCCTCCCTCCCTCCCTCCCTCTTTGTCTCCACCATACAGGAGTTCCCATCAGTCAGTGCTCTGGAGCTGCTAGTGAGAGCCAACATCACCGTCAAGTCCAGCATCAAGCATCTGGTGCTGAGGGATGCTGCTTCACAGGTGTGCTGACACACACCCACACCCACACACACACACACACACACACAGACCCACACACACACACAGACCCACACACACACGCACACACACACAGACCCACACACACACACACACACACATAGACCCACACACACACAGACAGACCCCCCCACACACACACACACACAAACACACAC
>JAODKC010000130.1:2649875-2685940 GCA_026777985.1 Mormyrops attenuatus | reverse complement strand
AAAATGGGTCAATAATCCCAAGTTACCATCAGACTTGAATTACACTTTATCTTTTCGGATCACCACCCCCCCCCCCCCGTTTTAATTGCCCTGACTTGTAAAAGATCAGAAAAAGATAGAGAGAAATACAGATGGGTGAGACTTGGGAAAAACAGCAGAAAATGGAGCCAGATTATTTATTAGCGAGGAAGGAGGAGACCATGTGCATGTTGGATGGGGCATGAAGAGCTGAATGGATGGGGCATGAAAAGGAGCGAAGAGGAGGCGTGGAGTGGGATAAGAGTCAGGTGAAGGAGTGCTGGGACTCTGCATGGGTCCTCCAACCTGGCCCTTATGTTTTTATCTGAGCTCCCTTGCTGCCAGACTGAGCTTCACACTGAGTTGCGCCTGCTCTCCACCCCTCTCTGTCTGACGCATGTCACACTGAGCACCCCGAACAAGCCATCCACTTTGGTGGCATTTTTTGACACCAAAAATGCTCCATTTCCTGGTCGTGTACAGTCAAGGCACGACAGGTCCGGCTGACGGGTGATGCTTCAGTTTGACTCGGGGGGGCCCCTCCACGATTCCCTCCCACCGCTGATGATGGAGGCACGGCCGTTGAGCTGTCAGCGCCGTCGTTCACCACTCTGGAGGGAGATGATCTATTGTAGCCATTATCCCCAAATCTGATGGCTGGGAAGAAACATGCAGTCCACAGTAAACCACAATCGACCTGTTATTTGCAGGAAAGGTGCCAGACTGAATGCAACCAATTATAGTATGTGTCAAACATAAGTGCCGATATTAATGAGCTCTGTATATACTGTATATGGGCTGTTCAGTTGAATTTATAGGAATAATTACAGAAATATTTCAATCTGAGCAAAATGTCACCATCTTAGTTTTTAGACATTAATGTTCTTGTAACAATTTCTTGCTGTTATTGAAATCATCACATTAATATACCATCCAAACCCGAAGACATCTAAAGCAGCGTTACGTAAATACAAAATTGCATCAGGATGGTCGATGCTTAAGTGCAAACATAAACAGCTATTATTACTGTAGTAATCCCAATTTATATTTCCATTTTCTTTTTCCCTGAATGGATTAACGTGCTAATGCGTGATATGTGATGTCGACACTGTCAAAGAATGACGGGATTACATGCCAGGAAATGGATCGTAAAGAAATGAATCACAAAAAAATTGGGTAGGAGGAACGTGGGTGGACATCATTAGCAGATGTACACCGATCCGATTTACTGCACGACAGCCGCACTGGAGTTTGGCAGCAGCTCCATATTGACTGGAATGAACTCTTGGGTTGTACATCTGGGGTTCATTAGAGTAGCTAAGCGCTGAGAACATCAGTGTGCCAGAGAATAATATGTAAGGCAGAAAACACATCTAAGAATTGCTCCCCAGTTGCCCTTGATTAAGATCTCCAGACTGCAAGGATTAAAGTTTTAGAAACATAAATAAACAAATCTTGGATGTGCTCCATGTGGAGTGAGAGGGTCCAGTGAAATTCTCTTCCCTCGCTTTATAGTGACGGGGGTGCACATTTTGTCAGATCAGTTAAAAACAGATTCAAGTCCTCCTCCTACCTTCCAGCGACTGCAGTAGAGGGTCACAGTGAGCCTGGGGCTTTTCCCAGGAAACATATGGCCCAAAGCTGGGAACCCCCGCACTGGATGCCAGTGCAGCACAGCGCTCACACACAAACAACTAGACACATAATCACACAGTATCTGCAGTTTTAGAGAAGCCAGTTCACCTAAACAAATGTTTTTGTACTGTTAGGAAGCCTGCAAAAGCTAAAACCATGATTTTCTACAAGACCTTTCAAACTAAATAAAAGAAATGAAATAATATCCTCTACTAGGATCAGACACAAAGAGAGCTGATTCAGCTTAGTAGACCCAGATATCTCCTCTTTTCATCTGCGGCTTTTGTTGTAGATTAAAGATAGAAAAAAACACCCTGGCACGTAATACATATTTAGTTGTTTTTTATATACGCAGTCTTCCTGGTGTCAAGGGATGAATAGTTGCCAGGCAACTAGGCGGTGTCCTAGAAAGAGTTGAAAGGCCCAGAGATAGGCATGCGTTAAGCTATCTCAAAAATTGGTTGATTCTGCTTGTTGTGATGCATAATTTCTTTACTTTGCCTTCGGAATGTTGTCATATTTTATTTAATTTGTGCTCGTATGTTATATTTTATCTACGCCTGCTGCTTGAGCTGCTGACAGCAGGTTCTGGAGTACCACTAAACCGTGCTGGTCAGCACTTCACCTTGCTTGGCTGTGCAGTACATTTGCTTGCCTACTCTCAGATTTGGAGCTGTGCATGTCCTTATAGATAAATTACACAGGCCCCGCAGCCAATTTTCATTGTCATGCAATATTTTTTTTACTGTTGCAGAAATGGCCCAGAAAACTACGCAGACTACAGAATAAGCTGTGAACCTCTGTAGCACTAATGTTTGCTTTCCATATTTACTATAATTTGATGCTGTTTTACAGAAATTGATGAAGACCGACTTCCCAATCAGCTGTACAAGGTGATATACCACACTCATCTTTAACTGTGTAGCTATTAGCCATTAGCTGTTCTCTGCAGGTATTAGCCATGTAGAATAAGGTGGCCCTTTATCTACCAAGTTCGATTTTGCAAACATTAACTCAAATTGCAGTGAAAAACACTCCCATTTTCCCCACACAGATTAATCACAATAGGAATCGAATGTCCTTTCCTCTACAATGAGGTACATAATGTATGTGTTGACGTGTCCAGAACTGAATGTCCACCTCATTTTGAGGCTTTCTCTGGAGCTCCCTAATATCTGGCCTGTTTCCCTAGGCGGCGCTGCTAAACTCCCCCAGGCAGCGACGGAAGGGGGCTCGCGGCACACCAACTATGAAAGGTAGCCTCCCGCCTGCCCCAGTGACAGGAATTCACGGTTGACTGGGATGTGCCAGGTCAGCTACTCCTTGATTGTACCAGTCACTTGGCTCACTCTCCATGTACTGGGTGAAATGGGTGAAAGCCCCAGGCATCTGAATAGACTAGCAAAATAGCAAATGTGTCTATTTTCCGATGTAGCTCCTAGTTACCCTGCCAGCTACTGAGAACTGCTGACATCAAGTGTGTTTATACATAATATAGACTGAGCATCATGTGACCAGTGTTAAACTGGAATTAATAAGGAGATTATGTTGGCTTTTCAAGCGTGAGAAAGTACAGGGAGAGGCATTTGAGCAAACTAGCTGTTCAGATGTCATTATTGTGCTTCCAACTGTGTATCCCCTTACCGTTGTGCTCCACTGTGCAGAGTTGCAGTTCCTGGTGGAGCACCACCTGTACCGTCAGCAGCACGGGGGTGCCGCTGGGGACGAGTGCTCCTCTGAGAGCTGCCTGTCAGACCGGCCAAGCCCAGACAACGCGACGGCCGGGGATGAGCTCCCCGAGGACGAGGGAGGGTGGAACGCAGAGGACAAGGCCACCGCAGAGGCCTTCGAGAAGCTGCGCTGCCAAATGGAAGGTTAGGGTGGGTTTAGGGAGGGGGATGTACTTTCCAAACAATATGTAAGTGTAGAGGGGAATGGATGACATTACTTTATGCGTTTTTGGCAGTGTTTCAGCTCATGCCCAGGCGAGCAGTTTACGTGTGGGACTGAGGAAATCGATTTCTTACCAGGGTCATAGTGATGGAGGTTCTGGAGGGTGACGTACCCTAATAACATAGCGCAAACTCAAGCTCCTCTAATGCCGTATGCAACGTCGTAGGATGCCGGGTGATATGATGGCAAGGAGTGGGAGAGAGGATTCGATTTTGCCATACTGTAGGAAGAGGGAAGGAAAAGGATTGCTGACCGCAATCTTGACCAGCCAAACACTTAAGAGCATGACTCTTGATTATTAACGAAGTGAAGTGTTTAGACAAAGATCAGAGGGATAACTAGTTATGACCAGCATGGTGCCAGGTGCCAGATGCTGGGTTGTACTGATATCAAGAGAAAGCCAGCCTTTCCCAGGATGAACTACACTCCAGGGAAAAGACATTGCGTATCTGTTTTCCGTATGCTGATATTTTTAGCACTAGCTCAGAAATAGCTCCTACTTCCCTACCTTCCCTTTACTTTGTACAACTAATTAAAAATTATACAAATAACATAGATCTGTATTCAAGTGTCCATTCATTTGGTTGAGTCATGACAAGTCTTGCTTCTTGCATGAGGGTTTGAAATTCTTTATGAATAAGTCTTCTGATTATTCAAAGTTAAATAGCAATTTTGGCTCACCTTACCGAGCTCTGAAATATGGCGTACAATTCCCAAAAATGAATGCATTGTAGCTTTTGATGTGCTCTGAAAATATTTCATGCAATTATTGTTCAACTCAGCCTTTGCTCTGCATTGTAACTGCGTTACTGCCCTATTTATAGGACAATGCATTCTAAGAAAAGGGCATTTTTCTCCACAATTGGTGTTGCTAGAGAACCTAATACCATAGTTCCACAGACACAAAAAATAATGACGTACGATCATTTGAGGACTCATGTCTTATGTATTGATTGGCATAATTGCAGTAGCTCTGCTGGTACTTTAAGACAGTGTTTCTCAACCCAGTCCTCAGGGCCCCCCAGACAGTCCACGTTTTTGCTCCCTCCCAGCTCCCGACACACCTGAACCAGGAATTCTGTGTTATCGATTATCTGGGAGAGACCAAATGTGTGGACTATCTGGGGGTCCCCGAGGACTGGGTTGAGAAAGATTGCTTTATGGTTTAATAGCGGGTCATATACTGAGTGCCATTTTCATCCATGTCCTTTGAAGAATTTTCTAGAGAAAGCCTGTTAGAAGCATCTGGTGGCACTGAAGACCTCTTGAAGGAGGACATTCTCACTCCCGTGGCCAAGGAAACACCAGCACATCTTAAGCCAGCAGGTGAAATTTACCCACCAGCTGGGAAAAGCTTCTGTTTTAAAATGCTAGCAAAGAAGTATGCTGTTATCAATTAAATCATACATATAGAAACAAATCATACTGAAAAAAAATATTTCTGTTTCTATAGAAGTCAAACTGTTTTGTGAGATCACAAATTTTATAGCAAAACCAGCATAACACTTGAGTGCAGTGTTTCCCAAGCGGGTCCTTGGGGACCCCCAGACAGTCCACATTTTTGCTCCCTCCCTGTTCCACTCCCCACTGGACAATGCACATTTCTTGCTCCCTCTCAGGAGGACCGGGTTGGGAAACACTGCTCTAGACCAAAAATAGCATCCATGAAGAATTTGTATTTCCCCATCTATATAAAAAATCTGTGTGACTTGGATTTTGTATAATTTGCATAATGATTAGATACAATTTCATACGCCCTATATCAGTGGGTTGCAATGTTCCCCATAATGCCATTATTATATACATTCCTGTCAGTCTGTTAAATTAATCAACAAAACTTCTGCCACATATTTAATTGAGTTTCTGGGTGTGAGCCAGTTGGAGGTACTCAAGTAGAGTTTTGGGAATCACTTCCCTGTCTGATTTTATATAACATCTTTCAAAAGTTCCATTGAGAAGTAAGAGCCTCCCGCTGTTCAGCCCCGTCAGAGGAGAGCACCCTAAAGTGAAGGGCGGAAGAAGCACTTCTTCCTGTCTCTTAGAAAAACACTCTGCTTGTTTTGCACAGGCGAGATGAAAGTGAGTCCACTGGCAAAGGAAGACAAGAAGGATGCCCTGGAGGAAGAGAAATGAAGTGGCCTTCAGCTAGGCCGGATGGAGAATGGTGGAAACGGCGTCTTACCCACCACATCAAATGAAAAGACACTAAAGCTCCTGACTTCTGTGACTTTAAGGCCGAGAGGGACAGTAGCTTAACAATTTGGCCTTCACTCAATCATCTCATCTGTTGTTCCTCTGTTTTAAGCAGCCTTTGTATTTTCCTTTTAATAGTCACATTTTTACATTCCTTTATCTTATGCACAAACATCACACAAAACGGTATTGTGGAGAAACTTTGAATCTGGGTTTCAACGAACGGCGCGTGGGAAGCACACAGCTGTTTTGTTCTCGAGCGGTCTTCACGCAGACAGGGCGAGTTCTTTTCGACAGTGTGGCAGCGTAAGGACACACCTTCCTGTGTTTAGCACTCCTCTGTGAAGCTATGGAGAACTGAAATTTGATTGATTTATCCCTTTTGCTGTCGGCGCTTTGTTGTTTTTTAACCTTCAACGACATTCCATTTCAAAGCAATATTACAGTATCTTGTGTTTTTGGTAATATTCTATAGCCGGGGGTGGAACATAGGAATTTTTGCTACTAGCCAACTGGCCTTCTTCAGTAAAAAATGTAGTCCAGCATGCAATTTTTTACTAGCTGGCAGGCTTGTGTTCAGTTATTGTACTCTTCCTTCATCTTAATGACTTGCCTCAGGTGAGTGGGTGAGTTTAATTTCCAACCCTGTCTTTAACATGCTGAACCAGTGAATAATATGGTGAGTTAATTTGATAAAACTTTCTTCTTAACGCTTAAATGAGTCTTAGTGAAATAGTCCAGGATAAGGCAAGGTAGCTAGGTTTACTTTTTGCTCTTTGGATGAGTTTTTTTAGGTTAGTTTTTGTTGTCCCGTGTGCAGTGAGGGTTACCCACAACCTTGAGCGTGTCAGAAATAAAACATGCCCGAGTTTATTAAAACATTTTCTCAGAGGTGCTGTGTGACCACATTTCAGATTGTAGGTCACATTCAGATGCAGACCGCTTGATGTAGATTAGACCTGAATAGACAAAAGAGTGAAACCCTCTGATTGCTTTTAGATAGCCGAGTCACGTCATATATGTTAGTATCGTTGCCGGTTAGCTTACATGCAAAGCAGCCTGAAAATGTGTGCGTAAGAGTGAATCGACACTCATCATAGAACTCGTTTGTCACTTTTGTCCTAAACAAGGCACTCTGTGAAACCAGAACCTGAATCCTGAGCAGAGGGATGACCACTGGATCTGCCTTCTCTCCTCCTTTCACTCCTCCTCACCTATCTCCCCATCCTTCATTCCTTACCAGTGTCTTTTGAATTGTCCCCCCCCCCATGCATGAGCATGTCGAGAAGGACTGTGTTTACCTGGCTGTAACCTGGCGATACCGCATCGGTGGGAATGGCCCAACCCGCTACAGCTGTTGTGAAATAATTTCGTAACTGTACAGTTGTTCTGTGAATGCACAGGTGAAAGTCGATACAGTAATGTTTGTAATAATACACTCTTTCAAATTTTACAATCTATGTCTTCTATCCACTAAGTATATACACTGTATGACCTATACATTGTATATATACACACAGATGGGGTATGCTTGTGTCATTCTTGGTGTTTCATTTTTAAAAATCTGCTTCTGGTTTGGTTAGATTATGGTTGTATATACATCTTTTAATAATTAGCACAGATTGCCCACATTCATCTCATTGTCCTTATATGCATATAGCTGTCATATAGTTATATTACACCATATAAGGTAAACATGGCTATAGGTTCACAGCGTTGGCTAAATAATTAAGATTATGGTACAAACATGGCACAGTTTAAAAAAATGTACTGGAAATGGCAATTATAGGTAGCAATAGAGATTTTTATATTTGACTATTAATTGTAATACTTATCCATGTTAGCGGTAGCCCTCAGGAATGGATTTTGGCGCTGATGGTGCCTTTCTGATCGAGTATAATATAAATTACTGAGCAGTGAGCATAAGGCATGTTATACGACAGCATTTCAGATCACTAGCTTTTGCAACTATATATTGTTTTGGTACATGGCATATGATAGAAATCTCTTCATTCAGCAGTGCAACTGTGCAACTCCTGCACCTGAGTGGAAGAGCACTATGTACTGTATGAGGGGAAAAAAATCGTATAAAATACGAAGAGGTTTTTGCAGTATTTCTGTCATGGAACATTTATATGTTAACACAGTGGATGATCCCTTATTTGATGGCACAATCACCTAATTTAGGTAACTGCATCATCCACATCAACAAATAAAATCATTTTTAAAAATCATGGAAAATACCACGTAATTGTAGTAAAGAATAGTGTTTTTTTTCCTAAGCAACGTGCATTTGTTTTCATTCTACATAACGAACAGATGAACTCTCCCGTGGCTCCTCTGAGGGTCAATTTTCATTTTGAAGGCGTATAGTTGGTGTCTGTTGTCAATAAAACAGTCATTCAATGAACCACAGCAATCTTTAACCATAGTTTCCCTGCCAGTAGTACAGCTGCAACGTGACGTGGAAAAAAATATGTTTTTTGTGTTTTTCAATTACAGCAAAGGCAAAAACAGCATAACTTTTTATTATTTTGAAATGCAAAACGAAGTCAGGTTATGAATCTCCAAAGAAGAATATGCAGTTAAACAATATCAACTTATGATTTCATCTTCTGATTGTAAGACTTGGCAATTACTTACTGCTGACTGGAAAGTAATCTATAACTCATTTCAAAGTGAGTAATTTCAGTACCATTGCATGTCAGGATTACAGTGTGATAGACTGGATCTAGACAAGGTGCATCTTAACAAACACAGGTTACAGAAAAAACCCAAATGTTTTTTGGCTAAATTTTTATACGAGTAGAAAAAATCTAAAGTGAGTTGTAAATGCAGGTATATAAAAGTATTTATAGAATACTCTTTCTATTAGAAATATGCTGTAATACAGAAACAACATGATACAATTTTCTTTTTTTTTTCAAATTTTATATTCAGTAGAAAACATATGAAGTGAAAAATAAGTTAAAATTTACATTCACATGTACGGTTACCAGTCAGGGGAAACTTTTGGCTGCTAAAACTGCAGCTGAGTCCCTGAGGGATTTGTATGATGACTTTTTAAATAAAATTAGATAAAAAAAAAGAAAAAAAACTCATAATATCATATACACACTCAATGGCCACCTCCTCGTTAATGCACACAGCCTGCTCCTCCAAACAGCCAATCATGTGACCACAACCGAATGCATACAGACAGTATCAGGAGGTTCAATTACTGTACAGCTAAGGTGCCTGATCTAAGTAATTCTGAATGTGCTGTAATGGTTGGTGCCAGACGTGGTAGTTCCAGCACCTTAGTAATAGCCACCTTCCTGGAATTCACACACGCTACAGTGTCTGGAGTTTACAGAAAGTGGTGCGATAAAAAACATCCAGTCCATGGTATTTCTGTGTCTGAAAACACCTTGTTAATGAGGGTGGTCAGATGGGAATGGCCAGCCTTGTTGCAGCTAACAGGGAGGACACCAAACCAAAAATAACAGCTCAGAACAACTGATTGACTTCTCTGCACACATAACCCATCTTCCCTTCCTGTGGTTCTTAAGGCAAAAATGGGTCCTACCAAGACTTAGCTAGGTGTATGTAATAAAATGGCCACTGAGAGTATATGTTAGCGTAATAATGGAATAATGGATTTGACTAAATAGCAACATTGGTTTAAAAACATTGGTTGTTATAAAACCTAACATGACCAGCATGTATTTTCTCATTTGGTAAGGAGCTGCACTGTTATAAGCGATCTACTGTAACTGACATCATAATGGCAACTCTTTGTGATTTCATTCAAGAGGCAGCTTTTGTTAAAAATAACATTCAGGAAATGCTCAGAACTATCAGAACTCACATGCCAAGTGTTCACTCCCATTGGACAGTTCCTGAGGACGGAAAGGCAGTCTGGTCAGTATTTCTTTGACGAAATACATGGCGTTTGGCCCGACTTCCGCGTGTGGGTGCTGACTGTCGTTTAGTGTTATTGCTCTTTGGTGGGCTCTTCTGTGGAGTCCTCCGTGCTTGACGACAGCTCCTCAATGGAACTCTGATCTGTCAGCCCTGAGAGAAGATATCAAGGGAGGTATCAGCCAAAAGTGATGGAAGGTGAAAGGGGAAAAAATCAACAAGAAACATGTCATTAAGTCAAGGCCAACCACAGTTAATTTTTCGAACATGATATTAAAACTGCTAAAGGCAGAGCCAAAAATATTTTTGCTTGCCAACCCATCACAGGGCTCACTCACATGCAATTTAGTAACTCCAATTCACTTTAGCATATTTTTGTACCATGGGGTGGGGGGACACTATGACAACACGGGTTGAACATGCAAACTCCACATACATGGAGCCGTGGCAGAGACTCAAACCATGTTCCCAGAGGCAATGCTGCTAACCCCTGTGCCACTGTACCATCCCTAGTGACTACATTTCAAATGTAAAAAAACTACAGTGGTACCTCGGTATACGTCTGCTTTGGAATAAGTCCAACTTGGTATACGTCCTGTCCGGACGTGAAAAATTTTGCTTGGTATACGACCTTTGTTTGGAATACGACTCACGTGCTAGAACTTGTATGGGTCAAAATGAGTTACGACACTGCGCTCTACCCTTCTTTACCTCTCTCGAGACAATGCCACGACTGCCGACGAGCGTCAGTAAGCCGGTTGGTACCATTCAGTGAACAACCTGCGCTATAACTCTCTTATCATTTATTTCATCTAATTGCTTTTGTAGTTATGTATTTTAGTGTTAAGCAGTGTTTAAATTATTTTATACACCCCCATCAATGTATAATATGGCAATAACAATAGGATTTTTTTTTTTCATGGGAACGGATTAATCATTTTCCCTTTATTTCTTATGGGAAAAATTTGTTTGGTATACGTCCTGTTTGGTATAAGTCCAAGGATCTGGAACGGATTAAGGACGTATACCGACTATATACTACTGTGTTTGCCTTTTTAACCATTTCAGCTCATTCTGTATTAATCATCCATTTTTTAACAATCGACTGTGTGGTACTGGGATTTCGTTTGGATCACTCCAATAACAGATTGGATAGACTGGAAAAACACAGTTAAGAGCGGCTACCATTGCATGCTCTTTCCTTCCACTTCATCTTGTTTTCTTCGGAGTGGCGACTCCAAGTGGAGCGGAAGCTGACGAGCTCCGCCGTGACGTGAGCGAGATTCCACTCAAGGCCTCTTGAGCTCTCCCTCCACAGGGAACTACAAAAGCCATGAAATGAAGCATTTAAAAACTGATTTAAGCTTAATTTATATGTGGGCCACAAAGTCGCACCAGTTGCAGTTTGAAAACTGTCAATCAATCTTTCGTGTGCCTGTGATAGGCTCCAAGCTTACATGGCGTGTGTACTTGATGCACGGTTAAAGCACAAGGATGGATGTCATGATTGGGCTTATGAGGAAGAGCATGAGATTGTTGCTGGTGTTAGTGTACGCGTGACCTCAGAAATCTCATACAGAAAAGTGCAAAGAACTACAAAAACAGGAAGTCTGCAACACAGTAGATTGAGCAGAACTTGTTTGTCCATCATATGTGCAGAACCTATGACTATCGTCAATAGCCAAAGCAGGTTTTTAAGAAATCAAAATGACGCGGCACAAATACTTGAAGTACAAATCATGAAGAAATATAGTTGCTACTTCAGATAAAAGATGCGTCATGATTCATTAATAATGAACAAACATGAGATCAGTAGTTCATTAGTGTTATTCATTATTTGTTCCTTCAGTAGCCCCTTAGTACTTCCATCAGTAGTTCACAAAGGTTTATAAAATGAACAGATATAGTAAATACAGTAACAAAACATGTGTCATGATTAATGGTGCATGAAATGAGATCAATATGTAACTAAGACTTAGTGGTTAATTAATACACCCGTCAAGTAAAGTGTTACCCATTCATGTTCACACATGTTATAGAAGGCCAGTGCACAGGAAGCCCCCCCCAAACTCCCCCGTTCATAGCACCTGTGTCGTTTGGAGGGGTCTGGTGGGTCTGGATTCTCTTGAACCAAGGGAATGACTATCTTTTCTGCCATGTCCGTCAACAGGGAGAAGGTGGGGTCAACAATGAAGTCGATGAAGCCTAGAACATTCATAAATAGCATAGCATACATACCTTAAATGGCTTTTGAAAACAGCTCCGGGCATGTGAACAACATTTCATATCCGTATAAAATATGAGGAATAGATGCATTGTTCACTTCAATTTATTGTAGCTCTAGAGAGAAATGTCCCTACGTAATTGATGGGATTGGTATTAAAGAGAGAATAAACAGATTTGATCAGTGTTATTTAATAATAAATCTGCAGGTGCCTTACCTATCTGGGACTGAGCCACTAACGTGTTCTTGCGATCGCATAATGGGGAGACTGGGAGGCCTAGTTCATCCTCTTTGTCGCCCTTGAAGAATATCATAAATTTGTTTTTTGGGATTTTATAGAAAGCCAATGTCAGTGAATACATGTCACAATGCAGTTAACATACCACTGCATCTAATAATGAAACATTAAATTAAGCTGATAAAAGCAAAACACAAGTAGTCAGTGTGCTTCGTGCAGTGCTGCATTTTGATGAACAAGATGTACAACATGCTTATAACAATTACATATTACAGTGTACAGACGCTCCTCTACTTACGAACGTTCAACTTACGAACTTTCAGACATACGAACGAAGAGGACTGTAAGTCCAAATTGTGTTCATTGGGCTCCCATTTCCTGTTCGCACCATCAATTTTTTTTTCTGCACGCCAATTCCATCTAGTACGTACGACTTCTGGCCACTACTCCCGCCGTGCAGCAGCGTAGCGTGCGTACTCCTGGCATCCTAGTTCTTAGTACTTGCGAAAACCCTTAAAATGATGTTGAATAACGCTTTACGAACATTTCAAGTTGCGAATGGCTGCTCGGAACGTATCTCGTTTGTGAGTAGAGGAGCTTCTGTATAAAGGAAATTTTCCTTTATAAAGGAAAACGCTTTTAGGTAGCTTTTGGTATTTTGGTGATGTTCTACAAATTGGAAACGTTATTATTGGAATTCATTTCATTGTTTGCATCTGCCAGTGTTTGACATACTGCTGTGCATCTCATAAACTTTGAATTAATTGTCTATGCCATTTAAAATGATTGGAAAACGTCCACTTATTGTTTTGCGAAGCTGACTCATCCTTTAAAATGTGCTTCTCTCTGTAAATTTACTATTGGCTGAATAAGCCATCTGACTGGTGAGCCGACTTGCACTTTGCTTAGCTGTTTCCTTTGTTGTGTGGCTGCTTTGAGGAGAATCACGGTGCATAAACTCATCCGTAGCAAGACAGTAATCAGTAAATGTTCTATAAGGCTATAAATATTAATTTATACATTTTAAATATTGTTTTTAAGGACACATCTAGCAGGAGTAAATGTGAGTATAGGCTCTGTAACACAATGAATGCAAATAACTTAATGAGTTTATTCAGTTAAACAGTTTTGATTATATTCTTGGTGACATTTGCCGTCCATTAAGATGGCCAATGTATTGGAAATTCAGAAAATACAAACTGAAGTCAGGTACTTCCAGGCAGAAACAAAGCAGGGCTGGTCAACCCGAGTCACAAAAATACGTGAGAACAAAGCATCCCTTTTGGATGCCGGGACCTTCTGAGGACGCTGAATTGTGACAGAGATCTTCGGCTGCTGACAACCAAAGATATTTGTCACATGAATTCATTCTTCCGTATTTGGACTGTAGCGATAATCTGTTATGCTTGGTTATCCAATATAACGTGGTGGACTCCCGTAAAGATGTGTATGTATGCATGAATTTATGTATGTATGTATGTATGCATGCATGCATGTATGTATGTATGTATGTATGTATGTATGTATGTATGTATGTATGCATGCATGCATGTATGAATGTATGCATGCATGCATGCATGTATGTTTGTATGCATGTATGTATGCATGCATGCATGTTTGTATGCATGTATGTATGCATGCATGTATGTATGCATGCATGTATGTATGCATGCATGCATGTATGTATGTATGCATGTATGTATGTATGTATGCCATATTATACATATAGCTATATACTGTACAGTAAGTGCATGTGGTTTCTTTATGGTTTTGGTGAATAACAGAAAATGTGATAAAAATCAAACTGCACATTTCCCACTCAGTTCCGTGAAAACTTCTTAAATGGAACATTTCTGAGACATTTAGGCGACTGCTACATACAGTATGGCTCATTAATATTGCTTAGCTTAGGACAAAATTGATTCTTTTCATTAAGAAAACTAATAGACAAACTACTTGCAACACTCAGAGAAAGAAGCTGGGAAATGATGCAATGTCATTGTTCCATCTGTGCAATAGTGGTTTGATTTTAGAACGACGCTCTGAGCCGCCAGTGAGTTAAACACTAGTTAGAACTGGCGTGGCTCTTATTAAATACATCTGGAGTGCTGGCGCAGCGGCTGTCAAGCCTTGTCCTGGCAGACTGCAGTACGTGGAGGTTTTCCAGTTCGGTTTAACCACTGACAGCCTCAGTGCTCAGAGGAAAGGCTAAATTAGTTCAATTAGCATGATAAATTGTTCAATCAAGTGTTGTAGTACTTGGGTAGAGTGATCAAGTTAAGGCTACGCTTTAAATTTACTTTGTTTGGTTTGAGCCAGTTGGAAAATTTAGAACATTCTACCAGTGTGTGTTGTGAGCGGTGAATGGGCCTGAAAGGTTTTGTACACCACTGGCATGAAAATCTACCAAATGGGTCCCTAACTGAGCAGAAAAATTTTTTAGTGCATTTTGACTGTCTAGAGGTAATCAGTGTCAGACAAACATGTAAACTAACCAGAACAAATGCAGAATAAAGCTTAACCCCCCCGGGATTCCAAATGGCGCAGGCTGTCAAGTTTTTCTTTGTCTAAATGCAGCGTCGCTTACCATTTGATAAAGTGTAGAATGAGTCATTATTTCCTGCTAGCAAATAGTGTATAATTTTGCCCCTTCAAAATAATCAGTAAAAATGACATATTGCATTGATAACCGTTGAACTAACCAATTATCCACAGAAATTTTTAAGTTATGACTTAAGTAATATATGATAACGAGTTGTAGACTGTATTGTTGTAGGAAATGAATTAATGCATTCAGTACATCAGTAGTCTTGAACCTGTGGCTGTGTTTGATGTCCATTTTCTGTGGTTTAATCACCCTAGGCACTCTGTGGGATTGAAAGTGGATATTTTTCATTTTTCAGATCACTTCTATGGGAAAGATTTAACATGGATTGGGTCTCTTTAAGGAGGTAGGTCAAACCTGTCTGAAGAACTCCTCCATCAGTGCCTTGGTCCAGCGTGAGTGCAGAGCCCAGGGTTTGGTTGGGTGGCTGATGTCAGCAGTGTGAAGCAGTAGAGATAGTGCTTTTGGCTTCTCGATCCTGCAAGGGAACATGTGCGATATCAAGCTGTCTACTTGCTGTCTTCTGTCCACTGAAACCTGTGATAAAGTCCCTCACAAAAGCAATGTGGAGTGTGGACTTACCCTTCTGGCTGCTGTAGGCAGGTTTTCAAGGCTTTGACCTGCTGGAGGTGGTAGGACATGTCTGTGGCCAAGACCATCTCTATCACTAACGCTCGCAGTTCCCTGTTACAAGATGCAATCGTAAAATACATACGCTAGTAATCTTGCACTGGAAAAACTCACCAAATAAATAACACAGGACTATAAAAAAAAATTCAGGTGCTAAGATTTTTTGAATGGATTTAGGTATTTTGAGGGTGCTGAATTCAAAAATCCCATTACTTTTGCTGAATTGGTTCTAGTTTTTGAGATAATGGACATCCATGAAAATAAGGCATTCCCCCAAATTCTCCTTTGGACAAAATGGGTAATTGCTTCAAGTACATTTGTAGATAATTCCCTGGACTGAGCTTGGAAAAACTAAAAGCTGGAATCTTTGATGGTCCTCAGTTTCGTAAACTCATGAACGATTCCAATTTTACCAAATGCATGAATGACACTGAGGCTTTGGCCTGGAAGAGTTTTGTCTCTGTTGTGAAGAACTACTTGGGTAATCACAGAGCACACAATTATGAAGAATTGGTGCAAGATATGCTTGCTAACTTCAGAAATTTGGGAGCATAAAGATGTCACTTATGGGGTCATGTGCGGGAAAAAAATCACTATATAAATATATGAGGCAATGTTTCTGTAATCTCAAATGATAAGTTTTATAATGCTAACTACATGGTCCTTATTGACCAAGTTAATAAGACAATTTCCCTACGGGGATTAATAAAGTATCAGTTATTATTATTATTATTATTATTATTAATAAGCAATGTATAGTACTGTGCAAAAGACTCAGACATTGGAAGGAAATGTTTAATGCTGTTTATCTGGATAGAAAGTGTATATTTGCTGAAAACAGAAAAAAAAAACAATTTAATATTAGGACATATGCAAATTAGGAGTAACAATAATAACTAAAAAGAATTTGTTCTGTTCTCCAAAAATTACTGAT
Source organism: Mormyrops attenuatus (assembly GCA_026777985.1). Lineage (NCBI taxonomy): Eukaryota > Metazoa > Chordata > Actinopteri > Osteoglossiformes > Mormyridae > Mormyrops > Mormyrops attenuatus. The sequence goes on along the minus strand of JAODKC010000130.1, from coordinate 2,669,607 downwards.
ATTTTCTTGGATGGCTAGATGAACAACGCTTCAGCTTCCAAACCTCTCCTCAGAGGCTCACCAGTCGTTTAATCTATTCCTTAAAATTTCATCACCAGCTTCCTTAATTAATTAATTAAACAGTCAGTGAGATATTGATCAGTCACATCAAGTAAAAAAACACATTGGTGTATTGGACAGTTGCTGCAAAAAGTGGGGTGACTTTAGTAGTGGTTTAGAGATGGCTAAGCTAACACACATTGACAGACATAATATCATAGTATTACACCAACATGGATATCAGTTACACAACATTTCCTTTGACTGGTTAATGCTTTTGCATATTACTGTAGTTGTTGTGGTATTAGTGCTTGTGTCTAGTAATTCTTCCTAACCAACAGTTAATTGTAATTAGTGATAAGATTCTGGCTAAGCAGCCATGGGGATTAGCTCTAAGGCTGTTGCCCTTTGTCATTCTTACATCCATTCCTCACGGGATAGATTGGTGAAAATGTTCATGCTCTCATCCTGCAGCAGACGAAAGGCAGCGCTGACATGGTGGCTCTCCTGCACTGAGCGGTCATTGTAGATCAGCGCAAAGTCAGACCTTCACAATCAAAGAGAGAGACATGTGTCAGACATCTCAGCTTTGATGAGCTTCTCCACCTCAGGCATAGGTAGTGTCTTTCGGGAGTTTTACTCACACAAAAATGTTCTGAAGGCAGAAAGAACAATTATTGGTTCAGAGAGATAACCAATCAGATCAGAGAGGAGGTGGGTCCAAGTGACTAAAGGAGGCTGAACTAACACATCCGATTGGCTGGACCCGCCTCCTCTCTAATCTGATTGGTTCAGGGAGATAACCAATCATTGTTCCTTCTGCCCACAGAACATTTTTGTGTAAGTAAAACTCCCATGAGCTAGTTAGGGACAGAGATGTAACACTGCATTTCCATTCTTCACAGCAATTATCACTTTATCGAATGAGTGCTTTTATTAGATATTATTTTCTTACAGATATCTTCATACAATTACAAAATTTTATCATTAAAATTATGTATGGTTTTCTCTACTTAACTATCTTTCCCAACCAAGTCAGTATCTGGCTGTTGAATTTTATCTCAAACTCTGTGTCATTTACAATGTACAATATATATTAAAAATCAGTGCAATGTATTTTTAATAATCAGCCATCTCCCATCTCCTTATGCAATATAAGTATATAGAATAAAAATCCATAATTTCAGGTTTCATTTTCTGATCTTTATTGTTTTGGTAAATTCTACTCAGGAATGAATGCCTGAAGGCTCCTCTTGCTACTCTGCTGTTCTGCTTCTGCTGATTGATTTATTCATTTGACATTTTTTCATTTAGTGCAAAGTGTTAATACAGAAAACAAGCTCTAATAACACTTGCTGATGCTTTTTCCACATGTTGTTTGTGTTTGGATTTGAATCACTCTCGTTTGGACCGCTCTCTACATAATAGTCTTTGGGCTAAATTTAATCCTGGGTGTTTTTGCAAGACAGCGAAATGTCAAAGCAAACTAATCTAATAGTTAATTCTTAACAATAAAATAATCATCTGCCTTGAAAGCCTGGTGTCCATGGCCCCATTTTTATTAATGTGGAACATACACTTGTGCAATCATTAATGTAGATTTGAAACATTTCCATTTTTTTTAACACTAATGTAGGTAGGCCCCCTCTCACCTTATAGGATATTGAGGTCCATGGAGATTGCCCATCTGTTTTCATTCCCACAATAAAATTGAGAAAACATTCCAAGTGACAGCACTCTGGTCCCTTGGGGGCAAATAGGCCAAAAATAGGTATACTAGGAAACTTTTTGTTTAGTCTGTTTCAAACTTTTAGGTATTTGACCAGTATTAACAAGCGGCTGCTGAGTCTGATATGTTATTTTAATTAAGATGTGCAGGACAAGCCATTTCATGCTTGATATCCTGGGTAATGTAGGCAGAAGGGCATCAAAATAAGACAGTGAACAATTCTAATGCGTGTGGGCTTAAGCCTAAACAAAATGTCCTACTGTAACTCTCATTCAAAGGCATTCATTGAACTATTAATTGTATAAGTTGCTGAAAATTCAAGTTGTTGAATTTTAATTAAGCCTCTCAACTTAAGGTAATTTGTTTTAGTGATGTGTGGTGATCCATCCTCATGAAGCTTGCTGACAATGAGGGCTTGTCTGTTTGGCTCACAGTCATCTGTCCTGCTGCTGCCTAAGACCCACCCTGCCCAGGTCTTTATAACAGTTAAAAAGCTGATCTTTTTTAGCAGACAGCCCTTACTGACAGGATTAAGCCACTTTAATGTGTGGCCTTTCCTTACCGTGTGTGTATATGAAAGCTGTTTGTGGTCCCTGTGTGCTCATAGTCATGGATCGCGGCAGCAAACAGGGATGCGAGCACCTCCAGCTCAGACAGCCAGTGCTGAAGTGGGAGAAGAAGAGAGATGCTGCAATGAGTCATGCGTCATTAGTGCTCCATCCATCCATTCATCCATCCATCCATCTATTTATCCTGGTCAGGGTCACAAGGACCATTACATAGCTAGATACAAAGAATTACAACATTTCTGCAATGGGGGACTTTTAGCTAATCCAATGTAACATTTATTCTAACACGTGATACACTGTGGTCTATGTCCTACCTCACTGTTTGTAAGGTTAATGGAACATAAATAACGTAATAGTGTAAGTTGTAATGCGAACAGCTCAGAACTATAATTACCGTATCATACAAAACAGTGTCATTGAAATATTAGGTGTATTAAGTGTATATTTTATTTTAATTCGATCATAATAATTATTATCATTATTTTTCTGACTGACCTACAAAGTCGACTTAAAGACAGACTGAGGGAACGGATCTCATTCGTAACCTGGGGACTGTCTGTACAACACTGGCTATTTTTGACAATGATAAGTCATCACATTAAAAATGGAGATACTCAGCATAACCAGCAGAATCCTGTACGTTATTACAGTGTTAGTCTATTTATAGCGGATGATGTGCTCAGTAGTGCTACAGCAAGGACAGTTCCCTCCGTCATGCCTAAGGTCACACGGTTTATGCTGGTACCACAAGCCCCGTGCGGAGCAGCAGGCAGTGAAGCGTCTGGGTGACATCAGCAGCATGGATGTGGCTGTGGTACGGGTTGCCATGTTTGTTGTATCCCTTCTCCAATGCGGACAAGAAAGACAGCATGTATGATATGGGGATCTGCAGATGGAGAACATTGGTTAGCCCCCAAGTGACTTATATCCATCCATCCATCCATCCATCCATGCATCTTCCACAGGGTCGCAGTGTCAGCCTGGAGCCAACGCAATAAAGCACAGGATATTATCAGGACCAGTCCCTGTCCTGTTCTGTCTGTCGTCCCGGCTTGGCCAGCAGGTGTTACTAGCCATCCAATTCCTAGTGTTTGAGTCCTGAGTTTAGTGATGATGGCCCTCACCTGTGTCATTATTCCCAGCCATAGTGTTTAGCTTTAATTGTTACGGCCCACACCTGTTCCTCATGTAGCCCTCATGTTGTTATAGATGTACATATGTGCTTGCCCTTGCTTTACAACTTTGTTGATCATTGTAGATGTCAGTGTTGTGTACCTCAGTCTCTCGCTTGTTCCCTTGTTTTTGATAAGCTACTGTATGGACAGTCTCCATTTCTGTGCCTCATCGTGACAGATTGGAGGAAATCCCTAGACAGGATGCCAGCCTATCCATGGACATACACTCACACACAGTATGGACAGTTTAGAAATCCCGATATACCTTAGCTCTCACACCTACACTGGGGTCAAACTGACCCCAAAGGCACACGTCAGGTGACTTCTCATAGTAACACAATTATTGTAGGAGCATGTAAGAGTTAAATGCATGTTTCTGGACCTGGAGCTGGACCAAATCTTAGTGCCACCTGCTGCGCCACCCTGCCACACACAAATTATACTTAAAAAAAATGTGTATATATATATACCATCACATTTATTTAGTTGACTGTGCTACTGACATGACTGCAACCTGCGTGTGTGGCTTGAAACAGGAGCAGTAATGATATTAAGATGAGGTGTTCATCAAGTACAACCTGATATGTCCCGTGAGCATGCAAAGGCAGAGAACGTGTGATTTAGGCTCTCTATGGGTGTGTGTGCGGTTAATGACAGATGAGACCCAACCTTAAACCGGCTGCCGAGCTCATATCTTGTGATCAGCTCCATGAACAAGGTTTGCAGCGAATGGCCTTCACTTGCCGAATTCAGCGCAAATACATTGAAACTCCACCTGTTGATGTCCTGGAAACGGAAACACAGGGACCATTAGCATATGCTGTTTTTTTTAGGCTGTCCCAGAAAACATCTGTGTACATTCTTCAAATTGTCAATGGCCTTCTCACCCGGAGACGGTGAATAACTGCTGACGGCTGGTTTGGCAGAGCCGTCGTGTAGGCCTTCTGAAACATCCTTTCCAAGAAAAATTGTTAATATCTAGCATTTGTTAATAGTAACCTCACCAGCTACTGAAATAATGGTCGCGGTTAAAAAAAAAAAAAAAAAAAAAAGGACGACAAATATTTGATCTTTTCACGGCGCCAGTCACACTCACCTCTCAACAAATATCCCAGCCTGCACTGCGTGGACGATGCTGCGAAACCGAAGCTTTTCGCTGGAGCGCCGCGCTGGGCGTTGTGGTCTCTGCGTAAAGGTGGAGGCCAGCCAGTCCCGCACCTCTGAGGGCACGGCGTCGGAGCGAAGCTGCTGCAGGTCATCCTTAAGGTCAAGAGCCTGTCTGCTGGGGCAGGGTGACACAGATCCATGGGAGGTCAAATGCTACTGGGGAATTCCACCTTGCTTGGGCCGCAAGTGGGTGGGGTAACACCAAAGCTGACTTATTCCAAAACCACCTATATATATATATTTCGGAATGAATACTACACAAATATAGAAACTACTTTTCTTCTGGGAGAAAGGATTCACTGGAGCAGTTCAAACTGGATTGTTTGTGGTCAAGAATAACATTTTCTGATTGTGCTGTGGATCAGAATTGTCTTTTTCCATCTACATAAAACTAATATTGATATTTTTTGAAAAATGCAATAATGAATCATATTTTACTAGAATTTTAGAAGTCGGTGGTCAAAATTATGAATTGATGCTGTTGGGAAAATAAGACCTTTTGAGCTGCTGAGTGTTAGAAAGCAACACGTCCCATGTCGGGGGGTGAATGGGCAGCACTGCTGTCTCATGCCTCCGGGGTTGAGGGTTTAGACCCCATCCCCACTCGGTACATTTGTATGTCTTCCCTGAGCTGTGTGGGTTTCCAGGGTGGTGACCCAGCATCTCTAAATTGCCCTTAGTGCCCATGTGCCCTGTAATGGGCTGGCATCCCATCCAGGCTGTCCCCGGCCTTTTGCCTATGCTGCTTGGGATAGGTTCCACCCCTGTACTGAACAAATGGTTAGATGACGGCTGGTTGGATAGACAGAAAGCAACTTGGTTTCCTTCAAGGAGAACCTCTTCTTTTTTTAATTGTCTATTTTTTTGCCCTCATTCTTTAGTTGGACAAATGGAAGATTGCAGCAGTCAGAGGCTTACCTTGTTTCGTCGATGTAAACCGCTTCAAGCAGGGATGCAGTGTATTCTAAGTTTTTTTTCAGGTCTTCGAAGTCCACATCGCTCTCATTGAGCTGTTTCAGCATACACCTTAACCTACAGACAAGGAGAAGTCGCCACGATGTTATACATCAAGATCACCTCTACTTTAGCCTGACATGGGATGATCTGCTCTGACAGTTACAGTCACGGTGTCATTGTGGCCAACTCGCAGTGTACGTTGTGGTGACCCACTGTTGCAGTCTTCACCTGCATATGTACTCAGATGTCAGAGCTTCACAGGAAGTGCAGTCCAACAGTGCAACGCTGTTTAAGAACACCAGATGACCAAAAGCAGGCTGGCTATCAGCCAGTTACGGGGATGAAAGCCCTTTGGGTTTCCAATGTGGAACCTGAGAACGATTTGCTAACACAAGGGAACATAATGTAAGAGACTCGATGACTTTTCTTATAGAGCCACTGGGAGAGAGGTGGCTTGTGGGTGATTTAGTTCTAAAGACCATGTCTCCTGCTGGGTTAAGACAATAAATCACGTGGTTAAAAGAAATCATACAGGCAAATAGAAGCCCTCAAAAATGTACGTGTTCCTAAATATGCCCCTAAAGGACAAATGCACTAAGCATGATGCTGAAGTGTTTGTTTAAAATAACTAGTTAAAAAAAACAATAGACAACACTTTATTTGGATAGTCCACCTAACAGGGTATTTGTACAGTGAATTTCAACAACTTAGCTGAGATTCAACAGTTCAGCTGTTTCGCTGTCTGTAGATGTTTAACAGGATACACAGTATATACTATATGTAACGATTCATGAACGTACCTACATAATATTAGAATAATTTAATCGAATTTGCTACTGACTCCACCTATGTTACATTAATTGTTGCATCTCAGCTAATTTGTTGAAATGTTGAAATGAAGTGCTACCAACGAATATTCAAAAACCACTGCTTCATTAACCATGCAGGTCCAAACTGATCCCTTTAGTTTTAGCTGACGCGTAATAAAAAAAAAATCACCGTGACGTTAATTTATATTAAGATGTAACATAAAGTTTGCAATATATACAGTTCTTACATTACAGTTAGGTGTAAAAGTGAGAAACTCCATCTCGTTGTTCCATTAGGCTACAACAGATGCACCATAAGAGACCTGAAAGCTATTGGAACTGCAGATTTCTTTTTGCTCTGCGTTTGAGCACAGGAAAACCGCACACTGACAGCCAGCTACATCTGCAAATCTGGCCGACATACTGTCGGCATGTGAAGACCCAGATCAGCGCCATACTGATACGAACAGATGGAAAGCAGTCCAGTTTGACATACACATATGTGCCCTCATTAGCGGATCGTGTGCGCAGTGTTTATGCTTCACCTTTCAGGGAAATACAAACTATAACCGCCATCGGTCTGCTTTGTAATTTTGGCGCCCCCCAGATTTCAGATATTAACTGTCACGTTGCCCATTAGCGGCACTGTCAAGAGCCGGAGCGCAATCCAAGCGAGACGGACGCCCAGCCGTCTTTAAATGTCTCAAAGCGCATTGCACTTGTGTCATAGAAAAGGCATGCACGGGAACCAGGCAGCTGTTGTTAATAACCATCATTCTTACGTTTCCTTGCATGCATTTCGGCCCGGGGAGATGCATAATACGGGGAAGAAACTTTTGATTTAAATACTACGTTAAGACAGAGTTTGCTGCCGGTATTTTCTCATTTATCTTTAATAGTAATCGGAGTCTGAATAATCATTTATGTAATCTAATGCTACAGCAGACAGTTCTCTGTTGCCTGAAATACGTGTTCACTTAAATCGCAAACCGCATCATCTGCAACCCGATTTGAACCAGACTAAACCTGATCGAAACAGATTTCATGAGAAAGCCACTTCAAGCGGTTATTTTACAAAAACATTTTACGTTTGTTCTTCAATTAAATCTCCACTCAGCGATGCAGCACAATGTTTGTAAGAAGTATTGTTCGTTTCATAATGGGAAATGAACTCTCCGATGTAAACAAATTACTTGTCCACGAATTAGGATTATTTAAAAACATATCAGTAATTATTTAAATTGCTGATTATATTTAATTAATATATTTCAATATAATACTTTAATATAAATAATAATTAATTTAAATATTTTCCAAAATATCACGTTATAATGATTTAAATAACTGTAATATCTTGAAATGTGTTTTAAGCAAAAGTAAAAAAGTGCTTTACCACTTTTTCCCTACATATGTTTAAAGATCTGGGTTCCACTAAGTTATTTCCTATAACTTTCTTAACGTGAAAGTTTCACATCACAGAGTAACCATGTTGACAGTTCCAATCACAAACAGAATTACAATTTAAAATAATGTTGACATAACTGCATAAGAGGACTGCTTGCAAAAGCACAAAAAACGGAGCAAACTTTCCTTACTTGCATCTCCTGCATGACCCCCGACGTGACTTACCTGCTGACCGGAGTTTGGAGATGCTTCTTTCGGACCCGCAGAAGCTCAGCCATCTGGACCCCCCACCCCACCCCCCTGTGTCTCGACAGCTCAAGAATGCGATCGGGTGATTGAGAGAGCTGGAAAGACGGAGAGGAAGGCGCTGTCTCACGATATGACAAGGCTCGTCAAGCCCCGATACGCACTAGCCGCCCGAAGCAGCCTCCCACTCCCCCTCCAGGGGACCGGCTCGCCTCTTATTGGCCCGGGCGCCTTGTGGGTCTCAGACCTGGGCTGTGAGAGAGTCTGAAGTGGGCGGCGGGCCCGTCACGTTGACGATATGTTTGTCTGTATTAGAAGCGATGTGCACTCAAAACATGGGTGTAGTAGTTTTTTCCACACATAAGCAAGCAGGGGGGAACAGCCCTATAAACGTCTGGGAGTAGAAAACAAAGCAAACAAGATCCTATTTTGGTTTCCTAGAATTGCTTACTATCAATAAGTTAACATACTGTAGACTTAAATATAATACTTATAAATGTACACTTTTATATGCATGATTAATAACTAGTTTCGGGTTATATCGTAATGTGTTTCAATACTACCTCTCAATTTAATACATACGGAAGTTCGTTTGCTGATTTTAATGCTGTTTGAGACCTTATTTGACAAAAAGTTCCAAGTAATATCCTGACATTATGGGGTTCTGCTGTTTCTCTAAGCTCGATCTAAAAAGCATTTCGCTACTTTGATGGCGTTTTCCGCATCCCCATTGAGTCTTTCGCTCGCTCTCCTGAACGCACCAGTTCCCATGCTCCCTTGCTCTTTGACACTTCCCCCGCTTGTCGGGCATATGACATCGCTTCAATCATGGGCTGTTATTTTAAAATGCTCTTTAGCATCCTTTCCATCACGCTCGAAGGAAAGAAAATTGATGTTCCATCTGCTTCTGCCAGTGTGTGACTAGGCAAAAAATAAGATTCTCACCATATTATTACTTATGGCTTTTGCCATGGCATTGATACCACATCATTTTGAAATGCAATATTCAAGTGATCAATGTACATTTTTACTGTAAATGTTTATACCCTTAGAGGTTGTTGATCGGGAACTTTATCTGGGAAGCATACGATTTAGGAGCGTATCTCGTGCCGTCCAACAAAGGCTTGGTTGTCAACTCTCACGCGTCTGGCGTGACACTCACGCTTTAAAAAAGCTTACGGCAGGTCTATATTATTTCAATCTAAACCTAAAATTAGCTACATCAAAAGCGTGAGCGTAGTTTGCAAACCCTACAGACTATTTACAAGGTAATAAAACCCTTACATGCATGTAAATGAAAATGTCACACCAGCCAGCTGACCAAAGTTGGTAACCCTGATCAAAGGCCACTCATATTAAGATCGCCATTAACTTGAACTGTATTACCTTAGGCAGATACAGCAGTGGCTACATTTATACAGAAGTATCTAATTATTTTGTACCTAGGTGAAACATCTACACTTAGCAAGGTTTTAACCCATTAAGTTTACAATTTGAACCATTTATACATCTGGAAGTGTTCCTGGACAAATTCGGGTTAAGTGCATTTGTTTAGGGTTCAACAGCTGGAACCCAGCTGGACATCAAGTCAACATGCCTAAGTACATGTTTTAAACTGCTGTGCAACCTGCTACCGAGTGAGGAAGCAGAAATTGTTAAATCATACCTAGCAAGAGAATCAGTTACAAATTCCCCTGTGTCCCCCTGTGAGATCCCTTTTTAAAGACTGTATGGGTACACAGAGTCTGAAACTGGAACATCTCTGTCTATGGGAACATAATTTCTGGGCTGAGAGGGGAAACCTGAACTGAAAACTGAAGAGGGGAAAATTGTAAATGTCACTGGGAGGCCATCAGATGTGGCAGGTATGAAACTTTGAAAAAAGTTCAAATTAAGAACATATTATGTGTGATATTTTCCAGAAGGTTCTTAGAGAAAAAAAGTTTAGCCTTTGCAGGTAACGGCGGTGGTAGGGAGCCTCTCAGATCTGTTATGGGTGTGATTACCTTGGGCTATTAATCAGTACACACTTGAAACCACTTGGAACCAATGAAGCAACTGGTGAAGAATTGGTTCAGCCAATCAGTGACTGAGCGCTCTCAGGTGCCACCACTGTGGGGTGACTCAGTTGTACTTTGACCCATCAGACTGGATGCAATCAACATGATTGTGTGATGGCCCCTTATATCCGCGGCTCTGGGGTATGGGCTGAGTTCGCATTTTCCGAGTCCACCGCTGTCCCTGCTGTTTCCCTCTCAATAAGATGGACACAGGGTTTCTACTCTTTCCATGACCAGCAGGGTCACACTTTGTACATATTTATTTGACAGATTTGACCTTAGCCATAGTAAATGGCCCTTATTTATGTTTTTTTAATAGTTTTGTTTTGCACAAGCCTACATAATTCAGCCACGGTATGTTCCTTTATAAAAGACATTCTGCAATGTACTAAACAAGGTGTCAGTCTGAGCATTATGTTTAAAGATTTTCAACACAGGACGCCCTTTATGAAGTGTTTCCAGCCTGATGTTTGCCTTTACTGAATCTGAAGCATGTTTTTTTTCTTACTGGCAGGTAATGTTTTGGTGCTGCGACTTAGCTTAGCTCATGCTACGTTCAAGGAAAGAGTCACAGCTCACAGTAAGCAGTACAGTGTAGCCCTCATTTTCAGTCGTCTTCGATGCGTCTGGAGAAAAAGACTCATTTAAAACTGCAGAATGGTCACTGCCTGCAGCCCCCTCTGGTGAATTTGTGCAGATCACGTGATACATTTAAAAGAAAAACAGATTTCTGAGTTGTTTTTCACTTTATTTTTTTACACTTCTTATTAGGTTGCAAGAAAAAATGTTGATCACATTCAGCGTATTTGTTTTTAGATTTACTGTGTCACATTGATGCCATAATTTGTGGGATTTGAATATTATCATTTGCAGGCCTTAAATAATAAAGCTGAACTTGTAGAGCGCAAATATATCAATACCTCCATGAAGGATTTTTTCATTTTCAGACCGAAAAATGTCTGAATAGTTAAAATTCATGTCATTTTCATTGTGTGGTGATTTCTTTTACAAACTCTGTCTGTCTGTCTGTCTGTCTGTCTGTCTATCTATCTATCTATCTATCTATCTATCTATCTAATCCTCACATGAAACCTCACAACCTCACGCGAGGCTCTTTAAAAGCTGACCACCCTGCCGGTGTGTAGGGAAGCATGTGTCTCGTCAGTCAATCTCAGCTAGTCTTCCTTCTAACCCATTTCATATAATTGTATGGCATTCTCGAAAAATAAATAAGTATATGTATATTTTATATGTTCTGTCAGTAAATTCAAGCTAAAGAGTCCCTTCTCTGTTATCCACTTCATCTTTGACCTTCTACAAATGAAGGCTCTACACATCCACAATGTACATTTTTGCTACACATTTTTATTGGCACTAAGATGGAAATATGCATGCCACAAGATGCAAACATCAAAGGAGTACTGCTGTGGACAAAAAGGCAGTCGCGGACGCGTTTCTCTGGTTTGCCGATGCCCCGCTGGCCTGGGTTTATCATGCATCATGGCACTTAGTTACCGCCCCCCTGGGGGGGTGGGGTTATGCCAAGGGGTGGGGGTGAGTTGCTATTTCAGGCCTGCTAACACGCACCAAGGCACATAGTTTCCTCTGGTGCCGGAGGCACCGGTGTAATGAGGACGTCACATATTTGGCCCACTGAGAGTCTGGCCGCCATGAGCCTCCCCAGCGTGCCAACACTGCTGAACGGCTGGGGGGGTCAAGAGAGGATGGCTGAAGGGTAGTACCTTCACAGAAGACCTGGGAGGTAAGTGTTCTTTTATAACAGATAATTTTTTACCTTCACCCCTCCATATCCGTAACCCACTGATTACTGATGTGTGGACACCCCCCCCCCAATTGAAAAATAATATAGACATACATACAGTGTTGATCTGGGAAAAGTTTTGGATTATAAAAAGTCAGAAGTTCATCATCATTCTAAAAATGCTATACAAATATCATACTTATTTTTACTGAAAGGCATTTGCAGAGATAATAGGACGTTTTCACAGACACAAACTGGTCAGAACCACTTCCACTGACTTTTTTCTTGCAAAGATTATATAGATCAGAAGCCGTTTTAAATGTCAAGTAACTTAATGCACTTAAGGCACAACTCTTAAAGTGGTGACCGGGTTAGGGCAGGGGACACCTTGGCTCAGCCCAGGGTGACGACAGACGCTTTGTAGACCTCCCTGTAGGCGTTACGCATCAGAACATACGGGAAGCAGCTCTCCAGCATGTCCTGACTCAGGAAGGGCGACTCCTCGACAATCTAGAGACACATATTTAATAACAGATTAATAAAGTTGAATAGTCTTGAATAGTCTCTTTACATAGTCTTTTTAGCTTCTTGTTTTGTCAGAAGTTGTTGTGTAGCTCTTCCTCCTATGCTGCTTACACTTGTACCTGGGCATTCAATGGAAGCTCAGCCTAGCTGCACTTATGCAGCTAGTTGACTCTGACTACTTTTTAAATGTGATATTTGCCTCACTTGTACGACATGTAAATAAAGTTTCTGCGTATTGAATGACCAGATGCTACTGTATAGCGCAAAATTGATTCTACATTGTATTTCTCATCCAGATTCTGAAATTCCATCCATCCTATAACCCGGTATACGGTCGCAGTAAACCTGGAGCCAATCCCAGCAATCACAAGACACCGGGCAGGGAACCGCAGTCCATTGCAAGACATACACCACAGTCAATCTACAGATACCATCACACCTACCCACCTATTTGAACTGTGGGAGGAGTCTCAAACAGACACGGGAAGAACATCAGAACACCACACACTCAGAGCCCAGCGCATAACTCAAACCCACAATCCATGAGGTGTGAGGCTACATTCCTACCAACTGGGCCACTGAGCCATCCTATATTTAAGCTACATTATGCAAGCATTTACAACGAAAAGATACAATAGAGAAAAGTTTGAGTGTCATTCACCATGTGGAGAAGTAGGTATATGGCGTCTCTGTTTTTGCTCTCAACTTTCTCCACGTTCTGGCCCAGCTGCAACAATGTGGACGACGCCACCTACGGAGACATCCGGCAGCCAAAGCGACGTTAAATATGTCAGCAGGCAGAATGAACAGAGGAAGAAGGAAAAACTGAGTCGGCGTTGGCCACATCGTCACTTTTAAAGAACAAGAGATTCATTAATCATGTTAGACGTCTGCGCCCACACGTCTCTGGCCGTCCTCGAGCGAAAGTTACGCACCAGGAGGAATTCTTTCAGGTGCTGCTCAATGTTCTTGTTCAGGACGGTAAACATAGCCGCTGACAACTGGTTTATGGCAGTGGCAAGACAGTGGATGTTGTTATGGTGCCCTGTGAAGGAAAGAGAGGAAGGACAGGAGCTGAAATGGACACGGGAACAGGCTACAGAGCAAAAGGCAGGGCGGCAATCATTCGGCTCGCTGCCGACTGTATCGTATCGCTTATCTTCTGGAAATTTCCGACTTGAGTGCATGGAAAAAGCAACAGGAGGGGAAATGCCATCCTTTGGCTCTTTGACGTCCCAAAGTTTTTGTTTAGGCACCGAGCCAAATAGCTAACGTCAGAAGGACAGAAGCCAGCACTAACTACTTGAATGTACGTCAGACCCTAAATATCTGTAAACAAATTTATTTTGTAAACATTTTCTTCAGTTTGACATCTGCCTTTTCCAGCGATTGCATAGAGTGATTAAATTATATTTTATTCTCATATGCAGTGATGTGAGCACTTCATGTGGCATGTTCATTTTTGCCAAACTCTTCAGTTTTTCCATCATTTACTGTGCCGGAAAAGCGCGCAGGAACATTTTTGCTACACAAGTCTGTCTTTCGATTTATTGGAAAAAAAATATTAACCATGATTGTTTCACTATTAAAAGAGATTTAGTATTTTAGTATTTTATGTCAGTAATCCTGTGATAAAGATTTGAGGCTATGATCTAAGACCAACGGCCATCTAGAGGCAGTTGAAATCATATGGAAGAGGTCACATGATGTCCCTGAGAGTCCAGATCGAACAAAACAACTCCAAGACCCAGCAGAGATTTATTTTTGATGACAAGCCTTCGCTGTGATTTGATCATTTCTCATGAGAAAAGTCTGAGAGATGCTAGTGTTTCAGTTACAGAGAATCTGGGCACAAAAGGCACTGATGTCACTGCTATTTTTCCACTCTGCGAATGAGCGTCAGGCTTTACCCCCATAATCACGGCTGTAGTAAGAGTTGGCATCCAGCGCTAGCATGGGCAGGGAGACGGCAATGTACACCAGAAGCAGACAGTTGAGCTTGTATTCCTCATCCACAGACGCGCCATCTGTTGGGAAGACAGGGGTTGAGGTGGAGAGATCGGGATGGGAACTAATCACCGGAAGGCTTCTGAATTCGACGAGCCGGAATCTTTTACCTGCGCGCATGCTGGCGATGGCCGTGACGAGGGCAGGGTCGATGTCACATGCCAGTCCCGCCGCTGAGGCCAGCTCGAACACGCCAAGGGTCACCTTTGGGGTGAGGGCGGAAGGGTGTGGGGAGGGCACATAGTGTGCACAGTTAAGTGCACCCGCAACTACGTGCCACAGTCGCCGTGTGAAACCATTCACTGGCAGGTTCCTGTTCAGAGTCTTTCCGTTGTTTTTGTGGTCGTGTGCTGCTGATACGATCTGGATACGTCACAAGGCGATTAATTCTACCCTCTGCCCTGGAGGTTAGGGTGTGCCGACTCCAAGAGATAAGATGTCAAATTTGGTCATTTCTTGCAAGAGAAAATGTGAATTTGGATTTAAAAAATATTTAATTATCTACAAAGATAAAGAATCTTTATTCTTGGTTGTTCTAATGACAGTCATTTGGGCAAATGCATCTGGAATCCTCATTTACTTTTTGCTGACTTTCTTAAAGGAACCAGTGCTCGCATATGTTTTATTGTCTCACTTGTTAAAGGCTGTGTTGCCCCAGTGGGCCAAGCTATCAGAGCCTCTGCAGATTGGTCAGTATGGTCAACAATAAGGTGAGTCATCCGGCAGTGTGATCAGCAGGGAAGTAACAGCTTTACACAGATGATTACTTCTGGAGGTGATGAAGTGGTGCATCTACCAAGACAATGCTCTACCTTAATGTCAGTGTCCGGGGAGATTAGGTCCCGAAGGCATTCAATTGGTCCCATGAGGTAGGGACAATGCTTATGCAAGACCTGAAAAGACAAATAATCATAAATTCACTGTTTTATGCTAATTCGTTAACTGACGTGTCACACGTTGAGGAGCTCAGACAAAACAAGTTACAGTAAATATATTTTTTGCTCATTGGATTATTTCTGTCTGAAATTTCCATCCATCCATTTTCCAAACCGCTTATCCCATTGGGTCGCGGGCAGTCCGGAGCCTATCCCGGAAACTATGGGCACGAGGCGAGGAACAACCCAGGATGGGGGGCCAGCCCATCGTAGGGCACACTCACACACCAGTCTGTTTGAAATTTGAAATATACATTTTCTGAATGATTAGCTTTATTCCTTTTTTGTAGTTCAGTTACTTTCTTTTGGAATGCAGCTTTCGGTAAAAATTTTTAAATGGCTTTTTGGTGCTAAGAATATACAGTACCAATAGCATCCTGTCCAGGGTAGACCCCAGCCTTATGCCTTGTGCGTCCTGGAGTAGGCACAAATTCCCCCATAACACTCTCAGGGATAGTCAGTTGGATTATATCAAGCTTAATTAATTGTATCATTTTCTGTCACACGAAATGTTTTTTCCATTGGATACGATTATAAATATTCAGGACCATTTCTGCTGTTGACCTGTCAGTGGTGTGATGAATTGTAACCTATTAGCAGTGGGAAATAGATGCACTGACATGAAATGGGTCCCGTCATGCATGAATTTTCCTGCTGGACAAGGCAGTGACATGCAGATGGGCCTCAGGAAAGGATGCTAATGCGACAGAGGTACCTACATCTCCGAGGGTTGCCTGCGTCATAGTCCTGAAGGACAGGATTACACCAATGATGGTCATTCGCTTCAATACGTTCTCAGATGCTAGAGGGCAAAACGGAACTGTGAGTCACCATTGACGGCGTCCAGAGATTACACTCTCCCGCTTCTCGTATACAAAGCTATTTTCTTACAGTCAATTCTCTGGAGTCACTGTACCTTGTAGTTTGTTGTGAAGGTTGGCCATTACCTCAGGCTTGTCAAAGTTTGCTCTCATCTGCACTAGAATGTCCATGTTTTCAGTTACCAGCTTCTGAATGACCACAACCAAAGGAAATTGCAACAGAGTTAAACATATTTTGCAGTATTATGAAGATCATACTGCAATATAGAGCAATCCTGAAGTAGAAGCTCACCTTCAGCTCGGCGACCTGCGAGGTAATATGCCACATTAGGTTCTCAGTCAGGAATCTCAACCCATACGGACCTATCAGTCCTGCTAGGGCCTGCAGCTCTGCGAGTTAAGACAGGAAGGGACTCAGGACCTCAACAGAACTTTGCGACCCACAGAACCACACTGACAGCTGACCACCCCGCCAGCTGGAAGAGAATCACTTTTCCGTTCGGACTCAGAGTTCCCCACAAGTGGGAGAGTGGAGATTCTTTCCTGGCCTGTGATTGACACCCGAGCGGAGAGATGCAGTGAAAAACTGGGAGGAAAAGCAGTTGCCGAGAGGTAAGAAGTGGGCAGCAGGTGGATGTGGGAGGAAGGAAGTCAAACCAAGAGTGGAGGAGGAGCTAAACGTGCATGTGTGGGACAATGTGGGCTTGAAGATCAGCTCACCAGCATGTAGAACTTTCCCTGCTCAGAATGTTTATGTTTCTCAAAAGGCCCTTAATGGCAAATAACATGCCTTCTGGTTACATTCAACCTTCTCTGTGGGTGGCCCTATACAAGATGCAGTGTAAGTGTGGAAAGGGGTGGGGGCTGCAATTAGTAACTGCTAATGTGAAAATAAATATTAAAAACAGCTGATGGGTCACAAGTTCATAACAAGGTGTCACTGATGAGGTGCGTTCAATGAATTCCCGGAATATTTCACCAGAGACATCGGAGTACTCCTCAGCTTTGAAGCTCGACTCGTTCTCGTTGGGCTGGTTGACGAAGCAGTGCATGATGGGACAGTGCACTATCACTGCACTGCTGGCCTGCCGGAGAAGACCTTCGAGATACCTGTTGAGATATGCCACTGGTAGTCAATCAAGCCATTTAGTCTGAACACCTGTATGAGATAAGCAATAACATAGAAGCTACATAAGTCCAGATTTGTTCACAGTAAGTACTGGGCTTGGAGAATTTGATGTCATGCACATGTATGTCGTATGGAGCAATTACTTATAGCAAGTATGTAAAAGGCATATAAGGTAGATGTCCATGAAAGCAGCTACCAGCTGGTGTAGAGGGTGGTGATGGTCTGCTCTCCATGGCTGTCCAGAGGCTGGGTCTGTTGCAGCAGCACATTCTTGACCAGCCGGGTGATGTCGATGTTCATGTACCTAGACACGACGTACAGGCTGCTGGTGTAAGCTTTGATGCCCGCCAGCAGATCGGAAGGCCGGGCAATCTCCTGGGTGGCCTTGTTGTAATTGGCCATTCGCACGATGATCCTGGGGGCAGCGTAGCACTCGTTCATTATGTGCAAGCAGCCCGTGAAGTAATCAATCAAGCATGCATCTATGCCAAGTACAGCCACTAGGGGGAGCCACCTAAACGGCGTGTAGCACCGCTGTGTTTGTATACGAGCACCGCTCAGCCTTTCCACGGCACGCGTTTAAGGTTTGGGGCTGCGATAATAAGCAGCTATCCTTGCTGGTTGCGGTGCTCCACAAACGAGAGAGCTGGGTCAGACTGAGAATGTCTTTTAGGCAGGATTAGGAAAATCGGCATCCCATAATATGCGAGTAGAGGCCATTCCCATTTTGTGAATGCTGCTGGGTGGCTAAGGACACAGATTCATAACCCAGGAGCAAAACACCAAACCAAAGTGCACCAATAAAATATCCAGCTGTATAAAATTCATTATACCTCTGAGAGTTTGGTAAGAACTGTCATCCAAGATCAAGTCATTTTTAAAATACTGCCAGATATACTTTTATGGATCCCATTTCCCAGGAGTGGTCCTTGATCGCCTATTCATTTTTTCCAGGAATAGATCACCGTAAAGCACTTTGGGATGCGCTTGTGAAAATTCACTACAATACATTTAATATAAGTTGATCAGCTGAGATGCCAACTACGGTGCAGTAATTGTGTAAACTTCTTCACAGTGGCATTGGAAGGTGAGCCGTGATTGCCGGGGGTGGCTTACTTGGAGAGGCGTATCTCTAGCTGGGAGATGAGGAACTCGGCGGGGATGAGGATGTGGCCCCATACGGTGAAGTGGTTCCAGTAGCCGAAGGTGGAGCACAACTCGGTCAGGGCCACGTGGAGCTTGTCCATGCTGAGGCAGGAGGGAGAGCAAACTCAGGCCAGCGCCTTTCTCAGTGTACCATGTGCTCTTTTACCGTGACTCCAATGGCTTGGAAACCATAGGCCAGAACTACATAAGAAATCTGCGCCTTAGGGTCCTGGAGGAACAGGTCCTCCTAAAAACTTTGGTCTTATAATTTACTGAACAACAATAAGGATGTACAGATAGATACAAAATTCTACTGATTCTTTCAGTCTGAATGTTTCATTTTGAGCATCAATTCTAGGGTGAATATATATATTTTTTAACCTGGTAATTTAAATATTTACATTATTATAGGAAGCAGGACATGAAATACTACCAGGCAGGACTGCCCATGTGAGGGGAGAAAGGGGCACCCCCCACCACTTGGCAAATTTTATTGTCAGTTCCCATTGCATTGTGGGATAGGCCCTGCATGGTGATGAAACGGCGCCTACTTGGTGGTGATAGCGCGGTCCTTCCGCAGGCTCTCCGTGCCTGGCTTCTCCCTCTGCACCTCCCCCTTCTTGGGTGCCTGCTTCTTCTGCTTCTTGTTGCGGGCTGTGCTGATGGTGTGAGCGCAGTGCTTCGGTAACAGCTGAGGGGTTGGAAACGGGTTGGAAATGGTTTAAACCAGCCAGTGACTGACAGTGTGCTCACACGCCTCATGTGTTTAAATCTATGGAGGTTTTACAGTAACCTTAATTTAAAGCCTTTTTTGCATTTATGTATTCTAAATATATTTTTCTATAATGAATAAGATGTTGATTAATTATGTAGAATAAGGCACCACCTTGTCCTAAAGACGCTGTTTCACTGTGTAAAAGGGTGCTGCATTTTTCATAATGTGGCATGAGAGCTGGGAAACGTGAATTTTAAACATGAAAAAGAGAATCGCAAAGCTGTTTTAGGCCACCAGAGCTGAATCTAGGCTTCGGTAAACTGGACAGTTGCCTAGACTGGGGCCAAATAAGAATAATTACACAAAATAAAAAATAATTAAATAATCATACCATATACATCAAATTTAAGTGTTTATGTGCAGGCAGAAATATAAAGTACAGATATTTTATCGGTTCCATTGAAATAAAGGTAGCTGATTACGAGAAAGACCTCGGTGTATATGTTGATGCTTCCATGTCCTACTCTCGCCAGTGTG
>JAODKC010000130.1:2620800-2649775 GCA_026777985.1 Mormyrops attenuatus | reverse complement strand
ACTAGAACTCGTGGCCATAGGTGGAAATTAGCAGGAGAACATTTTAAACTGAATTTGAGAAAACACTTCTTTACACAACGTATAGTTAGAGTATGGAATAGTCTTCCTGTTTGTGTAGTGCAGGCTAAAACCCTGGGTTCCTTTAAAACAGAGCTAGATAAGATTTTAACAACACTGAGCTATTAGTTAAGTTCTCCCCGAACAAGCTTGATGGGCCGAATGGCCTCCTCTCGTTTGTAAATTTTTTATGTTCTTATGTTCTTATGACTCTAGCTATCGGCAGAGTAGGCAGTTACTGAGTATCCCAAAATTACCTGCAATTGAAATCAGCATTAGTTTTCTTTCCATGAGGGCTTCCCATGCAAATCTTCGCCTAGGGCCCCTGAAAAGCTAGATCCAGTCCCGCAAGCAGTTGTATAAAATAAAAATGAAACACAGGCCATACCTGGTCATCCAGGTTGCACTGCTCTGCACAGATCTCCAGGATGACGTTGCCCGCCAGGTTGGCGATTTCCTCCAGAAACCCTGCGCACAAATTCAGGCTCTTCCTCTCTATGACGCCCACCTGGATGCCACAACAAAGATGTTTTTCGGTGTGGGTGTTCCCCTTATCCGTGAGCATGTAATCATGCCATCATCAATAATGTAGAACCACCACTGTAGTGTATTAAGATTGAATTAATATTTTTACTCCCCTAAAAATGAATGTGGTTAATTGAATAATATGGATAATATAATAATATGGCAGCTGCTAAGTACTGACCTCTTCTGGACACATCTGGTGAGTACATTGGCTGAAGTGGGAGCAGACTACAGGAAAGGCGATGAGGTATCGTTGCATCGTCACTTCTTCGCAACCCTGAGTGAACATCTTCTCAAAAACCCGGGAGAAGAAACTGTTAAAGGAAAGAAAAACGAATCTGTCTCTCAGTAAACTACTTGATGCCTCAGTTAAGTTTCAATTTCACATAGATTTTAATCTTGTCATTGACCACAATTGTTTGCTTGCCCAGTGCAGGAATTAGGTTTGGGTATGAACAGTCCAATGTTGTGTAAGTACCGTATGTCTTTAGGGCGGCGGCGGTTCAGGACTGATGTGGTCCCTACTTACGCCCTTGGATTGAAGATTGCCATCTTTAGTGAACTGAAAAGGTTAATTCTGAACCATGCAATGGAGGGGTTAAGGAAATGCCTACCTAAAAATTATTCCTGTTGCACCCTGGAGTATATACTTAACCATAACTGCTCTAGTGAAATATCCATGTGTATAAACGCAGAGTACAGTAGAGGTTCTCTTATCTCGGTCGTGACTTACACATCCCTAATACCACTCATCTTCTTTGCAAATCGAAATGAGGACTGACCAGAGTAAGGAGAGGTCTGAGGTTTCCTTGAGGAGTGCCTCAACGCCGTCCATCATCTTTGTGTGGAACTCAATCATATTCATGATCTTGGCCAAGTCTGGGAAGTCTTTGAGCTGCAATGGTGCCTTGGCCACACTGGTGTATGCCTGCGACACAGTGCGATGGAAGAACAATGTGGGTGCTAAGGAGCTAAATACAAATGAGTTTCAGTGATTTTAACAAGCTTTGTATGGTGTATGAAGGCAGTATCTGCAGGAGAACTCTACCTGGAGCCTTAACCAATCCAACCTGAGGGCTCTCAAGTCAAACTCTTCTCCATTCTCCACTGCGAAGGCATGCAAAGAATCTGTTAGGCTTCCTGGATTATAGTTATCATATAAACCAATGAAAAACAGCAGCATAGAGACAGTCCATGACCCAAAAGTTGAGGATACAAATCCAAGGACGTCTGCTGCTCTTGGACCATTGAGCAACGCAGTTAGTGTTGATTTGTGAGCAAAATAACAACACAGGCAAGTAGAATCACAAGCATCATCAGAACTACTGAATAGTAGTAGAAAGCATCTGCTTACCCTGTTTGATTGACAGTGTGGAGAGAGATGAGACAAATGATGTCATCAGGATGGACTCCTCTTCCGGACAGACGTTCATATTCTAGAGGTGGGAGTAAAAATGTGCTCATTAGAAGGTCATGCACAGAGACATGGCCCGTTTCACCCTCTGATTACAGTATTGCCTGAAGTCCATGCATGGAGATAGGAGAAGCTAGGCTTTAAAACGAGCACATGGTGGATTAGCATGTGCTGTCAGAAACTAATATAACTCACTTCTCATTAGCTTTATTGGTTCCATCTATCTTCCACCCATTGAATGGGGGCTCATAACCTATTCCAGGCAGCACAGGGCACAAGGCAGGGGACATACTGAATGGCATCCCAACTCTGTAGCAAGCTAAAAATACCTGACTGCCTAAACATGTTTTTGGACTGTGGGAGGAAACACAGGGGAGAATATGCAAACACCACACACAAAGAGCGGCGGAGGGATTTGAGACCCACAGTCCTGGGGGTATGAGATAACAATGTTGCCAGTTGGGTCAAACAGTAATCCCACTAACTCGGGGATTCCAAGCCTCATATCTCTCATCACCAGAGGTGCTATAAAGGGGGGAAAGTTGGGGCAACTCCAAGGGCCCCTGAGTAACAGAAACATAATTGGATTTATCTGGGTTGAGGGCCCAATATGACATGCCTTCATGGGGCCCTAATTCTCTAGCAGTCCTTTACTGCTCATCACTGTCAGCACATTTTGAGTCAAATGAGGTCCAAACCAAACTTAGTAGTCATATGTGTAACTTCTGGCCATGAAACACACCTGGATACGGTTCACCGTGTTTAGAGAACAGCTGCTGGTGAACGACGCCCACATGTCATACCTGTATCGTGTCATTCAGTACCAGCGCATCGAACTGTGCCAGGTACAGGAGGTGGTAACGCTGTAGAACGGAGTTGTACTGGGTCAAGAGAGTCTTCAGTCTCTCCATATAGAACAGAAGTTCTGCCAACTGACTGCAACACAAGATGGCCAAAATCACATGTTTTACATGGTGCTCAGCTCAGAGTCACAACAGCAAAGCCCAGACTGCCAGCGGCCTTCCAGGCTGAGGAGAATAATTCATATTTCTCACAAAACGAATTTGCAGCTTTGTTTTTCAGTTGAATCATAAACTAATCTCATAAACTAATCTCATAAACTAAGCGCTCACGTCCATCAGAAGAGCGCGCAGTTGTAATCAGTTAGACTGAAGGACAGAACCTTGGATGGGTCTTGCTCTGACTTACGGGTCCACGTAGTCCTCAGGAGTTTTGGTCTTGGGGACATTCTCCGAGTGCCGCATAAGCCAGAGCACTTCATCACGTGAGAACGTCAGTGCCATAAAGACATACAGGGCCTTTGAATTGAAGAAAAAGGTGTGATTCATTGATGACAATGCTCGAAGGGGCTATTGAATGTCTGATGTGTTCCCACAAAGTTGAATTACCCACTACATTCCTTTAATTGCCTCCCCTCTCTCTCCGTATGGTGGCTGGGTTGCCAGGTGGCGATGGACACCGGAGCTCACCTTGGGGCCCAGCAGGCCAGGCTCATCCTCCAGGACTTTGGTCAGCTCCTTTATTGCATTTCGCAAGAAATGCCTCTTTTCTTTGTGAAAAGCTCCACTGCCGCGCAAATACACCAATAGCACATCATCAATCAGCTTTCATTTGATTTATCAGACACTTTTAAGCAAAGTGATGCACATTTGCAAAAGCAGGGTCAGACAGACCAATTGGGTGAAAAGCCCAATAGAGAAATCATTCTGCTGATGGGGGATTCAAAGTGATGACCTTCCCATCACAAAGAACAGCATATTGACGCACAGAGCGACACGCCACTTCTCTATCTTTTGCTAGCTTAGCAGAAAGGCTCACTAAATCATGGCCGACGCGCTTATTGACTGTTTAATGTACTCACCAGTTGGCTATAGCAAACTCCCGGCATTCTTTGATGTCAGCAATACGTTTGTTGTATCTGTTACCGAGAGATGAGGGTCAGCACAGTAAATCATCATGCCGACACGAGAAGAGCGATTACATTTTAACCTGCCAGACAGCATCTCACATTCATCCCGTCTTCCTATGAGCCAAGATAAATATGAGACGTTTCTACCATTGTCCCGTAATTACTATCACAGTCTGCTTTCGTGTTTTTACTCTTAAAACAGATGAACAATAAAAATGGCTCCCAGTGTAGAAGATGATGATACCCTTCTGGACGCAGAACTGTTAGATACAACCACAAAATCTTAAGCAGGGAGCATGAGGTCTAGCCAGTACATATAGCACTGTGCAAAATCTAGGGCAGTCATGGAAAATGAGTTTTAAATGATCCTCATATTGATGTAAAATTATGAGATCTGTCAAGTCTGTTTAATCATTTCAATGCCTCCCCTAAAGTCACCCCAGTATTTGCAGGAACCATCCAATACACTCAAGTATTTGTTGACTCGGTCACTATCTTAGCATGTTTGGCTAATCGATACCTCATCATGTTTTTAATAATTAAGTTAATTGATTAAGTGCGCTGCTGGTGAAATTTAATAATACATGGAATGACTGGGATGCCCCTGAGGAGAGGTTTGGAGGAGAGGTCTGGTCAGGGCGAGCAAAATTTAATTAACCTAGTTGTCCTTTGCCTTCTCAATTCTGATTCTGACAGGCTGGTCAGATGAGGGGCCCCCTGGTGGCCACTGGGCTCGCTGCTCAGATTGCTTAAGCCTTGGGCCTGTGGTTTGGGAACTGAAGCAGTGTTGTTTCAGCCAGTGTTTCCCAACCTTGTCCTTGGGGACCCAGAGACTGTGCACATTTTGTGGACTATCTGGCAGGGAGCTAGGAGGGAGCCAAAATGTGGACCCTGAGGATCAGGTTCTAGCCATCCAAAATATTAGCAATTAGAAGAAAGGTAGCAATCCTTCTTATTTTACTTTCACTATTTTTACTATTCCTTCGCATATAATCTAATGTTAAACTGTTTTTTTTCTGAGCAAACATTGACTAACCACCCAGAAAAATAACTATAAAATAACATTTTCTTAGGTAGCCTAAAAGTTTTTCACAGTGCTGTATATAAAGCATTAAAGGACCATGGGTAAATAAAGGCACAATAGAAGGAGAAGCCTCTGTTATTTCTAGCCATTGTGCCCATTGTTCATAAACTGTTTGATTGTGTTGAATTCTGCAGCGCACCCTTTGATGCCGTCGAAAATCTCCTCCGTGACCTTGTGGATGTTGAGCATCTCGTCCCTGATGAGCGTGATGTACAGGCCGCTCCGCAGTGCCATCTTCCACAGTTCCTGGGAGCTCTGGTTGGTGCTCAAGCTGCTGTGACAGAGCAGGAATCCCACTAGAGATTGGAAAGGCCTGGTGAGAAGTGTATCGAGGGCCCATAGTGCTGCTGCAGCCCCTCCCGGTGTCTGTGTCCTGGTGTCGCCAAGGTTACGGACGTACAAGCTGTTCAGGGGACACTTTTGTGTCCTTGGGGCACGACGCTAACCTGAGCATCTGACGTTTCCAGTTACGTAAGGGAAACAGAGCGGAGGGAGTGACAAATGGGGTAGAGACGAGCACTGACACGTAGCCTGACGCTCTCAGGGCTGCTCCAAAATACTCACTAATGATCCAGCGTTCCATCGTCTCCATGGACAAGTACTCACAAGGTATCTAACAGGGGGAAAGAGACTAAAATGATGCAAAACATCACACACAGCACGTGGGAGGTTTTCAAATGAAA
This sequence comes from Mormyrops attenuatus, assembly GCA_026777985.1. Lineage (NCBI taxonomy): Eukaryota > Metazoa > Chordata > Actinopteri > Osteoglossiformes > Mormyridae > Mormyrops > Mormyrops attenuatus. Next base: position 2,644,082 of record JAODKC010000130.1, on the reverse strand, counting down.
CCAGCAAGTGTATGTGTAATATTTATACAGCTGAAAATTTATGCAGATATTTTGAGTAAATCGTGGATTAGTAATGTAAAAATGTGGTATGTGTGGTATGTGAATTATGTATTTTATCTCACCGTTTTGTTGCCATATACATGCAATATCTATGCTATATTATTTCCAATTTTTACTATCTTATACTTTTATAACTTTAATCTTTTTAATATTGTATTTGAATTAAATTGTTTTTATTTGCAATTATTATTATTATTATTAGTAGTATTATTATACTTTCGGGGGAATGTATGCATGAGAATGGAAATGCGGCTTCATATCTCCAAGGGGGTTTGGATCTTGCCCCTAGTTTTGCCTGTTTGGAGCTATCTGAGGGATTCCTCCAGGTCTTCTGGTTTACAGCTACAGTAGGTGCATTGGTGTCTCTAAATTGCTCTGAGCGTGTGCATGTGTACTGTGTGTACTCTGTAATGGCCTAGCGTTCCATCCAGGGTGTTCCCCGCCATATGCCCTGTGCGGGACTGGACTGAGATAAAAAATGGGCCCAGGACTTTGGGGTTCCCCATGGCCTGTGGCTGAGCAATAGATTTTGTTGGCTGGGGAAGGGGGAAGCATCTCTCATGATATATTTTGCCAGTCCAGCAGGAAAATGCCCAGTGTGGCAGATGGCCAGTCCATCCCACAGTAACCCAGCATGGATGGATCCTGAATGGATTGCTGTGTTTCTGCTAGCAAATGTCATCATCGTCAGCCCAAAAAAGCAGGGCTGCAGTGGGCCGCACTACGCACCGTGTCACAGCTCACTGGGGTGAGCATGTTGGCCGGCACACTCAGGAGGCTGAGAAGCTGAGCCATGCGCCACTGATCAGCCGCTAGGTTCCTGCGGGGATACACCAACTGCAGCGAGAGCACAGCCTCCGTCACCGCCTGTGCCGGCAGAAACAGGAAAGTCTGCTGTCACCGCCTGTCACTGGCTGTCAACGGCTGGCTCCGGGGAATCAGAACCCGTCACACTGGAATTGTGAGTCTTAGAAGATTTCCCTCACCTTGGTGTGCGGCCCAAACTCTTCCATCAGCTTCTTCCAGGGATGGTCGTACTCCAGGATCATCTGGCCCAGCCTCGGATACGAGGGGTCACTGCAGGAACATCACAGCTGTGCTTGTCACAGCAGGGCCAGACAAAGCCCACCCCACCCCACCTCCCAACCTGTTTGCTAGCCTATTTCCAGCACTGCACCTTCCCAAATGTCACTCTTCAAATCGCTGTGTAAGCATATCTAAAACAGTCGTGCCACTCCATAAAGCTGCAGAAAAATATTCGTTCTTCTGTGCTTACAGCAGCTAAACATCACCGAATTCCACCTCTGGAACAGGACAGAATTGTGGAAATTCTTCAAATTATTCTTGCCTGTGTGTTTGCTGGTCACACGTGTCTGCAGAGAGAGCTTTCCCTCTTCGGGGGAGAGCAGAGGGACGCGACACTGTACACGGCTGTAAAATGTTACTTTCAGTGTCTCCACGCCTTTCTGGAAGGCGCTGCTTTGAGACTGAAGCCAGTCAACAGGTACCTCTTCAGTTATGTGCAATTCCCACTGGGAAAACTTGGAATTTTTATGGCTGTTGTTTTTGTAAAAGGGTACACACTGTTCTCACTATAAACTGATCCCTGCACGTTCTAAATTGCATCTGTTAAAACAGACTTGTACTGCCAGGGGCGTAGCTAGAAATTCAGGGACCACTGACACAATGTCACCTTGGGTCCCCTGCCTAATTTTACATAGAATTTTACATATCCAAGGGCCAATGGAAAGCACTGGGCCCTCTGAATCTGCAGGGTTATTCATGCCCCTACTGTGCACCCCTGCAGTGGACATGTACCGAGATCCTGAGAATCTATACAAAGCATGGGATTGATTTAGGTGCACTTTGTGTCATCGTGCAAAGTTACCACCAGTGGCCTCAATTAATTACAATTACAACAATTACAATGAATTTACTTATCAGATGCAACTGATGGCAGAGTTGGACAGTCTCTGGAGAAACTGTGGGTTAAGAGCCTGCCTCATTTTTTTGACTGCACAGTACTTCTATATACATACACACATACATACATATGTGTATATATATGAAGGCCATATTTGTACATGTAAATAGTAAATTTTCACTGCTGGATTTGTGTGAGGCCCATCTTTAGTTATACTATTAATAATATAGTATTATACTATTACTTATGCATTAATTAACCACAATCTAAGTCTTAGTTACATACTGACCTCATGTTAATTCATCATTAATGGATTGAGACATTTTATCTCAAGCAGCTATACTTGTTACTATATCTGTTAATTCTGTAAACCTTTGTGAACTACTGAAGGAACAAGTCATAAATGACAAGTGAAATACTGATCTCATGTTTGTTCATTAATGAATCGTGACACATCTCATCAAATAGCAACTATGATTTGTTCATGATTTGTACTTCAGTAGCAACTGAGTTATTACTAAGTATTTGTGCCCCGTCAAGTAAAGTGTTACCATTGCGTTCTGCTCTGCTGTTTCCCTACCCTGGCACAAAGTGTTTGGAGTAACAAAAAGATTAGATGCTCCTCAATGTAAGTGCCACGGTTTCTAGTTTACCTGGTGCCATTCGACATCTCGTGTGCACAGTTATACATGCCGACGAGCACCTTCTTTTCATCGATGCGAGAGAGCATCAGAATGACAGAGGTGTACGTCACAACCAGATCCAGATAGTTCTTGGTAAAGCCGAAATTCACTGTCTGTTGAATGAAACAAAGAAAAGTGAAAATATCTCTCTTAAAGACCTCCTTCCTGATTAATGACAAAAAACATCTGGGGTTTCTGACTAGCTAAGTGGGTTTTTCAGTCACTACTATAGTATTTCAGTAGCTATCGGTTTGCATTGTTTTCTATTCAGCAACAAGTGGTGTGAAGTGTCAATCGTATTTTAATTACTCACAATGTTGAAAAAGCACTGACAAGCATCTATGGTGTTCAAGAGTTCATATACATGATCCTGAAAGAAAGCAGATGTCATTATCATCAAGAAATAACAAGGAATCGGAGGAAGACTTCCTCTTCAGTGCAAGTTAAATGTAAAAAGCTACAAAGCAGCCAATCGCTTCTTATCAGGGCAGCTTTCTTACCCGGAACTCCATCACGTCAATGAAGGAGTGGTAGTAGCTGGTCAGGGCCATGAGGATGTCTGTTTTTTGCTTTTGGATGATGGACAGATTTTGCTGAAAAAGATCATTAGAATTGTGTGATCAGTGGTCATTGTTGACACACCACAACACACAGAGCACAACAACAAAATGTGTCCTCTGTATTTAATCCATATATGACATAGCAGGGGGCAGCTAAATCAGGGCCCGGGGAGCAGTACCTTGCTAGTCAGGGACTTGAACCAGCAATCACACAATTTCAAGCATGCTTCCCTAACCATTAAGCCACCACTGAGCTGGGAATAGGACTGCTTAGGATTCAAACCCAGGATCTTCTGTACCAGAAGCAGGGATCATAACACCACACCAATGAGGGGCACACAGAAAGCTACTGATAAGTCATTAAGTGAAGAGGTGCTTCTGCATAGAAAAACAACAGTAGAGGTTACCAGAATGCTCTTCTAAAGCAGTTCATAGTCTAGCGCAGGGGTGGCCAATCTTACCCGCAAAGGGCCGGTGTGTATGCAGGTCTTCGCTGCGACTCCCTAATTAGGTCACTAATTAGAGGACTGATTGCCTGAAGAGTCCTAACACCTGGGTTTGAACAGCTGACCTAAAGGTTATCCCAAAAACCTATATACACATCGGCCCTTTGTGGATAAGATTGGCCACCCCTGGTCTAGCGTGAACAAGAGAAGCGGAACCCATGTGAATGAGACTGGAGTACTCACGACATTCCCCCTAGGGTCAAGGTTGGGGAATTTCTTGTTAATGTATTTTATGGCCGACTCCATGGGCTTTTCCGACAGGAAGCTAGGCCTGAGCTGGGGGTCTGAGCAAATCTGTAACAGCAGAGAAAACAAGCATGAGGATGCTCCCACAGCCTGTGTCATGGTGTCTTGGCTATTTGCCATGAGCGCCCTGTTCCTGTACTTCAAGCCCCCGCTAATCCAGCATCATCAAGCATTTTCTGAGTCGCATGCAGTACACCTCACCTCTCACACCTCAAATTACTGTAGCCTAAATATTAATCTCCATCTGAGAATGCAGGCATCATCTTCAAAGGGTTGCCTTGGCAGTCTGGGGAATCATCTGCTGATATTAGAGCCTGACTTTGATCAAACAACACATAATGAGAACTGCTACCCCCTGGAGAGCATGAAAAGCAGCTCGATATCAACATGATTTAAGGTCTCTGTTCTCCAAGAGACGCCATATTTTATTTATATCCCATGGTCAGCTTTGATATAAATTTGACCTCTAATGACGGTTGCAGAGAGAGAGCATTGTGTACGGGAACGGCACGAAGCTTCACCATGGCCTCTCTCAGCAGCTTCTCTTCCTGTGCAAACTTCCGCTTTTGAGCCAGGGGCTGTGCTGAAGAGTGGAGCAACCGCTTGTCCCCACGACAGCTACAGACCTTCTGTCTATTTAGAACAGCCTCAGCTACAGATAAGTGCCTGCCCACCCAACTCTGTCTCCTTCATCTCATTTCATTGTGCGTTGAGCATAAAGACAATAAAGTTGACTTTGACTACATGTGTTGGGACTACAACACCACTGTTAACTCTTTCTGTTTTAAGGAAACAATGTGGCAATATCTACTTTCCCTTCACACCTGTTGCTTACTTTTCTGTCAATTGGAAAAACCTCTAAAACACTTTGATATAGTTTGTACCATGTTACAAATATCTGAAATGTGAGTAGTTTGTTGAGAAGAGCTACTTCCCCTTCCAAGTAGAATGTGACACCATTGGGCTCGAAGGTTGATCTCACCGTCTTGATGTGTTTCATCCGGATGAGGACCCCCCTGCCCCGCTCATTGAGGATTGTCAGCTTCTCCGCCAGCTTGTGCTGGTAGGCCATGACGGCTGTTTATCTCCAATCTTCACTTCGCTTTCCACTTATGGCCACACTCCTGATCCCCGATCAGGCCCGTACAAACACAGCCTGGCCCCACCCAATTTTTTTTTTTTGGTGAGGGGCGGTCCTAGCCGCAGGGGCGGAGTCTATATGAAATCATGGTGCGGCTGGGTCTTTTAGGGGAAGAGGAGCGGCAGCCGGGTCTGGTGACGCTTGTGTCTGGTTTGCCACGGGTTATGTGTTGCTGGAGCAGTGCCGCGTGTTGAGTCTGCTTCACCCTCATAGTGACAATGTGACACTGTACGAAGAGATCAGGAAACCACAGCATAACGACTTGGGGTATCGACTGTGACATCACAACTTCCTGTGTGCCTTTTCCTGTGTATCTTCCTCTTTTTAGTATTCTTCTATTGCACAAATTTTTTAATCTTTGAAGGAAGAAAATCATGAAATTGTTTGTTCAATAAAGCTAACTGTGCCTTGACGCAAGTGCACAACAGTAACTACAGATATAGTAACAATGTCCTTCTGGGCATTGAATATGCTGCAATTCCATATTCCCTTACACAGTCACATGCCACACTATATACGAACTCAAGCTTTTCTGTCTAGCTACAGTCTTTAAACAAGGATTCTGCAAGCTATAAATTCTGATTCTGGGAAATATTTTGTATTCATCACCAAAAAATGCTCTTTGTCATTTGGGCAATGCTGAAGCTTTCACTATTGTCATTATTTCCACTGGTAGGATGAGTGTGAAAACACACACATATTGCCTCCCCTTTCCACTAGGTGTCAGGGTCAGCATGCTTGTGTGTGGACTCTGTGGGACTATTGTTCCATTGCTTCAGTGTTTGTGGCAAACTTCCACTCTCACATGTGACCCCAGTCCACTCAATCTCCAGCATATTAAACCACAGAAAATCTAGACCATATCTCTCTAATATTCTGAGAAGAACTTTGGTTCTTTTCCGCCTTTTAATTATTTTTTTAATTTCACATAAACAGAGATTAAAATGCTGTATAGTGAAATTATGTTTCACAATTTTATAAATGTAACATTAATGCTTATTTAGCTGAAAACCAGGCAAATGAGCCTTAAACTGACCAGTTAATAAGTTTTCACCTAGGGTGTTTCTGGGACCTTGGACACATCTTCAGTCCAGGGTTAATAAGGTTAATAAAACAGTAAGGCCTACAGGGAATGCTCTCTGGGATGGGAGAACGGTCAAGCACTGGCCTACCCTAGCTTATGCACAATACCCAGAATCCTCCCTGTCCTCACTCTCATAAAATGATGCTTTTTGGCTATTCGCAAGTGCATTGGAATGCTTCCTTTCACATAACCCATCTTGCTTTCCTTTGACACACAGGCACACACGCTTGAGAGTGAAGCTTGGGGTCTGAGCGCAGGATCAACTGATTTATAAAGCATCCATGGGGTGTTTTGGGAGGCTTAGGGTTCCACTGAGAGGCCCAGCAGAGATGTGGCTATTGTACAGACGTCAGGCCTCAAACCTGCAACTTTCTGGCTACAAACATAGAGGCCTAACCCACTGAGCCAGACACTGCATGGGATCATGGTGCAGTTTTGCAAATGTAGCTTTGAAGAGGCCATTTTTATAAACATATGTCAAGAGAGGATACTACATTTTCCCGGTCTGGCTGTGTCAGTAATGTGGCACGTACTGCATGTTGCTGAAAACAGAGCCATGATGCAATGATTTCTTTCTCAGAAACGGGTCGACAGCAGCTCCACCAGCTACACAGGAGTTGGGGCGCAGTGCCAGCTTGGAGATGCCATCACATGATACCTTCTTTTAAAATTCCCATTAGTCTTCTGTCTGTGCCGGGTCTGCAGAGCTGCCCCTGTTCCATCCCACACGTACCAGTCAGATGTGCCGGAACTTCTCAGGAATTCGTCACTCCGTTACTGTGGCATGACACATTAAGCATGGAACACTGGGAATGGACTGAAGCCTGCTCCCAGTTTTGCTGCGGTTATGCTCCCCAGTTACATTGCAATGCTTCATTCCCAGTGGGCTCATGCTGATGCAAGCCACACCCTGGCATCAAACAGTAGGAAAAAAAAGAGTTTCCATCAGAACCAATATTCAAACCACAGAGATTCTAAGCAGTCCCACATGCAAAGTTAGTCCGAGGAGAAACACAGAGTATGCAATTTTTAAATAAATAAAGTATCTTTTCTGTCTGAATTATTTCTCGTAAAACATTTGGGACATAAGCTGCAAAAAAGAGTCTCGACATTTAGCTATCAGTAAGTCATATGTGAAACAGATGAGATTTTAGACCTAGACAGTGGCAGTCAAGAGAATATGCAGCTGAGATTTTAGACCTAGACAGTGGCAGTCAGGAGAATATGCAGCTGAGATTTTAGACCTAGACAGTGGCAGTCAGGAGAATATGCAGCTGAGATTTTACAGTAATCTCACTTCAAAATGTAGAATTCAGCAGGTACTCCTTGAGAACATGTATTATTCAGATCAGGCCCAGACTTCCACAAAACCCTCACTGATGATTTCTCATGAGAAAAAATGAGAGTAGGCAGTAAGCAATAAGCATCGTCTTCATGTAGTGGTGATTGGCCTTTTATGTAGGAGAGAAATCTTACTAGTTTCTTTCCTCTGGGACTAAACCTGCTTTTATAAGATGATCTATCACTGCGTGAGACTTCAGAATTCATGTGTGTCACAGAGTAACTGGAGACTACTACTCTTGAATGTTGCCAAGGATGTGGCTGCACTTTACTATTATAGGCCAACTGTGATTAAAGACTGTAATTGCTAAGATCCAGTCTTTAATCCATCCAGGGGTGTATGAAGCCTTAAACAGCTTCGTACGTTATTTCTGACTCACTCTTTAACGAGCAGATGAAAGCGGGATGCCGCACCTCTTCACATAAGCCGGCTTTGACATGCACATGTTTCCTTGTTAGGGAGATGTATTCTGATGAGTCTTTCATGAGTCCAACAGGAGCAGGGAGGGCTTAGGTAGAATAATTGACCAAGGTATGTTGCTTTTTTTTTAGAATCTGGGCTTGCCCTAGTCAGGTAGAAAGCATGGAGTAGAAAGAGATGAGGGACGGTAGCTTTCGAGAGTGGATTCACGCGCCCAGAGCCAACCGTTGCCCAAGGGGCCGAGGTGATGCCAGCCTCCTAATCCCCCAGCCCTGGCACACCATCACAGGGCTGAACCTGGGGGGGGAAGCTAGCCGGACCACCTCAAAGAGGGAGTAATCCATTTACCCTGTAAAGGTCCCCTGGCCAAGTGTAGAAGCAGGGTTCTTAAACTAGCAAATACTGTATTATTTTCAGTAACAAGAGTTGGAAGTGCAAACTTGGGCTACTTGGATTTATCGTAAAGTCAATAACATAAACTGAATAATGACTCTGACTTAGTCATGATTTTAGTTAAATTAATTAGACACAAGTTGCCCTGATCATGGCTGCATTCCATCCCTGCTGCCCTTGTCTTGACTGATATTTCTACTGAAAGGTTGCTTCCCTATATCATGTTCACTGCCTAGTTGCCAGCTGTACTGTCCCAAGCTGGCTTGGTTTAAAGCTGCTTTTCCGTGCTGTGTAGCAGACAGGCCTGAGGATGTATGGTGAGCACACAGGGGCAGCAGAATGCAGAGCAGCAGTGTTGCGCCCTCAAAGGCCTCTCTGCTGCAGTCTCTGCCTTTGAAGGACCAGAATAGACAGTGTCTGCCAGCCTACGACGTAACTGAAGAAGAAGAATGAAATGATGCAGGGACTGAATGTTCCCAAGGTATGCAAGGTATGGAAAATGCAGGCAAACAGACATATAGTGCAAAACAGTGCAAAGTGCAAAAACAGCACGCATAGTGCAGATGAGTGAACAAAATGCAAACAAATTTAAAAAGTACAAAATACACAAACAAAATACCCTAAAAAAGATTAAGGAAATAAACAAAAATAAATAAGAAATTAATAGATGTGTCATGTATGGTGGGATGATGGACGCAGGAGCAGACATGTTAGGGGTTTTATTAAACTCAGGAGCACAAGACTGAAAACGACCAGGGAAATTAAACAGGGGTAATGAAGGAAGGGAGGCACTTATATACATGACTAACAAGGGAGCAAACAAGAGGCAGCTGGGAATAGTTAACATGAAAGCAGAAACGAGAGGTGAGACAAACGAGCACCAACCAGGCATGGCTCATTAGAGCCACGCAAGGGAGGAAAACAGAAGGGTCAGGCAGACATGTTGGACAGGACAAGACAGGATGTGTAATTGAAAATAGACCAGACTTTTTCTACTTGTAGGGTTAACAATTAAATGTGAGTGGTCATAATCACAAAGTAATTACAGTGTAAGGGTCATTATTACATATGAACATCTTACATCAGTGTTTCCCAGTTTGGTCCGGGGGACCCACACCCTGCTTTTTTGTTTCCTCTCAGCTCCCAGGAGTAAAAATGTGGACTGTCTGTGGGTCCCCGAGGACCGAATTGAGAAATAGTGTCTTGGACAGTAGATAGATCATCAACATGATCCTCAGTGTGTCAACCTTGTCAAAATGGGAATAGACTCGAGCAGATAGATGACTGCTTCAGTTACTCCAGTGCTGGAGATTCAGATAGGCAAACCACAGGGGCTCAGAGCTGATGGGACCAGGAGTCTGAGGCAGGGGCCCCCTGACAAAATATCACCTTTGGCCCCCATCCGGGTTTCTACTAGCGGAGGGTGGGTCCCCACATGAGACATGAGTTCCTCATACACATTCAGTGCCCCTAAAATAACTTTTCATATTTAGGAGCCCCTAAAAAGTTTTGGGTCCCTTCAGGGTATTCATGTTTTTTGTTGGTTAAGTACAATGTTAAAAAGTTTTATAAAATGTTGAGTATTAATAATAGAAAAGTGAAGTTTTCCACTTGTATGCAATGCTAATAATACCGTAATATAACAATATTAGCATGTTCATAGAATATTCTAATAAGTTAAATGTTTTCTAAGAAAAGCATTATACGTATATTATTTAATAGAACAAAAGTCCAGTAATTTGGGTCATTAATTTAGCGACTCCATTTGCTTGGCAGCACCTTCGTTGTTGTTTGAAGCCTTGGCATCTTCAAAGGATGTCTTTATTAATATTTTAACGGGGTTCTTAATCGGGGCCGGGGGAACAATAAAAGGAATGAAAAGTGCTTGCAGGCTGGCAGCATGAGAAACAGATTTCATTGCTGCCGAGTTCACAGCCGGACAGGAGGATGAGCAGACAGGTGGTGCAATCTGAATTTTTCTGTCCGGTCCCTCCTTGTTTTAGCCTTGGAGTGATGACTTTGCCTTTTTTCATTGCCATGGAAACACAGCATGGTGATGTACGCAGGAGATGTGACTCGTCTGTGAGCGGTCTTCATAATGCTGACCTTGTCACGTCCTGCCCATGATGTCTGCCTGACCCTCCTGTCTCTTCCCTAACCCTGATGAGCCACACCTGTTGCCTGTTACCCCTGGTTAGTCCTTGTATCTAAGTACCAATTTGCGTTGTCAGCCGCAGTCCAGTCATCACCATCGCTCCTCTTGTCTGCCCGTGTCCTTCCCCCTACTCCCCTTCCTGTTTTCACCCCTTCCAGTCTCGTTTATTTCCCTGCTCCCGTTCACCTCGGTAAATCCCTTTTTGTTTGCCAGATGCCTGCTTTCGAGTCCTTCGTCTCGCATCTTGTGACAGACCTAAACAGTCCGATGGTGTGTTCAAGGGCCCTGTATTAGTTATTTTATCAGAACCTGAGAAACATTCAGCAAAACTGCCATCCCAAAAGTAACACTGCCAGGATGTACATCATATGGTGTCTATTCCTACCAGCTAGCATGAAACGTCTCCTGATTAATTCCTTTCAGTGACTATTTTCTTTAATTTTATATTATGTTAAATATTGCAAATACAAAAAAACAATCAAATACAATTGTGATAGAAAATCCTACTGGATAATAAAACAAGACATTTGGAAATACATTCTTCCAATAATTTATAAGTTGCAAAGAATCATTATGTAAAATAATTTGCATGCTAACAAACAAATGATCTTACTGGACAGAGTTCTATGTTCTTGATGTCATATTAAAGCATAAAAATATAATTATATATTATAGTATAATATTTGTATGCACCCTGTGCTTCCTGAGATCCAGGTCACTGTTGGTTGGATGGATGGATGGATGGAGGGATTGGATGATAATTTTGTTGATATTAACTGTAATACCTGTTGTGGACACTGGATGTCAGTGCAAGTCATTTGTGATCAAAATGTCATCATCTGGTAAACATATGACAGGGGCTTTTAAAAGTACCGTGTGCTTCTTTTTGGATGATATGGGAAAGAATGGCCATATGTGCTTAAGCACTCAATACTAATGTATTACATCTGTAATGAAGTAACTGTGCGTGTGATCATTAATTGTGGACTCAGCTCCGTCGATACATACGTTCTGTGTTTGTGTGCATGTGTGAGACAGAGAAAGTGGGAGAACATCCTGCTTTTTTGCGTTTCCCCTTAGGAGACAACAGTACAAAGAAGCTACAGTTGAACATATTTAATACACTGTGCTGGAGTGCTACACCGTTGGAACAGAAAGAGGGACCTCTTCCATTCCTCGTCTCTGTCTCCCGTCATCAGTGCAGGTGTGACTCGCGTGTACACTGAGCCAGACCAATAGCTGCACTCAGCCATCAGGTCAGCCCCCACCCTCCTTCCCAATTGGGGGTGTAGCCCTGCTAAAAGATGGCGGTGGCACTTAAATAAGCAACAAAAAGTACTGCCAGTTCTTAGTTACAGTAACGTTCAATATCACATGGTTCCAGTTCAGTGACATCTAGAAAAAAACTTTTCTGTTAGGTTTTGCAAATGTACCTGCATCAAGCCTGATTCCAACAATGGCGCAAATTGACCTATCAAGTAATGCACCACTAGGTGGCGGACTTTCCCTGTGACTGGCCTTTAGGTCAAACTAGCAAAAGCCCGGTTTATGAGGTCATGGATATGGATGGATTTGGGGCGGGGGCGGGGGGTCCAGGAAGAAAGGCTGGGGTGCTTTCACATAATGAGGACATTCGTTTGTCAAGGACATCACTGGTCATTCACCAGGATGGAATCTATAACCAAAGATGCCTTTAATAAAATAATAAAAAATAATAAATTATAAAAAAGATACTTTTATTGAAATTGATGTATAGCTTTTACTGCAGCAAATTTCAATTTTCCCTAGGAAAGCTCTGTATGAGAGCTGAACCAAAAATATTCAAGTCAGGAGTTGCAGAATTCATCCAAAAAAAAAGTATCGATAATACAGTTAATTTGACATGCAACATCGACAGGAATGCTGCTACAAACAGCTCTCCACATCTTCCCCACATCTGTGACCAGTAAAGTCAACAAAGCCGATAGCCTGGGCCCATTAGTGCTTTGGTGCCACTCACTTTAATCTTAAGGCCGGTTGTAGCAGATACACAACAAGAAATGTCACGATGAGCTTCAAAGGTCCCTAAAAGGACAGCCAGCACCACGGGCCAAAGATACCCTTCAGGAAACAGGAAACAGCGCCCTGGCCTGGTGACATGGAGCATGAATGAACCACTTAAGCTAAATAAGTAAATATTCAGAAAATGAAAAGCCATTAAATATAGCAGTCAGAAATACAGAGGCAAGCAAAGACTTTTTTCTCTTTTTTGCCCTGCTTTGATAAGATCTCCTCCAGGCTATGTTTTTCAAAGTTTTTCAAAGGGCTGTATTGTTTCCAAACAAAACATTTCATTGCCATGGTTCCTGCCATTAGGAGAGCGGCTGTTGGCGTGGCAGATGTTACATGCCGAATTCATGTGTGTCAGTGCGTTATGTGGGCACTTGACAAGCAATCATACTGATCCTAATTGAGTTTTCCACATGCATGTCAGTGATGACTCAGATATATAGAATTGAAACCGAGTCTTAGGTTGCTGACTGTGTTTTTGTCAAAATCCGGAGTCTGATTAACTGGATGGGACTGACAGATAATGGCAGCTCATGTTGTTTTTCCACTCATGTGCTTTGTCTGGTTGTCTTCAATGTGACATTAGGCCATTTTAAGTAAGAATTAATGCACAAAAAGCTGTGCATTATGTGTTTTTATAACACAGCTATGGAGGCATTTAAAAATGTGTAACACAAGGCTTGGAGTGTATTAGAGTGGGCAGTGGTGGCTGTGGGTAGTGGTGGGTTATTGGTTAGGGAAGCAGACTTGTAATTGAAAGATTGCAGGTTTGAATCCCTGACCATTAAGACACCGCCGAGGTACCCTGAGCAAGGTACTGCCCCCAAGCACTGCTCCCCAGGCGCTGAATTAGCTGCCCCCTGCTATGTCACATTGTCACATATGGGTTAAATGCAGAGAACACATTTTGTTATTTTCACATTGACAAGCCGAAAATGCATTTATTAGTAGACCTACTTTCTTCCACTATGTGATGTGTTGTACATCTGGAATTTTAAGTAACGTTAATGAAACATTATAATAAGGCATTAATATACTACTGTCATTTGCCCAGCCGCACTACATGTGCAGTTATAGGAAATGCATCAACACCCTTCTGACCAATCAGATTTGAGAATTCAGCAGAACCGTGGCATAAATAACATTATGGTTTCCTGCCTGCAGCATCATCTTGCTCCATTTTGATCAATATGGACAACCAAACCATGTAATATCAAGTGTGGGCTCCAGCAGGCTTGGAGGTCAGCAGATCTGGTATCCATTATGGAATACGTGAAGGACTCAATGGCGCTTTGGTGCTAAAGCTGCAGTGTTTGCCTGCACAGACATACGATCTCATCCGCAGCTTGCAGATCCTTAGCTTGCAGTGCCACCCTTGTTCCCGTCGCAGGTTCCGTAGTTCCATAGCTGCAGTTCCCCCGTTCCTCTACTGGCTGGATAAATAGCAGCATTGTCCCTACACTTCCCTATTGAGTCTTTGGCCTTTGAGTAACCTCCACCCGTACGCCTGGACGACCCCTCCCTGCCTCGACAAACACAACCCCCCACCCCCCCATTCTCCATCTCAGACAGGAAAAGGCGGCTGAACGGAACTCTTTGATGGAGATGGGGTGGACTGGAAGAGAGTAAGCCACAGGAGCCTATGTCCAACAATGGGTGATCAGTGTACCCCGAACGTCGACCTTGGTCCCTGTAGGACAGGGAAAGGCTCTCCTTCCACTGCTTTTCTTCTGCCTCAATTTGTTCCTCATGTTCCCTCCTTTTGCACGGCCGTCTGGCATCTGCTGTAGAAGTCGTTCGGGAGCAATAAGGATACTGCATTGCTTTTATAAAACACTATAATCCAAGCCTGAGGCATTCATAACTGCTGTAACTATTTATAATTAAATTCCAAGCTACTGATGCCAAATTCGCAGTGGCACACTCTAAAATCCAAATAATTTTATTCAGAATTTTTGAAAGGTGCTTGATTGGAGTAAAATAATTGTTTATCTAAGTAGCCCAGTTTGCATTTATAAAAGTTAGTCTACCTGATGTTAATAGTTAGTGGTGGTCTACTTACACAAATAAAACTTCCTGATCATAAAAGATTATATCTGCCAACGAATTTCCAGGAACAAAAGTATGTTTTTATCTGCTGACTTGAGCTCCCATAGTGTCCCCATAGACTTCAAACCTATTTTTTTTTTCAGGCACAATGCTGATTCTGTTTGGAGAGAACAGGAAAACTTCTTCCACATCTTCGGGATTCCGGTAATGAGATAGCAGTTTCACACGGCACCTCAAATAGGAACCAGCTGGCTGTCAGCACTGCAAGGCCAGTTCAAAAGTGTTTGCTTTTGCATATGACCCTTTTAGAGGGGGCTGGAGATCTGGGGGCGTGGGGGGGTCTTTGTTTATTGTCCATTACTCTGCCCTACCCCCGCAAGGCCCTAGACTGCATTTCCTCAACTTCATCTGCTTCCACCGATGGCCCTGGTGATATTTCTCAGAGCAGGAGATACAGTATAGTGAAATGTCACACTGGAAATCTGTATTTTGCATTCCGGTTCTTTAGTTTCTTAAGGAACTAGAAAAATTCCTGCCTTTTCCTTTAGGTGAAGTTACCTCATGCTCATTAAATCTTCAGTAGGCAGGCTGAGACCCTGGGGTCCCCATCCCAAAGCTTGCACCTGTGACATTTTATCAGTACCCGAATTTATTCACCCACACGAATGTTTAAGCTTTGAATGGTACCTTAGGCGTGGATTTTGCCCTCTCTCTGCTTTTAAGGATGGACTCTGAGACCGAGTTGAAGGGGCCAGAGGAATCCCAGAGGAGGACTTTTGGCTCGCGATGGCTCCGTGACGAACACCCGTTTCGTCGACTCTGACTTCCTAGCACGCTGGCCAGCCTCAACAGTGAACACTTGTGCTCTCCGTACATCCTGCATTCCTGCGCAGCGCCGCTCCACCAAGCCGGTTCCAGGTAACCTGCTGTCGGTTTGGTCCTCCTGGCCCTGGTCCACAGTGCCCGCTGCCATCTCTCCAGCTGTGTCGTGTTTGGATGTCTGATCTGAAGATGTGTGTGTGTGTGTGTCTGAGTTTTTGGGGTTTTTTTCCTCTATTCTTTGTCTGTCTGCCTCTGATGTCTTTCTGAACATGGCGGATGCAACTCCTCTAATTCCATTCCAAGAGCAACTCGGTGATCTAGAACTGAAGAGTCAATAGATAAATTACCCCCCCCCCATCTCTCTCTTCCCTCCCATTCTTCAAAACAAATGCTACTAGCAGGGGTAGACTTACCATAAGACAAGTAAAGGCAGCTGCCCCCCGAAAACAGAATTTCCAGAAGTTACGTTTAAGGATATAAGATAATGCAATCATTTAAATTATAGCTACACGTCTGTTATTTGCATTTTTAAAGACAGTTTTCAAGATAGACAAAGTTTCCTCCCCCCTGTTCTAGCTGTAATGGACTATTCCTACTTTGAGGCTTCCAAATTTTGCAAAAGTAGGGCCAGTCCCTGGAGCAATTGGGGGTTAAGGGTTTTGCTCAAGGGCCCAACCGTGAAATCACTCTGCTGACCGCAGCATCTGAACCAGCAACCTTCTGATCAGAGACACAGCATCCTAACACACCGAAGCACACACCATCTCCCAGTGTCGATTAATTAACGCAGTGTGAAATGTAAAGAAGCCTTTTCGCTAGTTGCTTGGGGCAGTGACAGTGCTGGGAAGGGAAGACTTAAATCCATTATTACAAAAGGTTAAAGGATGCAGAGTTGGTGAACATCACGGTGCTTTGGAATTGGCCTTGTGTATGTCACCATCTGGCTCTCGGAGTCAGCCCGACATCTCCCAAACGAAAATCGAGATCTCACGTCTGCAAAAAAGGATGGGAATAATTACAGGATGTGCTAAATCTGTATGAAGGAGCAAACATTTGCGGCATCGTGGTTCTTCGAGGAAAATTTCTACTTTGAAAAGTATCTTCAGGCCGAATGTTTTTTTTCTTAATTACAGGAGCACATACTCTCCCCATTGCAGTCAAAATACGCCTCTGATTCGGAAGGCAAGAAGGGGATTTGGGGAATGCAAGCAGGGCTGTACATATATAGAGCTCACAGAGCCATAAAAAACAGGGACACGAGATGCAAACTCACCAAAATGAAACTCCCCACTTCTTGAAGCCTGAAAGAGGTTCTTAAGCTGTTTGGTACCTGATTAATTAAACTGATATAATCTGATGAAAGGCGCCCTTTCCGGCTGGCCACCCATGCAGCGTGACCCCCAGCATTGTTAAAGGCACTGACCACCCTTGAGGCCCCAAAGCCTTCTGGGAGCCTGTCTCAGTGACTCCCATGACATGGCATGCCAATCCACTATAAGCTACCAGACAAAACGCTCCAAAATCCATCCCCAGAAAGACTTCACCCCTCCTCGAGGGAAAACACTAAGGGGAAAAACAACATGTACAGTAAGAGGAATTGGTGGTCAATGTATCAGAGAGAGCAAACACAGTAAATAAAACACTTTACACATCACAAACACTGTTAATTACCGAATGTGCAAAGCTGTAATCCAAAGACAAAGTTATAAAATTCACCTTAAGCATTTTTCTCACCATATAAACCCATTAGGAAATAGCTTAAACTTAATGCATCAAACATTTGTACTACATTTTTTCAATAAATAAAGCCACCTTAAGCTGGTTAATGCTCCTCATAAAATGTGTTTGCATGCAAAGGAAAAGGCTAATGGTGAATTTTTTAAGTTTTGTCTTTGGATTACAGTTTCATGCATTTCACAATGCAGTGTATTCACGTTCAGCAAAATGTGAGAGAAATTTGGTTTTCCTGTGTTGCTGTTTTGCCACAGTAAGCTTTTTGTATCTATTAACATGCTCTAGAACATAAATGGACTTTGGAAACTCTGGCCTTCAAATACCAAAGATATATGAGTGTGCGCACACAGACCTTTCAGAATGCCGTTCAGCTAACACTTAACTTTGACTATTTTTATTGCACTGGCTCATTTGGATGTGTGGACCAATTTTCTCTTTGGAGCTGTCTCTGGTTCCCTTCTCTCCATATTCCCCTCTCCAAGCCCAGTTTGTTTCTGGAGGCTTGATGTATATCCAATTTATTTATGGTATGGAGTGATTACTCGGCAGGAAAAATGCTAGATGACGCTGAAGTTCCCACTGAAAAGCAAATAAAGACCCTGGTGTCCCTCAGACCTGGGTGCTGGAATTCCAAACATCCCTCACCAGTGTGGTCCAGCCCAGGGCGCGTAAGAGAGATCTCACAAGGGGTCAGATGCCCAGCCATGACTGCTTTCAGAGTCTACTGCAATTTCCTTTGGGAATAATGAAGGGTCTGTCTTATACAAGCTGTCATAAGAGACCTTTACGACACTTATAGTATATATACACATTTTACAGTATGTATACATTCATATATTATTAACTGTATGTATTTAAAGAGTGTAGTTTTAAATTTCTGAAAACAAATAATATTATCTATGTCATTTTTGAAAGCCAGGCTATGATTTAAAAGTATAAAATTCCATAAAAAATTTATGCCATAACTTTTGCCAGTGTTTCCATGGGATAAAATACTTAAATGACGCTCGGATCTGTTCTGTTCTGTTCTGTTCTGTTTCTAAAACTGTTGACTGATATTTGGAACTTAATGTCATTCCCCAAATAAATGAGTGGATTTTAAAGAGCCGCTTGTAAAACAAAATGAAAATGGGCCACGAAGCGATACTCTCGCTGCACGTCGGAAAGCTGGCGCATGCATCTACGCTCGTCCCCTCAACACCATGTCTCAGATCTGCTGTGTTTTCGCTCGCTCCCCCAGGCAGGTCCGGATGTACCCTCTCAGGGATCCTAAGCAATGCTTTACTTTGGTGGCCCCCCTATCAAGAAAACTGATGCTGATTTCACTTCCTCCAAATGCAGTTAATTCAGGGATACTCGGTAACTGCTTACTCTACTGATAGCTAGAGTCGGCCATGTCTCTGCCTGGACATGAACAATTTAAGGCTAATATATAGTGGTTGAAACTAAACCACCCGGTCAACAGTGTTTGAGGTTTCACACCTATATATGAGCGGCCTGGTGGCCAATCGTCACTGATTGCATATACCATCAGTAAGAGCAGAGTGTGATTTAGCAGAGCAGTAGCACAGCTGTACATAAAATATTGCAATCCACACAACATAATGGGAGACATATCAGAATTCAAAAGAGGACTGATTGTTGGTATGCGTCTTGCTGGCGTATGTGTGACCAGGACAGCAAGTCTTTCCGATGTATCGAGAACCACAGTATACAGGGTAATGTCAGCCAGGGGAGGTAAGGCAAACGGTAACAGAGAACATGAGAACTAACTACCCATGAGTGGGAACAAACACGGAGGACTGACACTGACACCTATGATGACCTATAAAGAAACAGGGCAAAGGTAGGCACATAATACTCTAATGATGAGGGCTACATGAGGGATAGGTGCGGCCCATAGAAATTAAATAAATAATAAGGATCACAGATAACAGGGAACAGGTGAAGGTAATCAGGCATTAGAGTGGATGGAAATGGGATGACCAGTAATCTCTTCTGGAGACAGATCAAGGCTTTTTTTTCATGACTTTGTATGTAGGTAAGGAGCATGCACTGATTACAGTGTAATTAGTACATGCTCCTTACCTCAGTATGTAGGCAGTCTCCTAGTTTGCCTATGCCTGGATTTAACACTGCCCCCTGAATATTTGAGCTGTGGGGTGTTAAAGAAAATCTAATGTAAGAAATGATGGTTAGCACTGAAATGCAGGGAAAGGCCTCATCATCCATCGCCAGTGTTCTTGTCCCTCCCCAACCACTAATTGATCCGTCTGGTACAGCTGCTAACTCTCAAATTTCTAAAAATTTCAAAAAGATACATCGTAAAGTAAAAAAAAAAAGAAATCCAGCCAAAAACAACGTAATTATATTAACGCACAAGTTTCTACACATTAAAATAGAGCGTCCATCTGTGACATCAGCAGTTTTCACACGTGGATTTCAGCATGCAAACTGCACCTACACACGATTCACAGTGTTCGATGCATAGCTCTTGGCCTACTTAACAAAATGGGTCCTCATATTGGCCAATACGTTAGGTCTACTCTGACTGGCAAGTAACACGTGGACTATTGACCCTCCATTTTGACAGACCTCTCAATCACCCCATAGTCTGCAGTTCTTTGAATAAGGAAGACACTAGCAGATTGGAAAAAGATCTTTCCAGTGATATATCACAAGCCCCAATTTCTCTTAAAACTATGCAGCAAAACCAGCTTCATGGCGCCGGTCAGTCTATACCGACGGGGATAAGTGACCATTCAGCTATGGGGCACATTGGGAATGACTCTTAAAACTTAAGAAACAAAACCAGGAATGAAATTAAGCAGAAAATAACTACAATTAAATACAGATGAGTCACGTTTTATACTTTGATTTGCTGTTTTCAAGACTGAGTATGAAGATGGCATGGGAAAAGCTGTTGACACATCACCATCCCTGAACCGATCAAGAAAAGATCAAAAGGGCCTGAGCTTTCAAAATAATACATTTGACCAGGGACAGAAGTCTCCGGAATGCTTATACTGTCAAGGGAAACTCACACTGGCATATCTGTGAGCATGAGTTTGTCTACAATTCGAGATCATTTGTCCATGTAAGGAAAACTTTTAGAAACCTCTTATTCTCTTAAATCTCTTAAAGTATTTAAACTAGAATATGTTTAGGCATGTTTGTGTGTTTTAAGCATTTTATTTTGGGATGGTCTGATCGCTAGTGCTATTTTTAAAAAGGGGACGAAGGCTTTGGGGTAAAATAAAGTGCATTTGTGATTGTTGGCTATTTTCTGGCGAGGGAGAGGAGGTGAGGGGTGTGCAGAAGGTTTCAGTCCTCCTCCAGGCCATGAGTCCCTCCAGAGGCTGGAGCTCGGCTGTGTGACAGTGTCAGTCTGTGTCTGCTGGGCCATGACATTGTCTTACAGCCAATAGGATGGACTAACTCACTGGTGCTCACAGTGTTCCCAGTCTGATGGCTAAAATGGCCCCACTGGGGCATCCCCAGGTTGCCCACGGGGGCTGACACTAGCATGAGTCGTTGTCCATTTCCAGAAATATTCAGAGAATGACAAAACAGTCCATAGCTTAACATATAAAGAACTAAATTCTGGCTTTTAATTCCATTCACAGACATATTTACTGTAGCACCCTAACTGATACTTTTTATGTTATTTAAGATTAACTAAGTAACTAATTTCATAAACATATACTGAAAGATGTTTTCCAGAAAATTCCAGTTCTGTACCTTTGTCAGACATGAAACTAGTCCAAATCTTTCACTGCTGCATGCCCCCCCCACCCACATGTAGTGAGTGCATCAGCCCCAGCCTCACTCTACACCTTTCCCAGCTTAGTTAAGTTAATACAGTGTGTCCCTTCACTGTACTCCCTTCAATGTGTCCCTTCAGTGCATCCACTTTAGTGCATCCCCTTCACTGTAGCTCCTCAGCATGTCCCCTTCAATGAGTTGCCTTCAGTGTGTCCCCTTCAATGAGTCACCTTCAGTGTGTCCCCTTCAGTGAGTCCCTTTCAGTGTGTCTCTTTCAGCATGTCCCTTTCAGTGTACCCCCATCAGTGCGTCCATTCAGTGCATCGCTTTCAGTGCGTCCCTTTCACTGTGCCCCATCAGTGCATCCCTTCACTGCATCCCCTTCTGTGCGTCGCCTTCAGTGCATCCCTTTCACTGTGCCCCATCAGTGCATTCCTTCACTGCATCCCCTTCTGTGCGACCCCTTCAGTGCATCCCTTTCACTGTGCCCCGTCAGTGCATCCCTTCACTGCATCCCCTTCTGTGCGTCCCCTTCAGTCCCCTTTGCATAGCAGCAATTCCGTAAAAAGCGGCCTTCCGTACATCCTTCCACATTTGCCATTACAGAAAGCAAACTGCCCTTGGATCCAATGAACTCTCTGTAGGAAAAGTAGGAAAAAAGGAAAAAAAATAAGCGTGAACACTGCAGGGGGAAAAATCCAAGATGCCTGGAAAAGGTAGAAATGGTTATTTGGACCCTGTGCGGAGGCTGGTCTTAAACAGCAGCTATTACACAAACAGGAATACCTTCGCGTCCACATGTTTACGCAGCGCAGCGCCAACACAAGATGGGGTGTGTCGTACAATATCCCAGACAGGGTAGGTACTGTGGTGCTAAAAGGGGGGTCTGTGGGGGGACTAATGCCTCACTGTCTCCTGTGGGAAACCCCCCCACAAAGCCAGAAATAAAAAGCCCTATTTTTTCCAAAGACTCTAAACTGTTGGGTGCTGCCTTTAGTATATTAGTCTGGTAATGTATGCGGGAGTAATTAGATTTTATATTGGATAAAACATGTAAAAATCATAAATGTTACTTTTTCTGTTCATGCACTTGTATAATGGTGCCTAAATGCTACAAGAAAGTTTTGAAATTTTCAACGGGGAAAGAACATTAAAGTTCGAAATGTCAAGAAAGTAAGCAACATCCATCCATTATTCTACTTATTGTCCCATTCATAATAGTTAGCATCATGACAACTAAGCAACACGGTCAAGGATTAAAGATCAAGGATCAAGGTTTTTCATTTGTCATTGTGCAAGTAGAATTTACAAATACAACAACATTTACTACCAGTCCTCCGTAATGGCATAGATATACATACATACATAATATAACACTCAACAAAGTACTAAATAAGTACTACAGAAACAATATCTATGGCATTGTTTTCACAACGTTTTAATACATTTAAATTCTGTATGTATTTTAAAGACGGGAACCTTTTTGATCACTCTAGATCTTTATGTATTCTTATTTATATATTTATATACATCTTTGATAGCCCCTGGCACTCTACAAACAGCGGCATGGATCTGATAATGAATTCTGTGGTTGTTTCTCTTACTGGGTAGATCAGGTCAGGCCGGTCTATCAGGGACGCTACAGAGTCCATTTGGGACCAGGATGGGCAATAAGGTTACTTCATGTGAAGCAATGTTTTATTCTCCATTTGTATACGCGTGAGTAGATACTTCATTAATCCCTTGAGGGAAATTCCAACAGACCTGACAGTGCTTGTTTTTCACATGCTCCACCTTCTCTCCCTTTACAGGGGGTTAAGGGCCTTGCTGAAGGGCCCAGTAGATGATTCGGCCAAATATGGAATTCAAACCAGCGACTCTCTGATAACAGGCACAGAGGCCTAACTCACTGAGCCACACACTGCTCACTAGGATTAACCACAGGCTACCCGTTTATAGTCATTTGTTTTAAATTACATTTTATAATTTTCTAATTATATCTTATACAGTTATAAGAATCTGACTCTCTCTGAATATCCCTTTGTACTTGATTTTATGCCCTGCACCCTATCCGACGTGTTTCCTGCCAGGGTTTCCTGGGATGGGTCCCAGGCTCACCAAAACGGATCGGCAGTTATGGAAAATGGGTGGATGGAATGCAGCTATACGTAAATCAGGTGAAAACCTTTATTTTCCATTATAGATCGCCCAGAACACGGAAGATCTATGGCTCATAGACTCCAAATTAACACTCTAAAATAACTAGTGAGCCTTTTGGTGACGGGGGGGGGGGGGGGGGGGGGGGGGGGGGGGGGGGGGGGGGGGGGGGGGGGGGGGGGGGGGGGGGGG
>JAODKC010000130.1:2591700-2611394 GCA_026777985.1 Mormyrops attenuatus | reverse complement strand
TGCATCGGGGGGAGGGGGGTTGGGGATGGGGTGCAGAAATATTCCTGTTAATTTACTTCCCTATCATACCTCGTCTATCTCTGCTCTATAGCTGGAGATTCTCACAAGAAGGACCATCATAAAACATAAAAATTAGCTAGTTTTGTATCTTGGGGTCAACACTATGTGTTTAAGTAAAAAGCCGGGATTTTTGCAGAAGAGGTCGTTTAGAGAGACAATATGTTTCACAGCAGTTAGTCTTGAATGGGAAATTTCAAAGCTAGTTGCTTTAATCCAATGTTTTTTTGTAAGAATTAACCTAAATATTCAATGTAAACGCATGAACAATGTCGAATCGATATGTGTCTACAGTAAAGACATGTCAAGCAAAATCAATTTGGGTAAAGAGCGGTGAATAATATTTTTGGCACATTCTCTGATGGTGCACAGAGGCCTGGGAGATGAGCGTCTTTGTCTTCTACCTGCAGAAACCAGCTAACATCAGCTGGATTGGAGCATGAAGGCCATCTCACATTACTGGGTGAGAGGCAGCAGCCTTCAAGCAAAGGGCCCTTGCAGTCAACTCTCGCCACAGCAGTCACCAGGCATGAGCCTCCCGCATCCTGGATAGGGAATTCCAGCAAACCATCCCCCCATTTTTATGACCATACCAACGAGGTGAGGTTATCCCATCTCACCGTGCCGATTTCACATCGCTACTCTGTGATAACCTCCCGGTGCCTCGTAAAAGCAGGACTTCTGTGCTTCATATGAAATTAGTTAGTTTGTCACTGTCACTTGAGTACCCACAATTCATTGTCTTACAGTCTTGTCACATGTCCAGAGGGCAAGAAGGACACAGCAACACTAACCTGTATTGTTGTTTAGGCCCGTAGCCAGTGATGTGTCCCCTTCAGTACATTTTGCAAGCCCGGGGTCAGTGGTAAGTGGCTTTGTGCCTGTTCAGTAGCACAAAAATTTAATGGGGGTTCAAACCCCTAATTTTACTACATGGCTACATGCCTACTATTGTTGGCCCCTTTATGTGTTACAACATATTTGTTGCTTACTTTGTTGCTTATGATTTCTGGGGGTAAATGATTTTTGACCATTTTTGACTTTGTTTCCAAAAGGTTCCTTTGCTAAAAATCCACCGACGTGAGTGAAAACTATTCTTAATTTAGCGACCAGGTATTTTCATTCAGGCAGAATTTTGCCCTTGGGGTCCTGAGGAGTTGGCCATTTTAGCAGAGGAAATATAGCAATGTTATGGCCCCTTCGCCTGTTTTGGGTCTTGGATGTATGATATTCTGCATTCATCATGTAGCACTTCTACACCAAATCTAGATGAGCCATAATCACTTCAACATCTGAAGCCTCAATAATATGTATAGCAAACTGAATTTAAAATTCAGTAAGTCCTTCTTTCGTGCTCTGGAATGTTTCTTTGCATTTGTGTGTGAGAGGGATGATCTGTTGTGGACCCTGCATGAAGGTCAATGACCGTCTCTATCAGAAACTTGACAGACGGGGTAAATGACAGGTTTATGATATTTAATCTGGTGGATTGTAACCCGCATTGCATGCTCTGACAATGTCGTGGGAAAAGGGAGGAATGCAGGGTGGTTTTATAAGTATGATTCCTGCAAAAATAGGATGATTCAAAAGTCATTGAAATCTACAATCTACTTCTTCCCATGCTACTAAGATGTATCTCCTCTATCACTTATCCAGTCGAGGAATGTTGTGAACCTTTTTCAAGAAGAACATTGCACAAAACAGAGGGCACCCTGGACGAGACACTCTTCCATCACAGGGCAAACAATTATTGGTGTCTTTTTCAACAATGTTTCAATGTTTAAATAATAAACTTTTTTTCAATCTATATTTAATAAACTGGTGTGTTAATTTTTTGACTGTGGTCACCACACAGTCTAGACTTGAGTGTGGGTCTCCTGAACTGGCACACTTTGGATTTTTGGGGTCATCACTTTCCTTTTGCTCCTGTCATTTCTGCCGAGGCAAGCTAAACGATCACCAATAAGGAATGTTTCCGAGTCTGGATGATCATTTTGGGGTGATGCAAGAGCATCACAGGTCTTCAGAGATGGTTAGGTTCTTGGGTCACTGTGATTTCTGACAGGTCTTCCCCTTTTGTTTATTCAGCTGGGATAGGCATTTTAGAAATCAGCTGTGGCAAAGGAGCATTCTAGAAGGTCATTTGCAATTCCCTACTTGAGCAAACAGCTTAATTCACAGAAACTGGGCACTGCCATCAAACCGCCTCCAGTGTGCAGTTTTCTCATTCAGTTTCAGTGATCTTTCTTGACTTTGAGTCTGAGTGCCCTTTGGATCCAGACAGATTTCCTCCCATCACTGATCATTCTGCCAGATGTCCGTTTTGGAAATAAAAATGGATTGTTGTTTGTGATGATTGTGTGGCACGTTTTGGAATGTGAATCTGCTGCTGATCTACCTTTCACCAAAGCTTACCAGTATCAAATGTAACCTTAAGGGTCTGATCCCTGGTTCCTGAGTTTGGAGAGAAAATGAGATTTAACTAAGGTTCTGTGTAGCCTTCCATTTCAGTTAAGTCCCTTCAGAGCCGCGGGGGTACATTCCAAGTGTGTGCTCTAGTACTCTAAAAACGTTTCTTTTCAGCACCTAATGCTCATCCGCCAATGAAACGAGTGGCCTTTTTTGGAGCAAAACAATGGAACCACAGAGGAGGCAAATGCTTTCACTGCGGGGGACATCACAATGTTTTGGGGGAGCAAGCTTCTGAGGGAACTGATCCAGATGAACTTCTGGGTGCTTCTAAGCAACATCACTCACATAGTTCCAAGAGGGGTCCTGGACCCAGCGCAGAACCTGCATCTGTCGCCACGTGTGCATGTGTGTGTGTGTGTGTGTGTGCGTGTGTGTGTGTGTGTGTGTGTGTGTGTGAGTGGGTATGCCTTACCTTGTGGGGACACAATGTCCGCATAACGTGATGAATACCCATTTTTTTCC
Source organism: Mormyrops attenuatus (assembly GCA_026777985.1). Lineage (NCBI taxonomy): Eukaryota > Metazoa > Chordata > Actinopteri > Osteoglossiformes > Mormyridae > Mormyrops > Mormyrops attenuatus. The sequence continues at coordinate 2,608,403 of JAODKC010000130.1, read as the reverse complement.
CTTATGGGGACCTATTTCCTGGTCCCCATATGGGAAAACTCAATTTAATAAAAATCTGTGACTGCAATGAAAAAACTAGAAATGCAAAAACTCTGGTATTTTGCTTGGTTACTTCTGGTTATGGTTAGGGCTGGGTAGTGGTTAAGGTTGTCATAGTTAGCGTTAGCATTTTTCCCATAGAAATGAATGAGCGGTCCCCATAAAGATATGTTTACCTTACGTGTGTGTGTGTGTGTTTACGGTGTGGGTTCCAGAGATAAGAAAAGAAGAAATCACACAATGGTCTTCTCCAGAACATTCACTTCTTCGGCTCCTTTATGTGATACTGAATAGGGGTCCCGACAGAGCCATCTTCTCTTTCTTGAATTCTATAAATTCTAAAAAAAATGTTGTCATAATTTGACTTTTTGTGCATTATTACTGCTACTACCACTGTTAATAATATGCCAGGATAGGTAGCTTGCTATTAGTGCTGGAGCAATTAGAACTGATTACAGCAAATTTTCACAGCACACAGCCTGAAGGTAATGCCAGATTTTATGCTTAATGTAGTATAACTCGCTTCTGTATGAAACATTTTATAAGCTGTTCATCAGTTACATCTGAGTTATAGTTGTAAGCCCTCGGTTCCTCTTTGGCATGTTGTCACGGTAACCTGATGCATACAGTATCTACGCAAAGACTTCAGCCGCACCGAGGAGCAGGCTGGCATATACACTGAGCTTCAAACTGCTCTACCAACATTACAGCTATTAAAGAGGCTGTAAATAAGTGACATTTTTATTATGCGTTCTGTTACTTTTTTATGCACTTTGGGCAGATCACTAATATTACAGCAATTGATAAATACAGTGTTTTTGGAACGATTGCGTGGATTTTTATCCTGATTTTTAATTTTCTGTACAAGCACTGCTGTATTTATATTATACAAAGAAGCCCAATTCTTCTTATCTTTAAAGTCTGCTTTCTTGTTTTATACTTTAATTCAAAAGACGAATCCATACAGAAACTGCGAATGCATTCTTGAGATAATTATTTTGTTTCATTGAATATAATTTAAAAACATTCCCATGACAACTATTTTACACAAATGGCTTTAGATTTATATTTAACATCTAGAATATTTAGAGTGGGGGCCTTATATGGCTTCTATTCTCGTTTTTTAAGTAAGTAACTTGGCTTTTATTGGCCAGAGTCCTTTTATATCCCTTCGGGTTGTTAAACACAATTATCCTGCGTGCCACACATATGTGCTGGGACAAGCCGATTTTCCTGTGAGTGTAGAGTTGCCGAGTAAACGCGGAAAAGGCGGAAGGCAGACAAGCAGTAGACTGGTAGATGTCTGCTCAGGGCAGGGTTAACTATACTATTTCCCATGTCATCGCAACTAACAACTACTGGAGAACTGTAGATTCATGGGTTAAATGTGTATGGACGCGCGTGTTGTATGTCACTGTTTTTTTATTATTGTGGAATATGTATTTCATAGAATGTAGGGGCATTGCAAAAAGATATGCTTGAGTATCTGTCTGTCTTCTCAGCTATAAACCCTGTCTAGGTTATAATTGGTACCAAGCACTGTGTGGGATATGTGGCTTTGCTCTAGTTTAATGATTGTTTTAAAATGTAATCACATGGTGCTGGATCCTCCCCTTTGATTTCTGTCTTTTATCTCATTAATTAACAGCTTCTGCAAAAAAAAAAGGTTTTTGCGCAAACCACAAACAACAGGTTGGTTTCTAAAACATAACTCTTGTTTGAAGCTTACAGGACTACTCCGAGAGAAGAGCGACGGATCCTAGGAAAACCTTACACCAGTATATTAAAATCTGGCTTTAAGTTAAGGGGGGTGTTTTCCACTTCCTAGTCTTAAAAAAAAAAGTTCTATCAACTTTCCCTACCTTAACGCAACGTGGGTTAAATATAATGGGCGGGGGGACACAAATTTCAAGTGCCGCCAAGATCGAATAACTTGCGGCATTAAACTGCTGTTTTGTGTAAAAACGATTAAAAAGAAAATGGACAAGGCAAAAGAATTCCACCTGTTTGTAGTTCAAACGAGAAGCATTGGCAAGACGTTAAATGAACGCTAACAGAAAAAAAAACAAAAGCTAACGCCTCCATGCACTCAACCTCCTTCCTACTTTCAAGAGCCTTTAGACGCGTTTCAGATCTAGGAAAGTAGATCCTTTCCCTATTACTCGTCGTACTGTTCTGCGGGTATGGATACGGCACATGTATTTCGCAATTCTTAATTAATTATGAACTGGATCCTTAGCTGTTATCAGCGACCCTGAGAGCGATCACTTTAAAGATCAAAACCGCGAATGAACACGATCATTTAAAAATTGTATATCTGAATCCACTGTTGATGTGTTCAGTAAGCGGTGGTCTGTGTCAGCTCTGGCTTCACGGTGCTTTGGCTCATGTCACGGAACGGTTTTCTGTCCAAAACGCGCCCCAAGTGCGCAGAACTTTAGTAGTAATTTTAGGGCAATACTGATTACATAACTACTAGTGTTTGTGAAATGTATGTTAAACCGATGCAGTCGTGCTGGTCCTCCAGGAGACCTGAAGTGAATTTAGTTTCAATTGGTGGATGAATGAACCCTGGAAACACCAGAATATGACACTTGTGATCCTTAAAACGAGAGATGTTTCTTATATTTGCAGTTGTTACCCATCTATTAAGCAGGATGCTGAACAATTGCTGAAGAAATGTGTAACATACTGTAGGCTGCCCCTAAAAAACTCCTGGACCAGCAGCCTGTGCGTTATCAGCATTCTTAGCCATTATATGAATTAAAAATGATGCAAGAAATAAGACCGAATATCTCTCTTCTCCCAGGAAGCTGCAGAATGGTGTTTGCACTAGCGACGTTTTGTGAATGAGGGCACATCCTTAAACAACACATTACCTAAGCCCAGTGCACAGACGTCCTATTAGAAAGCAGAACCTGCACTCTGGGTAATAATAGTAGGCATGTAGTAAACCATGCGTGTGCCACATTCCACTGCAGCAACGAGGTGTGTCGTGAAGAGGCAGAACCAGCGGCATTACTGTACCCGCCCTGAGTTCAACAAAGATGCCCATTCATCTGCTTACCTGGCTCCGTCTGCCCCCACCTCTCGGACCCTTTCATTCCCTACAATATCGCTGATGAAAAATGGCCAGTGAATTCAGCCCATGCCACTGCTATCAGATCTTTGCATCTGTCTACAGGGATTGCTGTCTTTATGTTGGCATTTAAAAAAGAAAAAAAAGATAATCATAGAAAGTTCTTATAATCTACCCAAAGAACCAAAGATATCCCTCCCTTTTACTTATTTTTAGAAGGCTAAATTAACCAAATTGATATTTATTATGCTGTGTGTTTGAGATCTGTTACTGTATGTTTGAGTCACTAATAGTGTCAGGGTTGGTGCCTGCTGACTGCTCCGTTAGTAACCTTTCCCCATTTAGCCAACAAGCATTGCTAGTCATTCTGCCTTTCCCCCTTTCTATCCTTCAATCCTTGTGTGTCTCCTTTACTCCCTGGACAGCTGCGTAGCTCAGTGCACTGAGCGTGGACTCAGGATTGTAACTCTCTTAGTCATGGGTTCTGTTTATTTGTAATTAATGGGTTTCTACCTGTCTACCTTTGAAAGATTGCCCTGTTTGTATTCTATCCTGGTTTTGTTTTGTATTTCTGTTCCATGTTTATTGTCTTAGTTTTTTATTCCCAGTTAATGGTTATGTTGCCTAGTTTAGTGTCTGTTTAGTGCTTGTTAGTGTTAATTTGTTTCACTTGTTGCTTATTTATCGCCCTGTGCCTCTGATTGGTTAATTGTCAGATGATCCACACCAGCCCCTCTCATTAGCCAAGTTGCCTATTGTATTTAATTAAGGGCCTGCTCTCCCCCTGTTCGTTAGTCTGTCATTGTTCATGTTGCTGTGTATTAGGATTGCTGTTTGCTTATCACTCCTGCTGCCTGTGTTGCTCTGTTGCCTGTTAGTTTTTGACCTCCTTGTGGTCCATTTATTTTGTGCTTTTCCACATTGTGTTCTGTTTAATTCAATAAACCTTTGCTGGGAACCTTTGTGTCTCGGAACCGCAAGTGGATTGTCACCTTTTTTTCCTGCCTGCACCATGCCATTCCATGATGAATAGCATGAAAGTCATGGTGTACATGTCTATCAAATGCCAAAGCTGCCTGAAAAGTGAGTCCATGTGTTGACTGATTAATCAACTTTTTAGTTCTAAATAGTCATTTTTATATTGAATCCAGACCTTGCGTAATGTATTTTTAATTTCCAATGAATAACACAAAGCAACACTTGTTGCATATTTTATTTTTGATTTCTAAAAAAATTAGACTTTGCATGTTTGGAATAGACTAAATGACAGTGCCTCACATTTGGTTCCTTTTAAATCCCTGTACTGTTTAGAGAAGTACAGTTTTGTTTACATGATATTGTTGAAGATTCCTGTAAAAAATGAGGTTTGGCAATTTGAAAAAGACAGGAAGAAATGATTCTATTTTTCAGTGGCTCTTGGAGATTAATGAGTTCTGCTCTTTTTGTCCCATGCACAGCATTACCAGGAGAGGTAGCCCTGAACCAAACATCACTCTATAAACCTAGCTTGAGAAGCTCACATGAACTACTAAAATGCACTGATTAGTTAAAACAAATTGTCTTAGCCGCAGACTATGATACTACAATGCGTTTTTGTTTGTGTAAGTGAACAAATTTGTCTTAGGTGTGGAGAGACCACGTGGAGGAAAAAAACGGTGTAATGCCAGAAAAATATTAAGGCCTGATCCTTGTTCTGAAGTTGATATAAAAATAACATATTTGGAGTGCTTTGGAGCGGCCAGTATTCAAGATGTCTGGCTATTGAATCCATTCAAAATACAGCTGCAAGGAGTGACAACTTAAACTATTAATAAGTTGAGGTGCTTTTCAATACGAACTTTCTGACGTTTGTTACTGCGTTGATTCTCTATATATGGAACTGGTATGTACACCTCACCTCCAATATCAAGCCAGCCCTTGAGAATGGAGACTTTCCTATTATTGCTATACCTGTAAACATGCCCCTGTGACCCTGACTAGGCCAAGCGGTTACAGAAAATGGATGGATGTAAACATGTACATTTACATAGTGGAAATCAATCACTGCTCCACTGAATACATGCGTCCATACCTCTGCAGCTGTTTTCGCAGGCTACCATGGTTGGTACATGAATATACACCGATGAGGCAAAACATTATGATCATCCCATGTGAACCGATTAATGCTGAATATCGCATAAAAACAGCGCCATGGTCTGGGATACATTAGACCATTAACATTCGGCCTTCGTAGTTGATGTGTTGAATGCGTAAGAATTGGGGAGCCGTAAAGATCTGAGTGACTTTGACAAGGACCAAATAATAATGGTCAGACGAAATGGCATGGCTCGTAAGCTGCTCACGGGCAGCCGCGGTGCGTGCTTACTGAGAGTGCACCGGCTGCATATGATCCAATATGGACCCCACAATCCACATCATGCAACAGGAAATGCAATACATTGAACCAGGCAACCTTCTTCGTTTTCTCCAAGGTCCAGATCCAACACTCAGATACCCCTTGTAGGTACTTTTGACAGCAGACTGGTTAATATGGGCACTCCGATTTGCTTGCAGCTACATAACCCCATACTTCTGCACTATTAAGTCATATTATTGAGCTACTCTGGCAAAATACCTAGCTATAGGAATGAGTAAAACTGTCACTCCAGCTTGTGTCCAGTGCAGGGTCACAATCTTCGCTACTTATAGTTTGGTACGAGTATCATATTGTTTTTTGCTTATTTCTGATGGCTGTTTTATAATTTGTTTAATATGTGCTGTTGCTGAAGATGCATTTTGTGAATTAGAAGCAATTGTCATTTAGATGATGTCTGGGGTGTGACTGTAGCGGCTAATGCAAATGCAATATATTTAAGTTAACACTATTGCATACTCACACACACACACACACACACACAACTTTTAACCTCACTCTCTGGAAGCAAGTCTGGTGGTGTGACATTCCCATGGTGAAACTCCAGTCCCTCTCCGGGCCAGATAACAGCCCCAATTTTTGAGATTTTGATTCCGAAAACAAAATTGCAAACAAATAATTCTGCCAGTATCTTTTCAGGTCAGCAGTCCAAATATGCTCTATTGCTACCAGATGAGAACAGAGCCCTGGCTTCTCCTGTTGTTGATTTTTTTTCTTTTTTCCATTCCAGGCCTTCACTCTGGTTGTTTGCTGTTCTTCCGTGAGCAGAGATTTCTCTGTCATTCATGGAGAACCTTTTTTAGAACTGCAGTTCCAGTCCAGCCCAGGAGTTCAGGGTCCATGTGTGTTGCTCATACAGGTAGATCTTGAGATGCTGGTTCTCCTACCACATGCACGCACAGTATCAGTATCTCCGAGCGTTTTAATCGAGATCCTGAGCATTACTATGCAGCACCAATGATAACTTGATAACCGATATTGTTTTCGCGTTTGCTTTTTATTTGGTGTCCTTTCAGGTTCCTTCCACGTAGACTCATGTGAAGTGATACTGTAAAAAGATCTTGCAATTAATGATAGTTTAATTTCAGAAACAGAATGGTTGACAATTCTTGTTAAAATCCATCTTGATCATAATTCAATTTTTTTTAATTAAATGTATGTATCAGACCTTGATAAGCGCTGTTTTCATGAGACAGTATAGCCATGCTGGGCATAAATGCTTATGGATTCAGCCAGCTCATGCTCTACATTTTTTTATTATGACATAGAAGAAAAAGTAAAAACAATTGTTTCACCAGTGCCAAAAACGTTTTTCTCATTGTAGCTGGTTTTAGCGTTTATAATGTAATCAGCCTCCTGTTCTATGTGTTTGGCTTGCAGTGTGCCGAGTGCCTCTATTGGGACACTGTGGATAACCATGTGTCTGATGGTGCGAGTGGTTACTGAGGCTGAACTTCAAGCACCACAAGCATTTCAAGCAAAGTCCCCCTGCTTTGTCAGGATTCTGGTATGACTATGTAACAATGTTCTTTTCCTCATCTGGTAAATTAACACTGACCTGCATCATGATAGATAGATAGATAGATACCAGTCCTTATGGGGCCCGCTCATTCACTTCTATGGGAAAGATGCTAACGCTAACTATGACAACCTTAACCCCCACCCTGCCCTAACCTTTCATAGCAGTCACCGATTTTTGTAAAATAGAGTTTTCCCTTATGGGGACTAGGGAACCGGTCCCCATAAGGGAAAAAAAACAGATATTTATCACGTTATGGGGACATCGTGTCCCCATAAGGATAGGTATACCCGCTCACACACACACACATACACACACACACAACTTTTAACCTCACTCTCTGGAAGCAAGTCTGGTGGTGTGACATTGATAGATTGATTGATTGATTGATTGATTGATTGAAGAGGGGCCGCTTTAACTCGCATGGATGCGAGGAGACGTGGTGACCTTCAAGGAGAGGTACAGTTGGTGGGGGTGAATCCCTACAATGACGATGCTCATTTTCCTTTCCTCCTCCAGTAAAAAAAAAAAAAAAAAAAAAAACAAGGCTACACATGTGTTTCCGATTAATGCGTAGCTGCCGCGGCCGCGCTGCACGTGTCTGAGATCCGGGCAGGCTGCCTGGTGGGGGGAGTGGGACAGGCCCGTGTCATTCTTTTCATCACAGAGCTCTGAGGTTTGAACAAGTAGCTGTACCACATGACCAGTGTCTGTTTCATGTTGAATTATAATGTAATGTAAAAATAATTCAAAATGAATAGATTGTGATTTTTAGCCAGTTTATCTTGACATTTGGTTATTTAAAAAAATATTGTGGCAAGTAAACAGCAGGGAAACAAATAAACATTGCAGCAGCATTAAGGTTAAAAGGGCAATGCACATATATGTAGGTGATGAGCCACATGATCGCGGTTTTAGCTCCAGGTCTTCTTTTACCCATAATACCCGGTGGTATGTGAATACTCCTCGGTTCTGGCGAAGAGCTTGGGGCCTGTCCGTGGCTCTGTTTCAGGTCCTCTGTGCCGGTGCGAGGGTTATCAATGGCCGTGGGAACGCATCACCGGTAGGATGCCAAGATGGACCCATTAGATGTCAGCTTGGTGTACAAAACAGCCTCCAGGAAAGCAGACGGTCCCGATGTAAGACGGAATGTCGAGAATCCCAGCAACAGGGAGGGGGGGAGAATCCCGAAACCGCCAGGTCTGATGAACTTAGCAGAAGCAGAAAAAACGGAACAAAAACACGCGCACACACAAAATAGCCTGCTCTGAAAAATTCCTTGCTTTGCACAGGACCAATTCTGGAAATAACATTTCCTTAACATGAAATGTTTTTTGCTTAAAAAGAAAGGAGTCAAAATAGTGGGAAGAAGCTTCAGACATGGTTTCATATTATATGCAGAACGCAGGCGATGTGTCTATTTGCAAAAAAGCTGCTCCAACACAAATATTTTTGAACATCAAAATTATACTGAGAAAAATATTTCTAAATTCAAAGGTTTTGTAACTGATTAATCTACTTAAAAGCTTTTTACTAAGGAGCTTATTGTTCTGTCTTTTGGAGGCAGTGAAGGAATATGAACCATAATATGTAGAATCAAAATGGTATGCAATGAATTTAGTACAAAAGGTAGAATAGCAAACAATTTAAATAAGATAAGTTAAATCAGTCTCCTCATGCTTTTCCCAGACTAGTGAATTTGAACTTACTTCCTGGTCTGCATTGAGAGTCGGTGTGTTTCTAAGTCGTTCCGAGCGGTTGGCAGTCTTGCTGCTGGCTCACAGGATGCTTGAAGATCAAGAATGGAAAGTCGGAGGGACTGCAATGACATCAAGCCTGAGGTACGTTGAGAAGTATCCGCAGGCCAAGTGCTCTTATTATAAAATCAGACGAGGTTTCAGGTTGGAGAGGTGTATGAATATCAGCAAGCACATGGACATGTATTTTCCATCCTCTCTTTCACACACTCTCCTCCGTCTCTCTCTCTTTGTCTCCCCCCCCCCCCCCATCTCCCACTTTCACTCTCAGACCGCTTACTCAAACAGGAGATCTAACCCCAAAACCATCAGTAAACCCTTTCAAACTGAGGCTCATTCATGCTCCATTAAGGTTCTGAGAAAATCAATAATTGAACTTAGTGGGTGGGAGGAGGGGTTGTTTGGATAAGCTGGCATCTCTAGCTGATCTCCTGCCCCCCCCCCCCCACATCCCTGTGGCCGTGGGGAACTGTCTCGAAGAGTAACAATAACATGTGCCTGGATGGCTGAAACTCGAATCCTTCAGAGCCCGCGAAGAAACACCCCCCCTCAAACTCCAGTCCATATTTCCACTGCAGAATGCAAAGCCAGAAAATGTCACGTTTTGCCGTTGTGTTTATCCATCTCTCTGTTTTTCTCTCTCTCTTTCTCTGTTCCTCCTTTGCTCATTCACCTATTATCTTTTCACGGAGTTTTCCATTCACCACCCTCTCACATTGCCTTCCCATTTTCTTCTTTCCAATTTCCTATTTTTTCAACACATATCTTCTCTGTGTCTGTTTTCTTCTGTTCCTGTATCTTTTCAGCTGCGAGACATTTTAGTGTAATGCCGTTGTGTCGGATGCATATTCACTTTCCTAGCTGCGCTGAACCGAAAGCGGCGATATGACACTAAGTTTAACCGCTCCTGTCTCCCGGCTTTGACGACACTTTAAATGTTTTGTGCTTCTGACATATTGTGCTTCAAAGTAATATTATATCTGACTTCTCCTAAGGGCTTCTGGAATTTTCCATTTGCTCCTGGCAATTCAGAGCAAGACTTTTGAGGGACGTTTCTGGAATTGGCGGCCGCCTGCTGCCAGAGGTGTATTCTAGCCTTGGTCTGCTGTCCCCGAGTTTCTCTGATTGGTATTTTACAGTTACATCACTGAACCTGAAGCAAGGCTCTACCGAGTTATTCTGCCCATTCAAATAGTGTTTCCTGACTCCTGTTGCTATGTCACCATCCCATTTCTGTGTGGCTAAGATAGCTGTGTGACAATGCAGTTTTCACGGCGCTCTGTCTGCTCGTGCTGTAGATGAGGGTGGTATCTTCAGACATACAGACCTAGCCTATCCAGACTCAGCTTCAGGGACGACATTGGCGTATTCTAAGCAGAAAATTTGGGAAGATGGTTTTTCAGATATTCTTCATTTCAGGTAAGTAGCAGCTTCAGGTAACAAGCACTACATAGATTCCATAATCAAGGTGAAGTCCCCGTCTATAGAGGCTGCCTTCAAGCTGAGATTTTCACAGTTGCCCATCAGCCGTGCCTCACGCAAACAGGCCGGCCTGGTCCCCGAGGTGCCGCTGACCTGTGTAGACAAGACACAGTGGTGGATGGGCTGCGGGACGAACGCTCGCCGCCTTAACACCGAACGTACCGCACATATGAGCGCGTAATGTGGCGAGACGGAGCTCTGATTGGTCACCGTCCCTCTGCTTTATACTGTCCGGTAAGCCACAAGGAATGACCGTATTCTTAGAGCACAGTGAGCACCCAGAAAAAGACCACCATTTCAGCGCCTAAATTCATGGGAAGCCTTTCTATAGAATACTGTAACCTATATTTATTAATTAACATACAGCTCCCAGCCCTGAAGGCACAACAGACAACCTGAACCATTAATCACCCTGTTGAGCTTATGTATATTATATTACACACAAGCTCAATATATATGTATATATGCTGTATGCCCTCCAATCTGTCAAATCTGTCATACTGACTAATGATCTTATTTATATCAGTGTAGTGGTTCTGTCAGGCATTAACTTTCTTGCTAATGTTGTTTTAAAGGAAAATTTGCATGTGTTCCCCCTCCCTGCTCCTAAACCCCACTCACTTTCAGTAATTCCCTCCTCCTCCACTCTCCCACCCACCCTTCTCCTGTCATCAGGCCCGTTCTGTCTCTCCATTTGCTCTGATTACCTTTCCAGACAGACTCCTTCCCAAACAAAAAAGCTCTTTGACGATTGGCTGCTGCTCCTTTTGTCTGTGCTCTGAAAATCCAACCGCTGGTATGCACTCTCTCTCTCTCTCTCTCTCTCACTCGCTCTCTGTCTCTCTCTCCCCTTCTGTATCTCTCCCCCTCTCTGATAACATCGCTGGTAGATTCTGTGACCTGCATCAGGTCTTGTAACTAAAAGTAATTCACATTCCTATAAACATTTCCTCTTTAAGAGGAGCTGAGGCGATACAGTCAAAGTCAACTTTAGAGTCATGGCGCGCATGCACAGTGAAATAAGGTAGTAAGCCCGCTTAGAGCAACATTCCATAGCGTTGCCCCTTTTCCAGCTATTTATACTGTAAAGTATTGAATTAGACGCCGATGAGAGATAGGGAGAATCAGTCTTAAGACTGTGAATTGGAAGGAAAGGAGGTGGGGGTGGCGACTTGTGATGAGACGGATCCCAGCTATTCAGTTTGATAAGAGAACAGCATTGGGAAACTCTGCTCCTCACCTTTGCCTTTTTCTAAAGAGGCAGAAACAACCACAACATTGTGCCCCTGCTTTGGTCACCCAGAGTGAGCAGCTGGACCCCAGCCTGATGGGGGTGCTGCCTGTCACCAAGCTACTGTCCCATTTTAGTCATTGGGAACAATGGTGTTTGTCTAAAAGGTGACTGAAGCTCAGTGGAATGCTCTCCTATGAGTATCGCTTAAGCCAGCAGGTTTAACTGGATCACATCTCATTCTGAAGGTCTCTTAAAGGACTTACTCATACCCTTGAGTACTCTGCTGCACAGAATGTCTCATCTAGTGAAGCTTATTCTCACCAATCAGAATGAGGAACTGATGATGTTGCATCCATCATGTCCTACACAAATCTGGCTTTGGTCTGGAGCCGACAATGCTCTATACTGTATAGTCGATACAGACTAAGATCGAAACTATGCTTCTGTTGCCTTTGGTTGCTTTCTTGATAGTTTTACCTATAGAAACTTTTCTTCAGCTTTCTGAAGAGCTGGGTGAATTGGTGGGGGGCATCTAGCACCTTGCCCTCCTGGAACCGTAATGCAGCCTGTCGGCCTGTGTTGTGGATGCCTACATCCCCCAAGATGCTGCCATTGATTATGATCTCAGGAGCAGCACAAACTAATGCCTGTGTCTCAGAAGGAAAGTCAGCTGATTCCCTGAATCTACTGAATGGCCAGGTTACACCTCCATCCATCATCAATGGATTTTTTTCTTCCCTGTTGGCGTGGGCATATTCCAGGACAAGAATGCCAAGATTCATTGGGTTCGAATTGTCAAAGAGTGGTTCAGGGAGCATGAGGAATCATTTTCACGCATAACTTGGTCACCACAGAGTTGTGACCTTAACCTCATTGAAGGTCTTTGGGATGCTGAAGGAGGCTTTATGGAGGTTCAACTCACTTGTCAATACAGGATCTCGGTGAGAAATTTATGCAAATCTGATGAAAATAAAGGGTGAGATGTTGCATAAGCCTGTGGAAACAATGTCATCACAAATGTGCGGCATAATCAAAGCTAAAGGCGGTCCAACAACAAATTCAAATGCTGACTTTTTTTCTTTTTTTTTGGCTGGGCAGTGTGTGTGTGTATATATATATATATATTATTTTTTTCCAAACTGCAGCCTGGTTCTTCCCTGTTCTTCATTAATGAAGGGCTTCTTCCTTGCTTTATGGGACTTCAGGCCTGCTTCTAGGCGCCATTTACAAACTTGTCCTAGCAGAAAACTTCACAACTGCACTTGACGTTTCCCGTTCCTTTTATAGGTCATCCTACGATTCATGAAAAACTGTTGGATAAATTAACGGTCATCTCTGGGATTACAGTGTCGCTTCTGCCCTCTGCCTGGCTGGTTTCTGGTCGTTCCCAGTGTTTCCTGCTTCATCTTATTCTTGTGTACTGCTGTTTTAGAAATTTTGAAACTGGAAGCGACCTGCTGCTCAGTGTAGCCTTCTGCAAGCAGAACCACGATTAAACCAGGATTAAAAAATTTAGATTAGTTTAAAAATATAGAGTGGTCTCTTATTTTTTTCTGCACAGCTGCAAAAATATACATAAATGCAAATCTATACATGAAACAATAATGACATGCAGACGTAAGAAACAGTAAGACAATCAAATACAAATCTTGCTAATGCATTCATAGCACAGCGCTAATTAGCAAGTGCAGCTTTTTGAAATGTTAAATGGTGCTTAAGCCAAGAAACCCTGCTTGTTTCAACATAGTAATTAGAGGTGCATGAGGACCAGGCTGGCAGTGGCAATTTAACATCAAGCCAAAATGGCACAAAAGATTACTATGTTCCGGTGTTTACGTCCTGCTAAAGATAGGTCACCATTGCTTAAAAAGTATTTATAAGTATAAAAAGTATATATCAAATTAAAAAGCTAAGATGTTTGACTTAAAAGGTTCTAGGGCGATCCACAGAGGTTGTTATTAGAATCATACACACTAGGACACATCAGCATTTGGCACTTTGAGAAATAGCGTAAATGTTCGCAGACCATTTCCCATAAATCCCTCAACTTGTCTGCACGAAGACAGCCCACAGTTTTGGAAAACACCCTGTAAAGGATCTGTCTTTGTGCTCACACGTTGAATTTAATTAGGGTAACACCTGCAACTCTGAAAAGACAATAAGAAGTGAAGGAAATTTTGGAAGCCACTTTCCTGAATATTTTGTAGACTAAGAAGTAAATGCAGAGGAAACTTTTATAAATAATTTGCATGTGTTCATCTGACTTGCCACTTCAGGTAGGGGGTGTTGGGTGTTCCTGTGGTGGGCTTAGGACTCTGCGTTTGTGATAGGATGGTTACCAGTTCAAGGCCTTTAACCCTAGCTCTTCCAGTTAATGGCTGACCCTCTGTGTCAAAATCATATGCTAAATAAATGGCATGTAAGATATAAACGTTGAATAGGCAATAAAGTGAAAAATGTTGCACATAATTAAAATGAAAGCTATTTTAATGATTGAAAGTCACTATGACATTGTAGCAGTGCTTGTCAACCCATTAGGCAACATTGATGGCCGCCTAGGGCACCATCTTCAGAGGGGGCACCACCTTAGCCCCCACACCACCACCCGGTATGGGGAGCATCTAGAGTGCTGCGCACCATCAAAGACAGAGCCAAACTGGGCAGTGAGGCTCACTGGGGGAGGGGCCTGGGTGAAGCATGCTTATTGCTCCAAATACACTGTAGCTGCCCCGCTTGGTAGTTCAGTGTCTAGCACCAGCGCCTTATACTTCTAGGGTCAGGGGTTCGAGTCCGACCTCTGTGTATGGAGTCTGTATGTTCTTCCACAGTTTTGTGAGTTTCCTCTTGACATCCAACAACATGCAGTTAAGCTAATTATTGTCTCTAAATTCCATTACTGTTTGTGGACCCTATTTTAGACTGACATCCTGTTCAAGGTGTAGTCCAGCCTTGTGCCCTAGAAGATGGGTGGAAGGTTATTATAAAGCTATGAACTGAAATGTTTTTAAGAAGCAGTGTACATGTAGATGAAGAATATTTGACTGAATTTGGAAATCAAGTCCAAGTGTGCTTATATCTACCAAAATGTTTTTAGAAACTGTTAGTCAAAACCATACATTGGAGGTATGTCACATCAGACCATGGTCTCCCAGCCTAAAGGTACAAGTCCCCCAAGGAGCCTTGTTTTATTGGGGTTGCTCAGTAAAAATACCAAACTATTTAAGTGGTTGGAGTTTTAGGTTGCCTTCTGATACGCATCAACCAAAGAAACCATCATGACAAGCAGGGTGGTTTAACTTGCCCCCAGTAAAGCAGCTTCTCTACCTTCAAGGATAAAGGCAGTTCTGCATGGGCTCCTCTGACCTGCAGTGTGTAAGAAAAGCAACAGACTTGGCAGAGTGTATCAGACGGGCATGCATTCATTTCTAACCCAAAACTGTAATTCGCTAGAATTGTGCGAAATATTTCAAAATAACAATAAATAAACAATACAGGATTTGTTTGTTTTTTAAAAAAAAAAATCAGCTTCATGGTCTGAAGAGTTTTTTTCCAATCTTTTTAAAGAATTCCAGGAATTTCTGTGTGAGCTTTGACCACCGCTGTTCGCTCGCTCGTCACATGAATGGCATCTCACAATACGCTCTGCCTCCGGGATCATTACCTGTCCTCAGCCAACCGAGATTAGATCTGCTGGTGAAAAGCTTGTCGGCGCTATGCAGAACGGGACACACTGAGGCATATCCTGCGGTCTGAATGCTCATAAACACGCCGGCGTACTTAAAACGGAGCCCACGCCTGTTCCTGCCCCATCGGCTCCGGACCACCAAATCCTGATCCGGCTGGGGCTGACTTTGCAGCACTCACCCCACTGCCTCTGCGTCCTGCAGTCAGCTGGCACTGCCCTGCAGCCCACAGTGGAAGAAGTAGTATTTAATATCCGGGGTTCCCATCCGTGGATTTCACCAACTTGAAGCAAACTTCAAGGGGGTTCAGACTCGTAATTTTACTACCTGTCTATGTGCATGATCAGTTATAAAAATTATTTCAGTGGACAAAATAAGATATATCTCCCTTTAAGGCAAAATAATAGACTTGTGCTGCCTATACAAGAAATTGCAGCTGTTCTTGATGCTAGAAAAGGTTGTGAGTCAGGGCACAGAGTTGAAAGGTCAGGACCTGTGCAGAGGAGGCAAAGACCTCTTCATAAACTGGATACAAGTGGCTTTCCAAGCCTATATATAGACATTGGTATACAATGTGCATATGTAATTGACTGGTAATAGTTCCAAGAGCTGGGAATACAGTCATGTATGCTACACAAAATGCTGCTAGCTGTAGACCACATCTGACATGTGAGGCCATAGAATGTTTCGCTGCTGAACTGGACTCTTGGCACTAACTATGGGGTTTATTTTTATCCCAATGTGTGGGATTACTGATGCATGCCAAGTGGCTGTCTGTATGCTTGGGGTGTGGTCTGTATGCTTGGGGTGTGGTCCTGTGGATGGCTGTATTAAAAAGAACCTATGCACAAAAAGTATGTCCAGCTGATACTTTAATGAAGAGAAACTTCTAGGTAGATATTTTACTGGAGCAGTTCTCATTAAGTAACATCCTCACGGTTGCTATAGCAACAGACCTCCAGGGATCTGAACCACATCCATGCCGGTTATGCTGCTCTAACTCCTCCTGATCCAAACTCTTCTCCACCCCTCTTACATCTCTGGCAGGTAATCCAAAGATACATTCATAAACGATATGAGATATGTTCGGTAAAATACCTAACTTGTAGCGTGCATAGTTAATATTTCCCTTACAGTCCTGCCTGTGCATGGCTTCAGACCTTAGCAGCTTTTTTTTTACAGTGACTTTTTAATCATCTTCCTCTTCCTCCAGATGCAAGCCAGCGAGACTGAAAATTACAGACTGTATGATGAAGCAGAGCCTAAGAACAGACCTCTTGGAATGCAGCCACTGAAATGTGTGTGTGGGTGTGTGTGTGTGTGTGTGTGTGTGTGGGTGGGTGTGTGTGTGTGTTTGTGTGTGGGTTTGTGTGTATGTGGGGTGTGTGTGTGGGTGTGGGTTTGTGTGTGGGGTGTGTGTGTGTGTGTGTGTGTGTGTGTGGGTTTGTGTGTATGTGGGGTGTGTGTGTGGGTTTGTGTGTGTGTGTGTGTGGGTTT
>JAODKC010000130.1:2581234-2591600 GCA_026777985.1 Mormyrops attenuatus | reverse complement strand
TCAGTTACACCTGCTGCTGAATAGTATGTCAGAACTGGACATACAGTATGTCAGTGTGTGTGTGTGTGTGTGTGTGTGTGTGTGTGGGGTGTATGTGTGTGTGTGTGTGCGGGTTTGTGTGTATGTGGGGTGTGTGTGTGTGTGGGTTTGTGTGTATGTGGGGTGTGTGTGTGGGTGGGTGTGTGTGTGTGTGGGGTGTGTGTGTGTGTGGGGTGTGTGTGTGTGGGGAGTTTATGTACACATCTTTGTTCGTGTGTTTTACTACATCAGTCACTTCTTATATCAAAATCAAATTCTGGGTTCATTCAGGGTTTATTCCCACCATATATCAAACCTGATATTATGTCAACGCAATCTCGATCTGATTACCTTTGGCCATTTGTGCGGAGTTTGGTTGGGCCTAATAGGTTTAAATTAATGGCTGAGAAAAAGCTGTCGAGATAAAGCTGTCTGAAGATGAATTTTGTTACTGAAATAACACCCTGAGGTAACAGTCGGGGTAAGAGGCCTTGTTAACCTGGCAGTGCTGATGAACACACAACAGTGAGGCCTGAACATAACAAATCTCAGAGGGAATCTACTGCCCTTGCATTTGGCATGATTGAAATTAGCCTCTGTCCTCTCGGGAATGATTATCTTCATCTGAAAGCTACTCTGGTGGGTCTGCTCCGGGGTATCTGGAGGGGGTCTAGCTTGTGTTTAGCAAATGCAGTGATACTGGTGTGAAGGACCTCGGTGTGTTGGCTGAAGTCCATGCAGTCGTCGTACCAAAGGAAAAAATAAGGTCTGTTTTCAAAGGCTCCCTGTTATGAATGAACATTTTTGTCAACCCGAAGAAATCGCTTCTGTAGCTGCAGACCTTTGGATATTTGTTTTACTCATCCAGATGCCCATTTTTTCCAAACATTGAGTAATTTTGAAATCTGAATATAATACCAAGTTGCTTCTATAAGTGTGGGTTTTGTGAAAAACCATGTTATGTGTGTCTTAACACTACCAGGACCTTGTCAATGACAGTGATGAGAACCATTAAATGATGTCACTTGTGAGCAGTATAAAATCTGAGTTTTTTTCTTCTGTGTGTCTGTGTATTGCAGTGCATGTTGATCAAACTGCATTAAAAGCAGAGTAGCTGGATTTCATGTGATAATCATGACCAGATGAGCAAGGCCACACCTTGCTACGCAAATGGATGATGTCTTCAGACTGACACCAGACCTCTAGACGTGACAACGGCTGATTTATGGTGCAGTAAGACGGGCAGTTTCCAGTGAGTCTGTGCTGCCTCCTCAATCATAAGGGCCCCAGAATGCAACATCTGGCCAGGGGCCAGACGCTTGGGTCTACTGAGAGCACCCAAGGTGCCCAGAATTTCTAGCTACACCACCTTATTACTTGGCCTGACTTCAACAGGAGCTCGGAGCTGATCTGAATTAGGGTATGACAATAGTCAATGTGGTACATATAGGCTCATGTGACTTTAATAATTTACCAAGCCATGTAGTAAACTTTATTATGTTATGTATGCTGAATGAACTCAACTGTTTTGAGTTTCCTCCGATGTCCTGTACATAGGCTCATCAACACACTGCATTGCATAATATTCAACTCCAAGATTGTCATAGATGATGGGGAATCCTGGAGACAATCCCATAGCCATGTTTTCATAACCGTGTCCTCCTGGTCCATGAGAAAGATCAAGGAATCCAGCATATTTAAAAAATCACATTCAATTTTCCACACATTTTGAGGCATATAAGAAAAATCTCATTTTCCAAATGGAATATCCATGTGTGATTCAAGTACTAATGAGTCAGCAATTCCACAGCTAGGAACAGACTGTTGATGACTATAGTAGAGCAATTACAAAAAAGGCTTAAAACCATTTCCTCATACAAGCCCCCCATTCCACATTATCACTAGGTTCTTGAGTTTCCAGAAACTGGTCTCCTATCCAAATTCAGGTGATGCGCACCGCACAAACAGTGCGCAGTTTACATTATATAGTGAACCGGCCAGGCGTTCAGGCGTCTGGAACTGACAGCTAGCTGGACAAACCAGGTAAAGGCACCTAGCTCCACCTCCTCATTCCTGCGGGCTCAGGAAACCAATGAAAAGCTCCCAGAGAGTTTCCGGCAGAAGAGAAATGAGGTATGACACGTGAAGGAATGAGCGATTGTACTGAAGGAGAAGAGAAAAAAAAACATCTCATAGAATGTTGGATTTTCTCACCATGAAAGACTTTCAAAGGCCTGGAACTTCACTGTATACGTATTTATACACTGCTTTCATTCATTTACTAAGTATATAATAAAATGATGTCTACAACATTGGATTTGTTCATCTATTCGGCAGGATTACACTAAAGTGGGTCTTACGGTAATTAATTGTAACGCTTTACAGTCATTGATGGGTTTAAAGCATATTAACAAACAGTTGTAATTTTAAGTACAAAACTATGTAATTCCTGACAGTATCCAAAAAAAATCTATACAAGTTCGTCATTTAGGTCTCCGTATCCTTTTCCTTCGAAGAGCACGCAGGGCCGTTTTGCATGTAATCCGGGAAAGTCACCTTCAGATCATTTTACTTCTTGATCGCCTGAGTTATTTGCTGTTTGATCTACTGCATTGCATGCTCCGTTTCAGCATGCACAGCCCAAATACTTCAATTCATTTCTCGTGCTTTCTTGAGCTACATCCGTGCGTGCAGCTTTTGATGTATGAAACCAATCGCCAAAACTAATCTCAAAACTCCATCAAACTTTATCAAAATGCGAAGTATGAATATTAACAGACATCCAGTATTTTAATCACGTTTACCGCCGTGTCCTCAAAAACCGATGATCCAATACGTCTTCTTGTGCAGCCTAATCCAGATCTTCATCATGATACATACAAGTTTTTCTCACTTAAGCTATCTCGAGGTATAAATAATGAAATACGAAGTTTATCCATTTGCTATAATGATTAGAACCATTAAATCTGCACATGAACTTATCCTTACTTCTCAAGTTAAATCAGCGTGCGTCGTTGGCATGTTATGAATATCAAATTAGAAAATCATGATTTCGCCTTAAGAAAACATCATCCGAGTTTGCTAACAGGTTTATATCAGGTCTCGAAATTACTCATATATAGTTACTATAGTCGGTGTACTGTCTCCGACTCGGTTCATTAATATAACAATTAATAACTACGATTGCGTGATAAAAAACAAGCAAAAAAAAACCATTTACTCTTAATTATGAAAAATACGCAACCGATGACAATTGCTTCGATTTATTTTAAGAAAAGGTTGAAGGTCCCGCTTTGTATGGTTCGCGAACAGGAGGGAGAGGAGCAGAGAGACAGAAGGCGGGGGGAAACGAGTCGGGAAAAAAAACTTTTCTGGGTACCTCTTTTCAGTAGCGCATGGAAGGAGGGGTCTGGGAGAATGGGACTTGGGAGATGAAATGGGAGGGCGACGGGGTTCAGGTTTCATCTTGACAGGGGGTAGGGGTTGGACTGATATTTGTGAATATACGAAGATCCATTGAAGGCAGAATGGACATAAAACTTCGGCGGCCGGCCCGGAGCAGTCGGTACTGAAGTTCTGCTGGGGCCTGGCGCTGGATTCCCCGTCGGTTCTGGGAGGTTGACTGCATGGTTCGGTTGGGTCACTGGGATCGCACATACTAAGGAAGAGAGCGCTGCGCTGCTCCACTCGTCCCGTCTACCTTTTCTTACCCAAAGGCCCTGCATGTCTAAAATTTAGACATGTTCAGCTTTGTGGATATGAGGACTGTACTGCTGCTCGTAGCGATTCAAGCCTGTCTGTTAGCCGTTGTCAGATGTCAGAACGACGATGACAGTAAGTTGCAACTTTTCTTTTATTTCCAAATGGTAGTATTAATACTACATGTGCTGACATCTATTTCGGGGAATTGTGAATATATTTTACTTCTTGTTGTTTCCACAATTTAATTTGATTTAAATTTTTAAGATTATTGTTTGATTTTGTAGAATACGCACATGAATTAAGCATATTGTTCAACTATCTATTGATTACGTTTCTTGGGTGGACTATAGTATTAAACGTTACACAAATCCGCTCTCATCTTTAATACTGATCGGTGCGCAAATACCACTGTTTAAAATCTACCGAGAGGTTATCTTAGGAAAATGGGAAACTGGAATATGCCACGATTTTCTTAATAGTTTCTGAACTTTTTGCAGCGCGAAATTTTGAGTTATTTGAAGTATTGCAATGAATAAAAGATAATAATTTCAGACGTTTTAAAAATATACCTATCCTTTCAGGCGTAACGTTTTTTTCTGTACATATTGCACTAGAATCCAGTTCCAGCGTGGTTTTGTGAAACCGATTAACCTAAGTACTTATAAATGTTTAGTTCGCAGAAATATTTGAGTTTTAAGTGATTATATTACCACTGTGCTTTGTGTTTACATATTGAAAAACGCCGACGATTCCCGTTAAACTTGATGATTTAAAGGAATATTACATTTAAAAAGTATTTTATAAAAAGTTTCAACTTAATGTGATTTTTGAGAGAGTGGGTTTCGATGGTTTGAAAGAGACGGTTCAGATGGTCTCTCACGACATAAATTAATTGCAAGATGAAGGTTTTTTTTAAACTATGCTTCCAAATTCTCCCAACCCCCATCCCACACGGAGCGCCGGACACCTGCGGGCACTTTGGAAACATTTCTGGACGCGTTTTGACCGACGACGTATTTCACGTCACTTGGTAAAAGTATACTTAGAAATGAAAGCTCTCCATGCTTAAGGGCCTTTAAATGGGGAAAAAAGCGTCGACATTCCACTGTCATAGGGCATCGAGACGAATCCGGACTTGTTAAAGAAAAAAGCCGTATAGCTATAGTGATTTGATTCGGATTATTCTAAAGAATCTGCCTAGTGCTTTACCTGAACAAATATACTCGTGTTTATGCCTTATGGTGTTTTTAATCATTTCTAGTTGCATATGTTACTCACTAACTGATTACAAATATTTAAAGATATTTCATGTATACAGTATCTGTCTTAAAAAGAGAAAATAAGTATGTACTAGTGGAATACAGCCAGGATGAGTGTTCCATATAATTTTAGTGTTTCCATCTGTGTCTTAGATTACCCAGAGGCTGTGAAAGTCACTGGAGGAAGAAAAGGATTGTCTATCAAGAAATTGAATGGAAAATAAAGCATAAGATAGAGTTTTGTTATTAAAAAGTATCTTCTTTTATGCATAATGAGTCAGTCTTAGCTTGGTTACTAAATTAAATGTTGAAGGAGAGGCTGAGTGTAGGGAGTTGAAAAAGAAATAGAAAAGTGAGGAAAAATGAAAAGAAAAAAAAACATGCGGGCTCAGGTTACACTCTTGAAACGCAGAGGCCCCTGGACATAATGTAAGTCGTTCTTTCCTGAAAGCTACTGGCGAAAAATATTTTAAAGAGGAGCTGAGTTTAAGAATCTAGGCGGCAGCTATTTGGCTTGGCAAAGCGTCGCAATTGCAGAGGCGCAAAGGGCATCTTTAAGCTGCTGGCATCGATCAAGCCTTATCGCACAGGAGGGTCACTGCAGAGGGGGCCCATAATTAACAGGGACACCGAGGATGTACGTGCATTTAAGGAGGGATGCGGCTGAAGTGTGTGTTAATGTTGCCCATGAGCTATTCGGAAAGCAACCGCAGTGTGAATATCCCAACACCTGTATTCAATTTGCTGCGTTCCCCCTGTGCTCTCATAAAAAATGTGGAAGTCAAGTCAGACTGTGGAATGCACAGTGCCGAGGGGTCACTTCTTTATTTTGAAAATGGGGCTGCTGGCATCTTCTTTATTGGTGGACAAAGGTGTTAATTTGCTACCGTAAATTTCAGGTTAAGTACGGTGGAACTATTAAGGCTTCATTTTGATGAATTAGATAGATAGATAGATAGATAGATAGATAGATAGATAGATAGATAGATCTAAAAGTATGTGTATGAATGCTGACCATTCTCCATTCTTTGACGTGTTTGAACTGGTGTCTGATGGAGGTGTGGGTTCCAGAAGGACTGGAGTGGGGGGGGGGGTGCGACTTTCCCCTTGTTTGTATTAGCCAAGACCGTGTGAATTGGATGCCCTGTCTCTTTAAGAAAGACCTCATTCATAACTTCTGGGGTCCGCTAGGTTACCCAGAGCTGACCAGACCTTCAGGATAATCATATCTACTGTACGTGTTGCTTCACCTCCACATATTATTGTTACCTAGTTATCGTCAGCTGATGTAAATTAGAACAAGAAAATGAAGAAGATGGGTCCTACTGTTTCATATATACTGTGACATGAAATGTTGCCAATGATATCGATCAATGACTATATGATATATGTTTTTAAAATGACCTTAAAGCAGAGAAGTTAAAGTGAAATACTGGGGAATGGCAATGCTACTGTAAGAGTTGAATGACTGTAGGCCTAGTTTACACATTCGTAACTGTATTACAGACCTTCCAAAATTACATGTAGTTGTTGCCATTTGTCCTAGTACTTCTGATACCTTGAGACAGTAATAAAGGGAAGCAGGCTATGGGAGGCAGTATTCCCATTGTGATAACAAGAATTTACCTAAAACACTGTCTATAGTCTCCAGTGCCATAACTCTGTGATGTCCATTATTGTACCTCAACATAAATTTGCCAAGTACAGAAATAAAACAGCAGTTTAGTTATTTTAGGCTCTTAAAGAAGTGCACTTCACGGTATATTTACCCCTTTAAATAGTTCCAATTACAAAACGGCCAATTTACTTGTTTTAAAACTAAACGTAATTCTCACATGGTAGAATGGAGAAAGCTCTTATGGTGAAAGTCTGCGACCATACACTGTAAATCTTACCATAATTCCCTAGTAGGAATTTTCTAGAGATGTGTATCCCTACTGCGCTTGGCGGGGTGAAATCCATGTGAAACGCATTACGCAGGTAGTTATTGAAGAGGCTCTTTTTAAAAGCTACACTGCCCCCATGTGGCACCTCATTGGCGTTGCAGGCAGAATTTACGCAAAGTACTCTCTCTTATGTCTGTCTTTTATTTTCCCATTTAGAATTGTGTTGGGCAGGCCCCTAATTTTAATATTCTTTGACATGTAATGCTAAAAATTATTAAGTATTTTAATTTCATATTCTACTTTTATTGATTATTACTTGTTATATGTATTTGTTTTGAGGCTGATGCAGTTCGATGCCACGTGAGTGCTCGTTATCCTTGACCCCTTGTCTTTCCCCTGCCGCTTTACTTCCTCCCCTCTTCGCGGTCCGTGTGCCGCCGTACAGCCTGCGTCCATGACGGCCAGCGGTACATGGACAAGGACGTGTGGAAGTCGGAGCCGTGTCGCATCTGCGTGTGCGACTCCGGGACCGTTCTCTGTGACGAAATCGTCTGCGAGGAGCTAAAAGACTGCCCCAACCCCGAGATCCCATTCGGAGAATGTTGCCCCATCTGTCCGGCTGGCCCGATCGCCCCCAGTGGTCGTAATTTATTTATCCTATTTTTATAAATAAATTACTTTCTATTTTATTTTTCACTGCTAAGTTTTGGGGTGAAAAACAGCACCGGCATTATAACAATAACAGCAAAACAACTGGCATTTATTGACGTGTCCCGTTTGCTTTGTACTAGTGGCCTTGGTTGCTGTTTTTCACCAGAATCTGATAAAAAAGGACACTTCTAATTTTATACTTTTTGTGGGAATGTTGCATTGTCCTCTTTAAATGAGATTTGAGAAAACTTAAGTCTCGATTCACCGTAACCTCATCTTGCGTGGATATTGGTATATTCCCAGCATCATACGCACATGCGAGAATCATTATGGAAATACTTTAGGAGAGAGAGACGAGGTCCAATTTTACCCCCGAAGTCTCTAGACCGAAACCCCCCTGTCTGATTTCATATAGAAAAAAGTACAGGAATTAGCATCTGGCTGCTCGAGGCCATTCCCAGAGTTTAAGATGTGTTTCATTGTTTCACCTTGAGAGTCTGAGCTGACGATGTATGCCTTTCCTCAGCCACTTTTCGCTTTGAAGCGAAAAGGAATCCCAAAGATGAGTCAGATCTCTGGCAGCAGGAGCTGTACCCTGGAAAACGCAAGTGACATTTCCCTGCATCGAGCAGCATCTATGAAACTGGAAGTGTCCTTTCAATGGGAAACTTCTCAGGCACCGTGACATAAAATGTCAGCGTACTAGTAAACTCTTTTCTTACCCAAACCTCATTTTTGCACAGATTTCTACATTGTCCGGTGCAGGAAAAGTTTCAGCAGAAATGAAAAGAGAAATTTATAATAACAATGCATTTATTAAAAGGCTTAATAGTTAAAAATGCTGTAAAGATGTTCTCCTGTGTGAGATGCCTGCACTCTTCCTCTTTCCTTTCCCTTTGTGATATTACTGGCTGCACACTGCTGATTATTTGTCTTTTTAAGCCTTAATGCATTCCTACTCTGACTCACACACACCTGGCCTGACACAGACCACGTGTGACAATGACTCCCTCCTCTAGCAGTTCCTTTGCTATTGCCCTGCCCACCTGCTTGCTGTCCAGCCAATGAATTCCAAGATGGAGCTTAAACTGACACTTTGTGTCACCCAATGGGCTCTTGCCAAAAAATCAGTGTACTACACTGACAATAAACTTTGTCAATTGGTATTTTTTTATAAGCTCCTTGCAGATTTAGTTTTTTTTGTGTGCCTGTTTTTTCTTCTGTAAACCTATAAAAATAATATGTTTTGTGCTGTTTTCACCTATCTATTAATTAATTTTCTTTCTTCCTTCTGACCCAACAGGGCCAGTTGGTGCTAAGGTGAGAGACCGTGTATTGCTGTCATGTGTGGATGTGTACGGTTTCAGGGCCTTTAATTTAATCAATTTCACATGTGAATATTAAGAAAAACACTCTCTTGTGAAATCTGGCTACAGATATGTGAAAGTCTGACTTTTAATCCATCATCATTGCATTTTGATATGTGCCAGTACATTTCTGTAGAGAGCCAAATTGATTTCACTTGCTTTTTAGCTGTTTAAAAACTCTTTTTGGGATATAAGGAGAATGTAATGTTTGGAGGAAATTCTGTTGCTATTTATTTTGACACAAGTTTACTACAATTTATTATATATTGAAATGCAGCTCAGGACGGTAAAGACACAATTCAGAGAAACAGGCAGATGGATAAATAAAGATTAACAGTCTCTGATGTAGATAAGATTAGTGACAAAAGACTAGTGGAAAAGACTAAGTAAAAGTCAATGAGCTTAAGGACAGAAAGGGTTAAACGACTCGTACCATTTCATTGCCTGGTTTAGTACCTGCCTCTTACATAGGGTTGTTTTTTAATACTCTTCTGAAAACTTAAATACTGCTTTTTAAACACAGAACTATTAGTATAGTTTTCTAGTTGCTAATTTCCTGATGTAAGACATCATTTTTACGTCATGAATCTATACAGCGGTATTTTTTTTAAGGACGCCGCCCAAATTATGCCCCAGGCTGTATAAAAGAACTCATAATAATTCACTTGTCATGTGTGAATTAAAGCAGATTTTTACTTTCAGTTTTGGCCCAGATTGCATCGGTCATGTTAATTGGTGCTCGGTGCCCTATAAAGAACAAAGAGACTTGGAGGCAGTGAAGCAAAAAGACTGTGTCATAATAAGAACCGTTTTGAATAAATCAGATTCGTCTGGCCCGGAGGGAGTCATACGAGTGTCAGGCAACTTTTACTAAATGTGTGTCCACAGCTTCTCGGTCTGGTATATCAGACTTTTAATGCGGTTTAAAAGAAAGGGCGCCTGCCCTGTTTATGCATTCCAGGTTTGTTTAACCAGCCATTGTTTTTCTGTCAGCATTCATAAGTGATGTATATATTTCTCGTTTCATAATTCTGTCTGTGTTTACTTACTATCTCGGTGCCTAATATTTCTTTGCGTGGCTTGTCAAACTCACATAGATGGATCTCCTGATTAAAATAAGTACCAGAATGGGCTTCAAAATTTGTTATTTTCATGGTGGCACTAATGTAAACATATAACGTTTTTTTCCCTACAGGGGCAGAAGGGAGAACCAGGAGATATTGCAGATGTAAGTTTGCACCCTGATCCAAATCTGTGTTTGTTGTGGTGATTTTGGAAGAGCAGGTGTGGTGTCTTTTGGCTTTGTCTGCCCCGTGCATATTAAGCAGCGTAATCGGAGATCCAGATCTGGCCCTTTCCAAACATCCTAAAAGTGACATGACAGAACAGTACAACTGCTGATTGTGCCATTTTTTTCCCATGAGGGGCGGAGGCTGGAGTCTGTGAGGGTTTTTGCAGTGAGACTGGCTTGGTTGTCTACATT
>JAODKC010000130.1:2559249-2575884 GCA_026777985.1 Mormyrops attenuatus | reverse complement strand
CCCCCCCCCCCCCCCCCCCCCCCCCCCCCCCCCCCCCCCCCCCCCCCCCCCCCCCCCCCGCCCCCCCCCCCCCGCCCGCCCCCCCCCCCCCCCCCCCCCGCCGCCGCCCCCCCGCCATGCATGGAACACCTGACAGGTAACTTTCCTAAGACTCAACAGTTTCCACCCCACTCAAAATGCCCTTTGGTTTTCTTGAAGCCCTTTTAGCTTTTGGCTTTAAGACCATTAGGGGGATAGACACTCCTGGGGGGACATGTTGGAACTTGACGTTGAAGCAAGTAATACTTTTAGTGGATTGTTACTGTGGGGGAAATTGTGTTTCTGCATTATATTTTTATATAATATTTTTTCACACATGTATTCTTTTTCAAAATTATGATTATGTAGTTTTTCATGTTGTGGTGCATGTAACTTTGCATGCATGTTTGATCATTATTAAGTTCATGATATGGTTCAAATATCAATGCATCAAAAGGAAACTCGTCATATCTGTGACACGATCGAGATGTGCTGGATTAATGAGCTTCAGGGGCTGACAACTAGCTTCAGTTACTTGTGCTGTTTCAGAGTGACGCCGCTCACTGTCTCATCTCCTGCTTCCCAGGGTCCACAAGGTTTCCAAGGCAACCCCGGCGAGCCTGGAGAACCTGGAGGAACTGTACGTGCTCCACGGCGCCTTCCCCATCCCATCCACACACCCACTGTCGCGTCCGCTGTGTTAATCCTCTCCAGCTGGGCACGGAGAGTCTGACGCCAGGCCTAAGCAGATCACCTAACACCTTTAACCTCAGACCCCAGCCCTTCATCTAATGCATCACTACTTGAAATTAGAATCAAGTCAGGAATGCTTTTGGCAGAGAAAGACGTCAAATCATGCAAGCCCCACAACCCAACTGCATGTCTGCTGACCTTGTTTGTTTCTAAACCTCGCACCTTCACCAGAAACTGGTTTCTCTTGGCCTCTTCAATAAAACCAGATGCATTCTGGGGTAGCAAAATGGTAGCTGACGGCTAAAGAAAATTATGAATTCAAAAAATAATAAAAGTGATTACAACCTTGCGTCGTCTTGCATTCGCCTTTGGGACCAGGACCACTGGATGCAAGTCAATTTGGGCGTATGTCGATATTTTCCTGCACCTGTTACACTAAGCGATACGCCCGCTAATGTCCTACCACATCCACTGTCGGGCGTCTCTCCGTCAGTGCGTATTATTTACTGTGGACTGTGGACGTAAATGCAGTCGGATACGACTCGATCAGGTGTAACTCAACGTAAGACTGTATATATAAAAGAACATATGTCCTCCTGTAGTGTTGCACATTCTCAGTATTTGATTGGTGGTTTGATTGGTAGCCGCTGGTTTTCATTGGCGGTCTGATTGGTAGCTTCTAGTTGTGATTGGTGGTTTGATTGGTGTATCTAGCTGTGTACAGGAAGTCTGTGCCAAGTGGCATATTTATGCTTAGTGTATTTCCCTCTCTTGGTATTTGGAAGCAAAAATGTTTGCCTTTTGTCTTTTGTTCATAATAGGGCCCCTTGGGTCCGCGTGGCCCCCCCGGGCCTCCTGGGAAGTCTGGTGAAGATGTAAGTATCACTTCCTTTGCCTAAACCTTCCCCAGCTTTCCAGTGTCCATGTTAGTTTTCTTATGTTTATTTTATTTATTATAAGCACCACAACACCGATGAAAAACACACGGAGGAACTATAGTCTGCCCCCCCCATATGTTTTACAAAGCCCTCAGCAGTCAGTGCTGTTCTTCTGCTCCAGTTTCATTCTAGTTGTTGTCTGGATTAAAATCGCTGTTTTTTGCATTCAGCTGCTTAACAGCGCTACCTTAAACACCACCCATTACTGTCATCCACCATCCACAACCGTGCCATTACTGCTGTCAGCATCCGAAGGCTCACACTGCCCCATTTAGCGTAACTGCCATGGTCCCCATTGTTTCCCTTGAAACGTAATGGGATCACAGTTGCCCATCACCATAACCACATATCCTCTCTTGCTGTCGTCATGTCTGAACACTAGAGGGCGCTTTTATACCCCCTGTGTTTTCAACACTCTTTCAATTTGTCATTCATTGTAATTAGCATCATAGTCATAAAGATACTACATGAGCTGAAGTCTGGTTTTAATGTTTTTCTGCCTTCACTGCCAACTCCGTCTCCTATTTTCATTTTTGAAATTTGCATAAATACATTTGTGTCGAATATACAGCTCGGGAAAAAATTAAGAGACCAATTTATTTTTTAAAAATCTGCATTCTTAAACACTGGCTTAATCCTGGTTCTGCTGGCAGAAGGCTACACTGCGCGGCAGGTTACTTCCAGGCTTAATGTTTCTAAGACATCAGTACACAAGAACAAAATGAAGCAGGAGACACTGGCAATGACCAACAACCAGCCAGGTAGGGGGCAGAAGCAACTTTATGACTCCAGAGACGACCGTCAACTTGTCCAGTTCATCAGTGAGAAGCAGAGCAAAGCCAGGCTGCAGTTTGCAAAAAAAAACATGTGTATTTTACACAGGCGCATACCCAAAAAATGAGAAACGATTGAAGCTGAAAATTTAGCTGTGGTCTCTTAATTTTTTCCAGCGCTGTAGATTGAACAGTCTCAGGTCCTGCTCTGCTCTGTGTGACCCGTATTGTATTTTTCAACACACATGTGTTTGAAGTATCAAGAATGGACAAAGCCTGAGCTGTGATAAATATGTTAAAGACATAAGTTATCCCATCAGTCAGTTGTCACATTAGTCCCGTAGGTCATAATGGATGAGACATTCTCCCAGAACAGTACCAAGTGCTTTAAGTTATGTCTGGGTTATGCAGTTTTTTTAATTATCATTTTTTTAAATAACCATAGTTTATACAGACTAGATGGCAGGTTAATGAACAAATATGTAGGTCCACTAGGGGGCAACGCACGTGGAAGTTATTACGTAAATCAGAGGGATTATAATGTTTTTCTGCAGCCTTGATTGTTAGTCTTTAATACCAGCATTTTTTGTTTAATTTGTTTGTTTTAATGAACTTGACATTTGTTACATTTATTCTCTTGGCTCCTAATACTTCTATCAGTCCATCCATTAATCCTTTGCTAATTCCACAGGGTGAACCTGGCAAGCCAGGAAAATCTGGGGAGCGTGGACCTTCTGGCCCCCAGGTACCGTGAGGCAAGGCTGCAGACAGCAGAAGTGTAGAAGTTTAACTAAATAAAGAGAGGGCTCTCACATGGAGCAACTACCTCCCCTCAAACCTTAATGCTAATATAAAACAATACAATGTTATCTTATATAGACATATTAACACTAAAGATTTGCCTTCAAAAAACAAATGTCTTTGTGATTAGCTGTCATATCTAAAATACATTTTATATCCTTGCTAATATTAAAATAACTTCTTTTAAACTTTCAAAAGACAAAATTAATTTTACCTATATAATATGAAGAGAGACCTTATTGTGGCTTTTATTAGGCTATATAACTTGCAACAATGGGAAGAAATTTCTTATATGAAATGAGTATCTTTTTCCCACAGGGAGCTCGTGGATTCCCAGGAACTCCAGGCCTGCCTGGAATCAAAGGGCATAGAGTGAGTTTCGCTTATGTCGTCACTTAACTTCAGTGTTCGTCACAGAATTATGGATATCAGCACTTTTCTGCCATCTGACACCTTTTTAGTAGAGTATATTTAAAATTCATTTGCTTGTTCACAAGGGTTTCCTCTGACTGGCCGATATATCAGACCAAGCTAATTCTGGTAGCCCGAGCAGCAGTGTGAGGAGTAATTTGTGAATTAATCACCCTGGCAGGGTTACCCAGGCCTGGATGGCACCAAGGGGGAGAGCGGCGCTGTAGGAGCAAAGGTACGACCTGCCAGCTGTGCATTTTCCTGTTATTTCCTGTATTTTTTTATGATTTGTATTGTGCCCTTCACATCATCTCTGATACATTCTTTTCTGAGCATCCTCTTCTTTCTAGCTCTCACTTTCTCTTTCTCTTTCCATCTCTCAACTTCTCTCTATTCCATCTCTCCATTCCCATCCCTTCCTTTACCTTCATACATCTCCGTCACTTTTTCTTCCTCATCTCTCCATTCCCATCCCTTCCTTTACCTTCATACATCTCTGTCACTTTCTCTTCATTCCCATCACTTCCTCTCCTTTTGTAGATCTTTGACCCTTTCTCTTCCTCCATATCTACATTAATTCCTCTACTGTTGTATGTCTCCATCGCTTTCTCTTCATCATTTTAATTCCCATGACTTCCTCTACTTTCGTATGTCTCCAACATTTTCTCTTTCTCCATCTCTCCATCTATATCCCTTCCTCTACTTTTGTACGTCTCTGTCACTTACTCTTCCTCCATCACTCCATCTGCATCACTTCCTGTACTGCCATACATCTCCATAACTTTCTCTTCCTCATCTCTCATTCTCATCACTTCCTCTACTTTCGTGCATCTTCCTCACTTTCTCTTCCTTCATCTCTCCATCCACATTCCTTCCTCTACTTTCAGACATCTGTCACTTTCTCTTCCTCCATCTGTCCATTTCCATCACTTCCTCCTTCCTCTTTTACTCTCTCAGGCTCTTGGCTCTATGACTCCCTATTTCTGATTCCCTTCCCCTCTTCCTGCACCTCCCTCCTCCTTGCCTTCCTTCTCGTTTGTTTCAGATGCCTGTGTCCTTCCTTTCTCCTTAAAAATAAACGAACACTGCTGCTCTATCTTGCAGGGGGAGGGAGGATCCCCCGGTGAGAATGGAGCACCTGGACCTATGGTGAGTCAGGGAGGGGTTCCGCTGCATTAGAAAGGGCGGGGAACCAGCGTTCACATGGAAGCGCACCTATACAGGCAGTCCCCAGGTTACGAACGAGATCCGTTCCCTAAGTCTGTCTTTAAGTCGAATTTGTAGGTAAGTCGGAACAATAATAATGCAGTAATAATAATAATAGTTAATAATAATAGTTATGTTATACAAACCACTGAAGCCGCATAATGTTTTCACGAGCATCATGAAGTAGTGTGTGCATTCCTTATTACAAACCATTGCATTAAACTGAAATGTTTATTATACTAGGCTTTATGGTAGTCTGTTCGCAACTATGAGCTGTCTCTAAAATGTACGTTCTTAACCCAGGGACTGCCTGACGCACTCCAGACTGACACACTCCAGACTGACGCACTCCAGACTGACACACTGCAGACTGACACACTGCAGACTGACGCACTCCAGACTGACACACTCCAGTCTGACACACTGCAGATTGACACACTCCAGTCTGACACACTACAGACTGGCACACTACAGACTGACACACTACAGGCTGACACACTATAGTCACATTTACATGAACTGTCATCAGCAGTGCTGAACCACGGCAGCACTCATTATCTGACATTCACCTACTCATTTTTTGTCTCTCTTTAGGGCCCTCGTGGTCTGCCTGGGGAGAGGGGCCGTCCTGGACCTCCAGGAGCTGCTGTGAGTGCTGTCTCACCCCCCGATTCCTTGCTTATGTTGTCCTACCAATCAGACCCTAAATACTGGGTCACTGCTGTTGCCCATTGGCGGCCGGGGCCCCGGTCCAATTGTATTTCCCAACTGACTTCACTAATGCGTTAGGTTATGCTGTTGCCATGGTGATGTCATCGTAATAGGAACGTATTACTCCAAATATTAATGTCAAACTAGGGACGCCCATAAAACTCCTTTACTGAACGCTTGCCAACACTACCAGAGACACCGTGCGGAGCTAAGCTCTCTTATCCAGGCGCACCTCCACTCCTTACCGGAATGGGCGCCATCTCTCTTAATTCGATGTCAAAAACAGTTTGCTTTCTTTAATTAGCATTCCATTCTACTCACTGAAAATATTTAAGCCTTAATTATGATAGAAAATGGTGCCCTTTGTGGAGAAATCCCTGATGTGAGGCAGCCACGTGGCGCCAGAAATGATTGTAGCATAAGTGCTGAGTGATGCATCCGTAATTGGACAAACACAAGGCCAAATTACACGCAGAACCCCCCCCACCAAAGTACCTCTCCATATTACCCACACCACTAAAGGACCCAGTGTGTTTCTGTGTCGGAAACCCAGATAAGAGCCTCAGTACAGCAAACCTGTCCGCCATCCACTATCGTTTTCATTGTCACACTAATTACGAGATTTCATCAAGAGTAGATTGCCCGATGCACAATGCGGCCCATCTCGCTGCGTGCGCCATTAAAGTGATTTAGCATAACGTTAGCTGGTGTAGCCTTTATCCCCCAAGTAGGCCGCAGCACCGTGGCTCTGTCACCGTAAAATGATTGCCATTTAATGTGACCTGCGGCCCTGTGCCTGATAAGCGGTTAGCAAAGATGGATGGCTGTAATGTAACTAACTGTGAGCCGTCCCCCACTCATTAACAGGGCGCTCGAGGAAATGATGGTTCGCCTGGGCCTGCCGGTCCCCCTGTAAGTACTGCCTTCAGTCATGTCAACATTTTGTTGCGATTCAAAAGCTTCAGGGGATTATGGAAAGAGTGGAATTAGCAGCGGAATCGTAAGATTACATCGTTTCTCTCCCACTTTCCTTTAGGGGCCTGTTGGTCCCTCTGGAGCTCCCGGCTTCCCCGGATCCCCTGGTTCCAAGGTCTGTCGATCTCCATCGCTCTCTCTTCTCAATCGCTCTCATTTCCGCTGTCTCAGCTTTTTTCATTTTTGTGTACTTTTTGTTCCCATCTGTTCATGTCAGAGGGCAAATTACATGTCTTTAAGCCCCTGGAGGCTTTGCTAGGCCGGGATTATTTCAAACAAATGCTCAGTTCTTGATTTCATCTACAGTGAACAAAAAATGCTCAGCCAAAAGGGGAAAGTTCAGAGCTAGCCACGTGTATTCATGTCTTTAAGTAGGTTTTGTAACCTCCTGAGGTAAATTCACACACTTCTAAAGCAAGTTTTTAAGACTGAAAGAAACCGTTAGCAAGGCAGTATCGATACTTATTGAGAGTTCAGTAATTCCCTGTGATTTAAGGGATTTTCAGGGTTTTTTTTCCTGTCCTCTGCTTGTTCAGGTCTGATCTACTCTGAGTCATTAATAGACAGACAGACCAGTCTCCATGCTGCTCTTGTAACTGGAGTCTGCGTATCCTTCCGGAGGCAGGGAAAATATTTAGGGCTGCAGAGGGAATGAGCCTAGCACAGCTTTGCACAATCTCTCCCCTCCTGGGTCAGTAATCTTTTTAAAAAGAACAATCCAAGTGTGTTGGCAGACGCGCCTGTGTGTGTGTGTGCCTGTGTGTGCTCACATGTGCGTGTGCGTGCCTGTGTGTGCTCACATGTGTGTGTGCGTGCCTGTGTGTGCTCACATGTGTGTGTAGAACTGGAGGTGAGTATATCGTAGGGAAGAGTTCTGTGTTTAATTCCTGTGATGCGCCCTCATTTCACAGCACAACTTACTTTTGTTTCTTCGTAAGCCTGGTTGTCCCCTCAAGACTTAAATGTTAAGCTGTTGCCACAGCAACTCGTCAGGGTTAAGGCTAACTTTGAGAATCCCTCTG
Source organism: Mormyrops attenuatus (assembly GCA_026777985.1). Classification (NCBI taxonomy): domain Eukaryota; kingdom Metazoa; phylum Chordata; class Actinopteri; order Osteoglossiformes; family Mormyridae; genus Mormyrops; species Mormyrops attenuatus. The sequence goes on along the minus strand of JAODKC010000130.1, from coordinate 2,568,336 downwards.
ATCAGAGCAAAATGAGATCTTTTCTCCTTTCCACTCTGTTACTGTTTCCTCTTTTTGTTAAAAAAGTGCAAGCTTTGTGGCCATGTTTGGGATTTAGCAAACTCAGTAAACTTACACAGTATCATTGCTCTGGTCAGCTTTGAAATGTTGTTGGTAATGTTATTAGTGATCTTTCATTCGTCGATGGCTGCAGTGGATGTGGTCAGTCAGCTGAAATACTTTCATGAGTAGCTTTGAGTACCGGCAGTTGCTGGTGGGTTAGGGGCCTATTAAATGCTTGAATTTTCTTGAAGCATTTATAAGACAGAACCTAATAAAAAAAAACTATTTATTGCAACTCTACATCCTGTGTACCACTTTAAAAAAAAAGTGTTTCTGAAGGCATAAAAGTCATCTTGTCTTATTAAATTTTATTAACAATTCGCTCAATTACATACAACAGAATAGTGACAAGTCTAACGTTAAAGGTGCATATATAGTAATACGGTATATTAATATAATCAGGTTTTAATGTGGATTTATACAGTTTCAGGCATATTCATAAAAAACACATACACTACTTAACCACAGGATAAATAATCACATATCTTTGTTCACTGACAGCATGTTAGTGTAGAAGCTGTGAGGGAAGTCGGATTGTTTTGGATCTTGCCATTCCCACCCAGTGTAATCTGGCTCTACAATAAGAAGCTCTTGCTGATGTCCATCTGTCCCGACCCCCCCACAACAGGGAGAAGCCGGTCCCACTGGAGCTCGCGGACCTGAGGGTGCCCAGGGGCCTCGTGGCGAGTCTGGAACCCCGGGAGCACCCGGCCCATCCGGCGCCTCCGTGAGTACCTCCGGGGAATGGCGGAACGGGCCGTGGATGCCGACTCTCTAGCACAGAGTCCCCAAATAACCGTGCCTCTAGACCAGAACCCCTCCTGTTTTCACAGAGAGCTACAGCTCTCTCATATTGATCTTCATGATACAGGTTAAGAAACAAGCACCAATTTAAATGTCGCCCATTGAATTACATGCAGTTTCATGAGGGGTGGAAGCTGAGCATGAGAAATAACACTTGCTGTGTTTGTAACTAATATTACTCTTTTCCCACCTCCCTACAGGGTAATCCTGGTACTGACGGTATTCCTGGTGCCAAAGGATCGGCTGTGAGTATATAAACTAACCTATTTTTTTGTCTTCAGCCTATATATGTGCTTATATTTGAATATCGTGCATAAGGGCGGCACAGTGGCCCTGTTTCCTCAGTTGCGCTGCTGCCTCACACCACCAGGTTTGGGTTGGGGGGGTCAAATCCTCTGTTTGTGTGGAGTTCGCATGTTCCCCTTTTTATTGTGTGGGTTTCAATCCTCTAGGGAAAAGACGGAAATCGCCCTCAATGTGTGATTGTGAGTAGGCGTGTCTGTCATTGCATCCAGGCTGGTCCCTTTGCCCGGTGTCCTTCGGTACCTGGGATGGGACCTGTAGGGTTTGTAGGGTCTGTACTAGATGCACAGATGTATGGATTGATGTTGTGTTGATATGCTGTAGCTACTTAATTCTTCCTGCAATGGACAGCAGTGTTGTCTGCTGGCGCTTATGACCTACACAACCGCTGATGCTATATTGAGGTAAAGAACATGGCTGGGAGTGTGTTTAACTGATTTGCTTACTGTAGGGGCCAAATGTGGATTCAGACAGTGTTTTGTTTTGTTTTTGTCTGGCTGAAATCACCTATCATCTGAAATCTGGTGTGCAATCGGTAATAACCCTAAAAAACACAAAACTCAAACAAGGGTGTTTCAAAGTCAAGTTTGTTTTCTTTTTGCAATCAGCGATGACACTCTGTAAAAAAAAAAATGAGACCCAAACAAAAGACATCCAGCATGCAGCTGTCCTGATGCTCCCATGTCACTCAGAGGCTTTTGAACCCAAAGCTTTGTCACCTAAACGTCCACATTAAAGTGCCTCATGCAGTCACAAACCTCACGTCAGTTAGGAAGCCAAGTTAAGCCGAAACATTTCTCTGAGACTATATTTGAGGGTCAGTAATCAAGGTAATTAAGCTTGTGACTAGAAAAATTAAGCGAAATACCTAAAATTATATTAAAAATGCATGAAAGAAACCTGCCACTAACCCTTTGATCCCAGACATAAACCCGCATTTCTAAGTAGAGGGAAATAATTTAAATTCCTATTGTAGCAGAATACAATACCGCTCTAATGGATTCAGGTTTTTTATCATTACCTCATTATAATGTGCAGTTATTTAATTATTTCTTCAAACAGAAGATAATCCTTTCAACACAGTAACACATCGCCTTACTGAAGGTACGCCAAAGTCACTTTAGAGTCAATTGCATGATGAGTCTGCAGGAAACATAGTGAGGATTAAATGTACCTCGTTTTCATTTTAAATGTTAAAAACAGCTCAGAATGACCATGTCACTATAGAGGTGCCCAGGCTGTGATCATCAGGTTAATGGAGTTTCATGTTAATTCTTCACAAAGTTGGGTGATTTTTGAATTCTGCATCCCTGTCCCTGTATTGCATGATGCCTAAAATTCAAGGCAATTCAGTACAATCTTTGCCGCACCAATCATGTTTATACGCTGCGTCACATGGTGTAGAGAGGGAACTGAGCACCAATCAGATGAAAGTCATGTATGACCGTTGTGTAATGTATATTTACCTTCATGAATAATTCATTGGGTTGACTTCTAGTATCAAGCAGAAAAAAAGGGGGATTATGTTGATTGTCACTAATGAACATCATAGTGGGTTTGATGGCAGCTGAAGCTGATTATATTGTGTGTGTCAATTCCTTATAAAAGCTCTATGTTTCAACTGTTTTGTATTGTATTCCAGGTTATGTATTTCAGCTATAGTTTCTTGTCCCCAGTTGATCCTTTGTATGTGAATTACAGCCCCCCCATCTAATGAAGTGGTTCCTGTCTCCCCCGCAGGGTGCCCCTGGTATTGCAGGTGCTCCAGGTTTCCCAGGCCCCCGTGGCCCCCCAGGGCCTCAGGGAGCGACAGGACCCCTGGGGCCCAAAGGACAGTCGGTACGTCGCACAGGCAGAATCGGACATCCTCAAGGAACCATCTCACTCCAACTTCGTCTTCTGTAAAGCTTTGCAGCTGCTTTCCTGCAGTTCTCAACAATAACTCTTGTCATTTTCATGTCTCTGAGGGGAACTTCACAGAAGTTAATTTCTAATTTTTTTCATATTATGAAATCCATCTTAATAACGAATAAACCAGGCAGTTCAGTGTTTGGTGTGTTTGTCTGTTCTGTGTTTCAATTAACTGGTAATTTGAGAATTTCACAAAGACATGTAGCACGTCTTGGGCAGTCAGACAAAATGATGCTTAAATGATCTTCATGTTGGTGAAAAACTGTGATATTATGGCTGTCAAAGTGTGTCAGCTTAGCCATTTTGAAACCTCTCCTAACATGACCCCAATATTTGCAGCAACACAAATGTGTTATATAAGTAACTTTTTGGAGAGCAGAAGAAATATATTCTTTATTGTTACTGTCTATTGTGCTACTGTTAATTTGCATGTGTTTAAATGTTAAATTGGTTATTTTTTCTGAGCCAATACATATTTACTATCCAGATAAAGAACCGTCAACATTTTCTTTGACTGCCTAAGACTTTTGCATAGTGCTGTATAATCATTATTTATCTTTTCATGGGAAATAAGGAAAAATAAGCTGGGAAATAAGCTGGAAAGAAGAAAAAATGGGAGCTGTTTATTAATGCAAACACCACAAACATCATAGATCCAGCTGATATACAATGTGGTTATAGTGTGATGAATAGAATTTTCAGGCTGTTTCTGCATTAATCATGCACTGTTACTTGTGTCTGATACATGAGTACAGATTATAGTTTAACTGATAGAAAAATGCATGAAATTAACTGATTGCATATCATGCTGTGTTAGATTACTTTGTGCAATATCGATTTTATTATTTATTTTTCATTTCTTGACTGTCTGACTGCCCTTTGTTTCAGGGTGATCCTGGTATTCCAGGATTCAAGGGTGAAGCTGGTCCAAAAGGAGAGTTTGTGAGTACCTGTCAATCCCGTCCTCTCAAATTCATTTCAGTTTTCCCGTAATACCTTGAAAACAGACCATGGCCAATCTATGGATATTTATAGGTCCATTCTCTCTGTGTTATTCCACTTCTTTTGGTGTAAATTTGGTTGACACATGGACTTTGTTTTCAGAATTAAAGAATGGTTTGTTGTACTTTTTGTGGTTGCAGTTTTTGAGGAATAGAATAGTGAAAGACCTATATTTTTATATCTGCTGAAATTATTGAGAGCAGTGGGTTAATATTATTCTAACAGTGCACACATTGTGTTATACAATATACTGTAAATGTGATTTGTTTTAAATTCCAAAGTCGTTCAAAAATTGATCAGGAATGCCCGTAAGTAGTGTGTTTCCTTCCATTATTTACAAACATGGGCATCTCCCATTTGACACACTGTCTTTATAAGAAGGAAGGTATTAAGTCAGAATATTATTAGGAAGCGTACTATGCATAAAGAAACCAAACAGGACCAGCTTGGGAATTTTTTGTTTTTTTTGAATTACAGTAATCAAATCACAGAGATGATGGTGGCAAAATACTTCTTGATCATTATAATGATACTAAGCAAATAGTTATATCGAAAGATATTTACAGTCTTACACATTGAAATGGTGCCAGTCTCACAGTCAACTGTACATGATGAAGAACAAGTCCATAGCTACTGTGCTACCCTCACCATCATCATCATCATGTTCAACTTTGAAGATACAGAATTTCTTATCTTTCCCAACAGTATGAAGGTCGTGTTTGACTATCTGCAGTGTTTGATCGAGAGTGGAACAATTACAAGCTAAAATAATAAATTGGCTGCTTACCGGCAATTTCTACCGATGAACCACCAAGTGGATGCTAAAATTAGCCCCCTAATTTAGCTAAAGCTGTTTCTTTGTGGGATTGTTTTGCTTCTTAGCCCTATAATAGTCACCCCTAAAAACCATGAATTAGGTTATTTAAAGTGTTTTATGGTAGTTAACAGTTACTATTTTCTATTTGCCCTTTTTGTTAGCTATTACCTATTTAAACTAAAGACATTTTTAACTTTATTTTGCATTTCTTGTTGCCAAAAGTTCTGTAATTTAACAGATTATTTTTCTTCACTGCATCATACAGGACATCACTGCACAATTTTATGTACAGTTTTAAAATCCATAAGTAGTTTATTTATTGGCAAAATTACCCTTTAACACGCTTTATCCGAGCACTCCATGAAACACATTAGTTCAAATACATTAATTATCTAAGTGTTGAAAATTCAAGGCTCACAGATAATCCTCTAATGTATTAATTTTGGGGGGAGATTAAACCCAGAGAATGCAATTTGTTATCGGGTCGCACTGTAACCACCAGGGGGTGGTATTTATTTATCATGACTCAGGGTATTTTTTTGTAGAATTTTTGTAGAGGCTGCTGTATTGTCTAAGATTTGCCATAGTTTGTGATCTAGAGTTACGTATTTTTCCATAGGTTGATTGTAATTAATGGTAATATTTTTGTTCAAAAAGAACTGCATTATACTTTACTAATTAAAGCTCTGTTTTCTTTTTTTGTGTGGATTTACCATGAAAAGTTCTACAAAGACATGTTTCCCATAGTAGACAAATACATACGTGCTGAAGGAGTACTAAGATGTTTGCACGTTTTTCCCTTTCAGGGTCCTCCAGGTCTTCAAGGTGCCCCTGGCCCAGCTGGAGAGGAGGGAAAGAGAGGACCCAGAGGAGAACCTGGCGCTGCCGGACCACTTGGACCCCCTGGAGAGAGAGTGAGTACCAGAACCAGACTGGCTGTCTTATGTCCTCAGGGAACACAGGCATGTCTAAAATGCAGATAAGCAGAAAAGTCCTTCTTCCAGGAGACTTTTAATTTGGAAAATGCACTTTTATGGGTAATGGCAAGGATGCCAGCTTTATTCTTATTTAAAAGAAGAAATGAAGAACACTCAAATGTGTTGAATGACTCCTGTATTAGTCAGGTGTTTTGAAGCATAAGTGCTTCATTCTGATGGAAGAAACGATGCTATTGGTTTGTGTGTTTGTGTGTATTTATAATCGCTTGGTGTTAAAAAAGGCAACAGGTTGTCGTTTGACCCTCGGTCTTTGCCTGTATATGGATTAAAAGAAATGCCAGTCAGTTTAATAAGATCTGCATATTTTATTGGTAGTATTACAAATATACCGTCAACGCAGTTCTAGTCTACCTTGAATTCCATATTCGGTAGACGACAGATTTTATAACAGCTCGGACATAGCTCATTGGGGCTTTTTTTGGTTCAACTGGATTTTACTGTGACATCATTTTTAAAAACGAGAGGTTTTATCTCCAGTTAAAGTTGTAATAAATGTATTACACATAAAACCTCAGTCTGTGTGCTGAGGATGAGTGATGATATGCTATTGCTGTAATTATAATTAAGTAACAACAATTCTGTATGGTGTTTTGTCCTCGGTTGAAATTGCTCTTGCCCTGAAGCCCTCTCCCCTCCTTGTTAACAGGGTGCCCCTGGTAACCGTGGTTTTCCGGGTCAGGATGGCTTGGCTGGTCCCAAGGTACTTTATCATCACGGCTGCACATCTCCCACGAGAGCTCAGTTTGCATTTGTTTCAGAAAGCTGAAGGATACCTCAGAAATGCCCTGCATGGAATCGCATGCTGCTCGTTACCCGGCATGTCGTCTTTAGGATTTTAACAAAGAATTTAAGAGTCAGTAAGGCATACAGCAGCATATGGGATCGGTGGCATTGTTATAAATTCAGGATTATTCTAGCCTGAGCTTAATCTGAAGAAAATGTCAACTCTTCTCTGTTCTTAAAAAAAAAATATTTGAAAAAGTCATAATGCATGAAATATTTTCTCCTGGTGCTAACAGTGGCATTTCCGCAACCTCACACATCATTAAAAAATTTGTAAACACAGAGAAGCCCATAATTAGACAAAATGTTTCTAAGTTTCGGGCTAAAACACAAAACTGCCATTGAGAAGTTTATCTTGCCTTCCTTACAACTCAGCACTGTTCTCTTACAGCCATTTCTCAACAAAAAAATTGCTAAGTCTAATAGTGGGCTGAGGTACTGAGGATGTTTATATATTTACTATTATGCATTATTATAACTGCTATTGTTATATCGAAAATAGAGGGAGAATGGAGTCCACCATTAAATGCATACACAAGGATGCAAACTATCATACTTTCTTTACAAAACAGTTCAACATATTAGCATTAAATAGCAGTAGCAAGAGCTGTCACGTTTTTTCAAAGTGATTTGTCAGGAAAGCTGAACTTAACTTAATGTGCAATCTTTTGCTTTCACTTCGTCGTGCCAATTAACCACTGGAGATGGAGGTTCTGCATTATATATTTCCGTTACTTTTATTTCACTTAATTTAACAAACTTGTCTGTCCTGCAATGAGCTCAGCCTGTTAGACACCTTCCTGTTTGTTTTTCTGTTCCAGTTGGAGTGCACTGAACATACCCGAGGGTGCTGAAGGTAATGACAATGAAGAGCTGACGTTTTTCTTTTCTCCTCCTTCTCTCTCCATCTTTCCTTCGTTAGGGAGCCCCAGGTGAGCGTGGACCTCAGGGTGTGTCGGGCCCTAAGGGAGCTACTGGGGACCCTGGCCGTCCTGGAGAGCCTGGCCTACCTGGTGCAAGAGTGAGTAATAACAATAGCAGAAGGTTCAGCTCTTAACCCTACTGACTGCATCTGTAGAAAAGGTGGCGTCATTCATTACGCTAATGGTACCATGCTAGTTAGCTGTAGCTTTACCTCAGTGCTATCATTTCAGCTCACTTTAGCTTCACGCAATGGTGCCATCTTATGTTATTCTTTGTTTTTTGCTTAACATCACCCTAATTAGCTGTTTGATCTAAACTAAAACACAGCCTCAAGTCATTTACCTACATGTCACTTGAGTTATGCAGCATTTTCAGTTGGCTGATATGAAATATATTTATACAAGAGAAGTAACATTTAGTGTTTCCCTGTCTGTGTCCTGTCTGCAGGGTCTCACTGGTCGTCCAGGTGATGCCGGTCCTCAGGGTAAAGTCGGTCCACCTGTAAGTGTATATGTCTCTGTCGCTTTTCCCTGAAGTATCAACACTGTGCTTTGCATATAAATGTTGTTTGCCGTTTATACTGTATATCTGCTCTCTCAATAAATTCACACACAGTAACAGTATGACCGAACATGTGATGAAATTGAGAAAATCCAATTTTCCAGCTTGTTGTCACACCTATATACTTTTAGAGTAGTTTTGAAGAAGGGAACCCTACAGGAAACAGGATTAGGAGACAGCAGCTAATGTATACAAACCTTGCAGGGCTCCGCTGGCGAGGATGGCCGCCCTGGACCCCCAGGTCCCCAAGGAGCCCGTGGCCAGCCCGGAGTGATGGGATTCCCCGGACCCAAGGGTGGAACCGTGAGTGTATCTCATAGTGCCGGGCTGGAAAAGCAAAGAGCCTGGCTGACCGGGTTTGGGGGTCACCTGGGGGACTTGTTAACATGATGTTGCTAGTCTCAGTGTCACTCTTTCAGTGGTCCTGGTGGATGTATTCACTCACAAGAGAAAATGTGCATTAATGTTGTTCCGGGTTCAGTTTTTGATCCTGTGGTTGATAGTGGACTGTCTTTGTCTTCATTCAGGGCGAGTCTGGCAAGCCTGGAGAGAAAGGATTGGGTGGGGCTCCAGGTCTCAGAGTAAGCTGCCCCCCATCGTCTTGTACTGAACAGCTTGAGTACCTTTTTATGAGTTTGTTGACTATCTAGTAGCTATATTGGTCATTTTAATGTTCCGTGAGGTTTGTTATGTAGTGACTGTAGTGAATACCAGAGCCCTAGAGAGAACCTCAGGTATAAGTTAGATTGTCCTTCAGTGGACGGACTCATGGGAATTTTGGGCATAGAAACCAATGGACATTCCCCTTTAACCCTTGTGTTTACTTCTGGGTCCTGGGGACCCAGTTGAGGTATCATTTTTGACCCGATTTTGAGATTGACC
>JAODKC010000130.1:2530839-2552226 GCA_026777985.1 Mormyrops attenuatus | reverse complement strand
TGATATTTGAAGAAATGTGTGATCATGCCCCAGGCAGTGAAAGTGTGTTTTCTACCCTCAGGGCTCAGAGGGTTAATCTCCTCTAGTCCATGTAGAGTCCCCTTAAGCCATCCGTCTTCTCGGCAAGTACTGATGGAGTGGGCCAGACCCCGACAGAAGTTTCAGGGACTCTTTTAGTAGCCATTTCTTTTCATTTTTTGCTCAGTTGTTAATGCCAAGCACTGAGAATGGAGATGACTGACAGCGGAGGAACCAGTATTGGTGCTATATGATGGATGTCAATCCGCAGTCCTCATCTAGCAAAACAAAAACATGAATGAAACCATTATACCCTTAACCTTTGCTCCCGTCTCTCTTTCCCTCACTGGTGGAGTTCCTGTACTGCCTGCCATGTCTCCAATGATGACTGTTCGGCTTGCTTAGTTTCTTCTATGGGGTGAAAACCGAATGGCAGCTTGCATCTTTCTTGGTCCTCTTAGCCTCCTTTCTCCTTTTTCCTCCTGTTGCCTCAATACTCTAGCTTCTAACTGTAGCTCTGCCTTCTCCAAGCTACTGCAGGACTAAGGAAGTAGAGGCAGTATAGGCCATCTAATGATGTGATCCCGGGTCTAGCAGCGATTATAGAGCCTTCCCTTCTAGGATTAAGGCCAGTTGAACAGCTATTTTATCAAAGCTCCATTTGTCACGCCAGGCTGCCAACTGGAAGTACGCGGTATAGTTTGCCCATGCCAAAGCTCCATTGTAACTTTAGCTTCTGATGGCCTGGTTTTACTCGCTAGACTCCCAGATAATGGTGAGCATCTAAACTAGCAGTCCTTAGGGTGTGCGGCAGTGGAACACCTACCCGCCAATGGCCTGCAGCTTCCAGGCATAAACTCTTTCCTCCTCCCTTCGTCTTCATCCCAATAATGTGCAGAGGCAAAGCCGACTGACAGCCTTCTCCTAGATTCTCCTGGCAGCAGTGCTCCCGCATGAGCTCAAAAAGCAAAGCGGTTGACTCTTGCAGAAACATTCATAGCTAATTGCTTTTGCACTTCTGACACCAGTGTAATAAAGAAATGACAGAGCTGGGCTATAAGCATCAGCATCACAATTTTATCAACCGCCGGAATTCTTGCAGACTCACAGCATTTCCAGTAACACAACTGCCAAATACATACTGTAGGAGGGTAGCTTCTTGCACAGCTGCTCATATTAGGGAGTACGGTTACAAATTCTAGGGTGCATCTGCAGACTATCCAGGAGGAAAACACACCTGAAATCAAGAACAATAACAATACATTTTTCCAAATAAGCCATAAGCCATTTTTAACAAATGCTCGGTATTCTGGGATTTATGCAAATTGAGACCTTTGGTGGCCAATCAGTCTCTGCTGCTACACTATTATTGTTGTCAAAACAGAACCTGTCCTTCTTACTCTCTGTCTGCTAGTAGCAATGGATTGTGCTGAATGTCTCATGACAGCCACCATGGAAAACATGCTTTGACGTCCTAGAAATGACCGACTAAAAGTGCCTCACTGTCAGCTGTGACAGCTGTGAGAAATCAGAAGCCACATTTATTGTCAAGGGATACTAGACACTTGTTTATTATTATAAATAATTAGACTTATCACATAGTTAAGCAAAGATTTTTAATTATATTCCTTTGCTTCTTGTCACACCTTACCTATCTATATAGATATGAATAATACAGAGCACCAGTTTTAATGTTCTGGTTATCATCTGCGATTTTGTTCTCATATATCCTCACTGAATAAATGTAGTTTCATTTGCAGGTAGACACTGGAATTATGTTTGACTATTGGTTCAGTTATTCTTGCTGCTGAATTGTCAGGCGCAGTGATTTCCTTAGTGTGATCTGTGCAGGCCTGACATTTCCTGTCATTTGAAGTGATATTCTGCTTGTCAGTTTTATTATAGCATAGCGATGCGTTTTTTTTTCCAATTGATGGCTTTTTATATGCCCCAGTAACCGCTGCTGTTCTCCAAAAAATGCTGTAAGAAAAAACATTTGGGTCAGAGTGTGTTTTCTGCATTTACTATGTCTATGATGGTCATAACTGTTATGATTATGATTATGGTGGTGATTATTATTAGTCTTTTATTGCTGCTGTTGGGCCTAGAGTTGCTGATTCTCATTCTTATTCTCCCCCCTTAGGGTAACCCTGGTCCTGCCGGCCCCGCCGGCCCCCCTGGCAAAGATGGACCCAAAGGTATCCGTGGTGATTCCGGCCCAGTTGGGAGACAGGGTGACGCTGGCCTGCGCGGCCCTGCCGGCCCCTCAGGCGAGAAGGGAGAGCCCGGCGAGGACGGCCCCCCCGTGAGTTCTTGGCGTGACCCCGTTTAGCCTCGCGGTGCTGCGCATTATCATCTTCATTATCACCAGCCTTCCCCCCACTGCTCAGTCAGCCATGTTTCTGGGCCCATTCCTATCACAGTGCCATGTAGTCGGCCCAATCAGATGGACCCTGCTGGGTCTATAAACTAGATATGGCTTGCCTGTCCAACAGAATATGGCATTTTTTAGTTGCCTCTCAAAAGAGCGTTCATGGGTCAGCTCTGAGACACAGGGGTGACCCAGAAAAAAGCCAAAAATGGTAGCACCGCTGAGTAGTAAATGCAGTTCTGTACACCTATCTTTAATTTTGAATTAACTCATGCAAATATTTACAAAACCTTTTAAGCTTAAAATTCTAACTGCTTCTTCAACTATCCAGGGTCCAGATGGTCCTTCAGGCCCGCAAGGTCTGGCTGGACAGCGAGGTATTGTGGGTCTTCCTGGGCAGCGTGGTGAGAGAGGTTTCCCAGGCCTTCCAGGACCTTCTGTGAGTAGCATGCTTCTGCACAACCTTCTACATGCACATTCATACACACACACACACACACAGGTTTATAATTTTATTTTTGTAAGGACTCTCCATTCATTTCTATGGGGAAAACTCTAATCCCAACATGACGGCCTTAACCCCTACCCAGCCCTAACCTTAACCATAAGGAACCAAACAAAATACGAGACTTTTAGCATTTTTAGTTTCTTGATTGCATTCACAGATCTTCGTGGGGACCTAAAAAATGGTCCCCACAATGCAAAAAAACAGGTTTTATTACATTGTGGGGAACATTTGGTCCCTACAATCAGTGTGCGAAATACAGGGGGGTCCAGGGGGGTCCGACACCCCCGATTACCCCATGAGACCCAAAAAGCTTCAAAAACAAAATTTTAAAGGGGTCTCAAGATCGGTATTGCGCAACAATAGGGAGATGGGGACCCCCCCGAGTATTGACGGGTATTTCGCACACTGCCTACAATGTAATATAAACATAATCCACACACACATGTACACAGAATACATGTTTCTGACACCTGTTTTTCAGAGTGACATATGATTTAATCCTCTTAATTTGTGGACTTGGATTTTTTTAAAAGTAGAAATTTAAGAATCATTCTCAATGGTACAGCAGTATGGGATTTGACCTGACAACTTTAAATCCAAAAACAATATTTGCATTTATAGTTTTTTCGGTAACACTGCACATGATGGGGCACAAATAATATTATTACTTATGTAATAATTAACCACAAAGTAAGTTTTAGTTACAAACTGATCTCATGTTAACACATCAATAATGAATGGTGACACGTGTTATATCTCACGCAGCAGTGTTGCAGAGTAGCCAACGCTACTGCTTTTTTCATTTCTTATCAGTAGCGCAGCTACCTTTAAAACGCTGTAGCTTTTCCAGCAACTAACTATTTGTTCAAAAAATACCAACTTACGACTGGTCTACTTTACGACCGTTCCGATATCGCAAATATGTGGCCACGACTGCACTGCGTCTGGCAGCACAACTGCTGCCCCGCCTGTGTATATGACAGTTTCTGCCTCAAACTGCCAGTAAAGCGAGCATCCCTGCGAGACGCTCATTCATTCATGTCGTGGTCAGGCTGCTGTTCGCAGCGCTTACAGTACAGAATCCATTCATATCTGTCTATGTCTTCGCAGCTTAAATGGTCATATAAAGGTTAAATTATATAAAATTATATAAAAATAATCAACTAAGAAAATGGTGATAACAAGGTTAAAAAAACACCAAACAATATGACTTAAATATTATATACATATATCTGTAGATTATATAGATTATAAAAATAAGATATAAGATATCTCAAGTAGCAACTATATTTGTTCGTGACTTATTAAGTATTTCTGCCCCATCATGTTTTCTTTGAGAAAATGAAAATGAAGCATCAGTCTAATGTAATACAGACAGTCAGAATGTTTTAATGGGCATTTTTGGGCAGTTGATCATTAAAGGAGTAAAATGTACTGAAGGGCATCATATGGCTCAGCAGACTAAGCCTCTGTGCTTGTGAGGGGAAGGTGGCCAGTTTGAGCCTGGCCTCGGTAGAACAGTCACATTAGAATTAGGTGATCAGTGGTCATTGTTGACACACCACAGCACACAGTGCACAACAACGAAATGTGTCCTCTGCATTTAACCCATATGTGACATCGTGACATAGCAGGGGGCAGCTAATTCAGCACCCAGGGAGCAGTGCTTGGGGGTGGTACCATGCTCAGGGTACCTCAGTGGTGCCTTGCTGGTCGGGGATTCGAACCAGCAATCTTTCAATTACTCGTGCTCTTCCCTGACCATTAAGACACCATCTGTGGGCCCTTGGGGGAGGTCCTTAATCCTCATTTCCATGGGAGCTGTGCAGCTTGCTGCCCTTTACTGCTAAGCTTCTGCTCACCTACATAGATGTCTGTGTGTCATGGAGAGCAAGATGGGATAGGCAAAAAGAGGATTTCCCCATGGGGATCAATAAAGTATTATTATAAAATTTGAAATGTCTCTTCATCTCAGGGGGAACCAGGCAAGCAAGGTGCCCCTGGTACTGCTGGGGACCGTGGACCTCCTGGCCCCGTGGGACCTCCTGGCTTGACTGGACCTGCTGGAGAACCTGGCAGAGAGGTCAGCATCACCAGCCAACACTCCCACAATGCACCTCTGAGCCATGACACTGCTATTTAATATCAGGCCCCAATAACAGATATGGTTCTGTATTTTTGAAAACAACAGTTTTAGTCTTAACTTTCTAATGTGCCTGCATCAAATCCCTTTGTGTATGTGGTACAGGTCTGGCAGGGCACAACCAGACAATGTGCACTATTAAATAAAACCCTTTTATGTGTTGTACCGAACGCTGCAACACCTCACATAAATGCCCTAACACCCATTCTGTACCAAAGGGCAATCCTGGCTCCGATGGACCTCCTGGTAGAGATGGTGCTACTGGAATCAAGGTGAGACTTACCTGGAAAGAGTCTCTACATAAAGAGCAATCAATCCCTGTCTTTGTGTAACATTACCAATAAGCGGCCCTTAACTGCAAGGCCAGAATTATAATATGCCATATATACTGTACTGTGTTCTGTAATGTCAGCTCTCCTTTATATCACTGTTCTGCTTATTTGGGTGGCATCATTAAAGTAAGATTAACTCCTAATATAAAGCACAGAAGTCAAAATATATCTTTCAAGTTGTTATTGAGGTAAGGAAAAGATGCTTTTTTGTAAGACTGATAAAGATTGTGTATGGTTGCATAATCTGACATAATGGTAAATTTGATTTCTTACATCCTTAATTTCAACAGTATCGTATATCAAACACCTCTTGTGACACAAGAAGCCACCTCTTTTTACCAGCCTGGTATTGTTATCATTGCTCTGTGTCACAGTGGTTTGGGCCGTGTTACATCATGACATGTGTCATCATTGAAATATATGTGTCCTCGCCCTCTTCTTCCCTCAGGGAGACCGTGGCAATACCGGTCCTGTTGGTGCCCCAGGGGCCCCTGGAACGCCTGGTGCCCCGGGACCCGTTGGCCCTACTGGCAAGCAGGGAGACAGAGGAGAGGCTGTGAGTATCATGCCTCTTCACTTCCTTTTTAGCTTGTTAAGAAAGGTCCAGGACCTCCTCACCGCCCCCTTACACACAAGATCTGCTGACATCCCTAGAGTGCAGGATATGCTGTCACAAAGTGCGGAATAGTTTTTCAGAAGAGTTGGACTTTGCCAAGTGGTACAGACTTGTTCCCCAAACCTGCTAGGCTATCGATCTGACGTCAGAGTGAGACAGTGATTACATTACGGCGGTCATGCATCCAGGGAGATGTATTTTTGGCAAGTGCTGATATTCACGGGTAAACATGGGTGTCAGGGGATGGATGAGGGAGATGAAGGTGCATTGGTTGCATAATAAGGAGAGAGTAAGTGGGTTATGAAAGCTGACAGGGGAAGCCACACAAGAGCCATGGGGGACTTTGTGTGAGAGACCAGAGCAGAGCTAATTTCATGAAGTCGAGCTCTTTCCGCTGAGAGGGTCAGATCAGGATTAGATACCACTGAACAGCGTGTAAAGCAGCCGAGAAGTACAGCCTGGATCTCAGTTAGGAATTTCATTTAAGTGAAAATGTCATTGTTTCACCAGAGAAGCAGGTACTTAGAGGGATAATTACTCTGATTCTGTCATCCGCCATAATCAAGATTTTTCCTGTATTATGTTTTGAAACCTTCCAGAAGATTCCTTTTGATATTTACCCAGGAATAATTTCTTAGCTGTTTTGTATGTTCTCTGTAGGTTCCTCCGTAATCTTGTGTTCTTCTGCAGGGCGCACATGGTCCTGCAGGTCCGCCAGGGCCAGCCGGAGCCAGGGGGATGCCTGTGAGTGTCCCTGTCCCCCAGCACCTTCACACATATTCACACTCTGACACAAACATGAGCGCCACAGGCTGATGCCGCACATACACACCAACACCAGAAATAATAATGCCACACAAGTCAAGCAGATTAATAAGGCCCTACATGAAATATTTCAGAACCTGATGCCTCACACATGCACAGCATGACAGCACTGGTACTTCACACACACTGGTACCGTACCTCACACACACTGGTACCTCACACACACTGATACCTCACACACACTGGTACTTCACACACTGGTACCTCACACACACTGGTACCGCACACGCACTGGTACCTCACACATACTGGTACTTCACACGCACTGGTACCTCACACGCACTGGTACCTCACACACACTGGTAGTTGACACACACTGGTTTCACAACCCAATGCACAACCCACTGTTGTCCTACTTTCAACGCCACTATGGACCAGATTATTAATCCAGTCAAATCCCATCACCTCCAAGACTTCCGAATCATTGCCTTCTAGTCCACGTTCTCTCTTTTCTTTGGATCCCTGGGATTCATACCATCATAGATTTACACAGTCTGTATATATTTTCTTTTTGATCTGCCTTAAACACTTTACTCAAATTCTTTTTATATAAGGTGTGGTGACATTGCAAAAAAAACATACAAATCCTTGCATTCCCTTGACTTAAGCTTATCTGAAACAAATATTAAAGGAACTACAATTTCATGCACTATATTGCTGCTCTTTATCACATGCGCTTTACAAAGGTCTACATGAGGTGCATACAGTTGTTATCTCCTAGTGATGACATGATGGATGGTCTACCTTCTTCCCTAGGGACCTCAAGGGCCACGTGGAGACAAGGGCGAGGCTGGGGAAGCAGGAGACAGGGGACAGAAGGGTCACCGAGGATTCACAGGTCTGCAGGGTCTGCCCGGACCTCCCGTAAGCAACCGAACCATTTCTTTCCTTCAATGACAGATAGAACTATGAAACATGAAAGAATTCTGTATAGCTGATTTAACTTTTGCTGTATTTCATTTGAGAGTTGAGTCCTAGATTTCACCCAGCATCAGTGCTGACAAAAGCGGTCATAAAACCGCAAAATCAGGGTTAATGAAAACCAGCAGTAAAACGACCTTCCGATTCCTTATTGTGGAGGGGGTTGCAGGCTGACCTGGAGTCTATCCCAGCATCACAGTGCACGAGGCAGAGGTACACCATGGAAAATATGACAGTGCTTTGTAGGGCATCAATACCGAGTGCCTAAAAAAGGGAACACCCACTGAGGACTGTAACAGATCAGAATCGATTTTATTCTTTGATGGGAATGTCACAATAATGGAGTTACACGTAGAAACACACATACAGGTGAAGATAAACGTAACAATTATGGTGATGCAAACAAAGAATCAGGATCATATAAAGAATGTGTACTTGCAAGTGAATATATTAGGAAAGCAGAGCTCTAAAAAATGGGAATCTTGGTAATACAGAGTATTTATTATTTATTTAGGCATCGTGACAGCGTAACAGCAATGCACGGTGTTAATGTGGCTCCCTGTACACGTGTCGCTGTCCCGCCTCTGACAGGGTCAAGCTGGCGACCAAGGTGCCTCCGGACCAGCTGGCCCCAGCGGATCGAGGGTATGTAATGGAAGCACGAGCTACTCCGTAAAGGCAGTGTGGTTATTATTGTGTATTTCACGTCGGCATGTGCATCCATCAGCTCTGCTATGCTGGTTAACTTAAGTTCAGGGCTTAACTATTCTTTTTCTTGTAGGGACCTCCTGGCCCTGTTGGACCTTCAGGAAAGGATGGAGCCAACGGTTTGTCTGGACCCATCGGTCCTCCAGGTCCCCGTGGTCGTTCTGGAGAGACTGGTCCTGCCGTAAGTTCATACCAACAGAGATAGCAAAAATGGAAATGAAATACTGGTTTCCCCCTACTATTGATCTAATTAGGTTCCTGGAAATTGGCTCGTAAAGTGAAATCTCATTAGTCTGACACATAATTGCCATTCATTTCAACGGGAAATTTTTGTAAGCACTAGATATTTTGGGATGAGCTCGCAAGATCACACACAGGAATCAGTGAGCAGAGCTTGAAACGATGGTGTGGGGATGGAGATGGTAGCAGCACAGCTAGCAAGCTAAGTGTGGCTGCCAGTGTGAACTCCCCCCACAAAATTTCCCCCACGCTCTGCTCTTCTTAATCATAAAAAAAAAAATTGCCTCATATTTGGGCATACCTCACTAAAGAGGATCTCTCATACACTTCAGGGATACCTGTAATTATCTTTGGATAGCACATACACAGAACAAGTGTTTTTAAGACAACCTTGTCTTCTGATTCTTCAGGGTCCTCCTGGTAACCCTGGACCCCCTGGTCCTCCTGGTCTTCCTGGCCCTGGCATCGACATGTCCGCATTCGCGGGCCTGTCTCAGCCCGAGAAGGGCCCTGACCCCCTGCGGTTCATGAGGGCTGACCAGGCCTCCGGCAACCTCCGCCAGCATGACGCTGAGGTGGACGCCACTCTCAAGTCCCTTAACACGCAGATTGAGAACATCCGCAGCCCAGATGGTTCCAAGAAGAACCCAGCCCGTACCTGCAGAGACCTCAAACTGTGCCACCCTGACTGGAAGAGTGGTAAGTGAACGATGCCATTTCCGTATCTCTACTATTTCCAAAAGAGGAAGCAGGATATGTCTACTGCACCCAACAGGTTAAAAATGTCTAATTGGCAAAGGTCTTCTTTCAGGTGACTATTGGATTGACCCTAACCAGGGCTCCACAATCGACGCCATCAAGGTCTTCTGTAACATGGAGATCGGCGAGACCTGCGTCTACCCCAGACCTGACCGCATCCCACGCAAGAACTGGTGGTCCAGCAAGAGCAAGGAGCGAAAGCACATCTGGTTTGGCGAGATGATGAATGGAGGATTCCATGTGAGTTGGCTGTTGTAGGCATACCATTTAAATGTACATTAATCATTTATTAGCTAAGTTTGGAAAGGGAGGTTTACAGACCCCTCCTATGCAAGCAATGAACTCATATGTTCACAGTGTCCCACCTCTATCCCCTCTTCACCTGTTGCCCAACTGATGATAGGGGATTAAAAATTGAACTCCATTTGCCCAATGTGCTTCCTGTCTGCCGGCTTCAAAACAAAGAATATACCATCACTGTTTGCCTATCTATTCTTGAATAGCTGTAGCCAGAATCTCTTAGTCTATGACCCTAAACAATTCTACCTTGAAAAATCATTAAACATGCCTTGACGTGTGGATCACCGATAACCTACTACCTTAACTGCTTGCCATTATTGTCCCCACCAACAGTTCAACTATGCAGATGATAGCCTGACCCCCAACACCGCCAGCATCCAGATGACATTCCTGAGGCTGCTGTCCACAGAGGCCTCACAGAACCTCACCTACCATTGCCACAACAGCGTGGCCTATCTGGACGAGGCCAGCGGCAACATGAAGAAGGCACTGTTACTACGTGGCTCTAATGAGGTGGACATCCGTGCCGAGGGCAACAACCGCTTCACCTACACGGTGCTGGAGGACGGATGCACGGTGAGAGGCGGGGAGAGGGTGCAGACGCCAACACAGATCCTAGATCACAGCCACACCTCCACATCAAGCAGCTAAAGGCTAACTAGCGCCAACTTTCACTGGCCCACTGGGAGTCCTAGAAAATCTCTAAACCCATGTTTGTCTTTTTCTCTCACAGAAACACACAGGGAAATGGGGCAAGACAGTAATTGAATACAGATCGCAGAAGACATCCCGCCTGCCTATCGTGGACATCGCCCCATTGGATATCGGTGGAGCGGACCAGGAGTTTGGTGTTGACATCGGCCCAGTCTGCTTCTTGTAAGGGAGAGTATCAAGAAAGAAGAAAAACGTGAAACGATAAATAAAACACACGATCCAAAAGAAAAGAAGAATGCAACGTTTTTTTTTTAATGGGACTTTTTTAATCATTAAAAATACTTTCCAAATCTTACGCCGAGGATATCTGCACTGAGCGGCACAGGCAATATTCGCATGCGATTCGCTGAGCGGCACCCTTGTCTCCAGACTATCCACTTCCTGAGGTCAAAAACAACGGTGACCCCTGGACTCCACCTACCCTGGGCAATTACCTTATAACCAAGAAGAAATTATTTTAAAAAAAAAGGGGAAAAGAAAAATTATGAAATGTGGGGAAAAATAACTCTTGGTGTTTTTATTTATTTATTATCTGCCTCCTTTTGGGTGGGGCCATAGGTTGTGGGTGGGACCAGATGTGTTACCTAGCGATGAGCCCTTCACACTCTAAAAGTACGACCCGTCAGCCCCGGTCCCCACTCGGATCCCCTACCCTGTCTCCTCCTCTAAACCCACATAGAAGTACATCTAGCAGTAACTTTACCAAAAATCTATCCGGCCGTGTAAAAGTGCAGGCGTTCCTCATTCTGCCACCAGAGTGTGTATCAAAACAGTTACTGTGTATTATAATAAAACCAAAGGTGCTATTGTTGTAAAACAGTCTGTATTTTTTAACAACCAGATACTGATATATATTTACATGTAAATATGTATGTATATGTATATTTGTGTATACATATATATACACTTTCTGGAAAGTACATTTTCTTCTGGATTTTTTTTAAATAATCGTTTTTTTTTTAAAGAAACGCTCCCCCTGACAAACTCAATTTTTGCTTCAGTGTTTCTCCTGTAACAGATACACCGTGAATCTTCAGTAACTCATTCTGTTTGCATAGTAGACTTTTTTTTTTTTTAAAGCTACCTCACACTGAAAAACATCAAATTCTTGAATCCAAGCTTCCAAAAAGTAGCTTGGCTAAACCCGGAGTTTGTTTAGGTATACCCACAGCCAAGGGGTGCTACGTGTGCTATGAATGAGTCTCAACCCCCCGCCCCCCCTCCACAGCACAATCTCTGCCCTGGCAGGCACAGCTGGATGGATCTGGGGCACAAAGGAGCATCTGAAAGCAGAGAGCCCCCATCACAAGTTCACATCCCAGAACTGTGTCACATGACAATCGATTTTTACAGCATACCAGGGAATGCTCCCCCCCCACCTTTTGACCAGGGCAGGCGGCATCTTACTGTGTGAGGGTCTGTATATTTTTATTATTAATAATATTATTATTGATCATAATAATAATAATATTATTATGACGCTGATCATGTTTTGTTACATTTTTAATTAATGTAAATTGGAAATAAAAGGAAAAACAAGAAATAAAGTCGTATTCTATTTCTGTCTCATTTCCAGTCGGAATAAAACAGCACGTGTGCAGTGTTGGGGGGGGGGGGGGGGGGGTTATTCCCCCCCCCCCCCCCCCACCCCCCCCCCCGCCGCCGGGGCGGGGGGGGGCGCGGCGCCCCCCCCCCCCCCCCCCCCTCCCCCCCATGCCTAAAATGTCTTGATTTTAATTTCTAAAAATATCCCCCCAAAAAAGTACAAAAATCCTAAATTTTTTTACACGTGCATGACTTTTCATGTGCAAGCACCTAGCATGTCCTGGAACATGGAGGGGCTGTCAAACAGGTGGAGTCCGGTTTTTGGAATTTTCAGGAGGAAATCGACGAAATGAAGTAAGTTACACATGGAAGTGGAAATTAAGCCATGTAATTTTATATAATTTTTTTTAAAGATTACTGATTTTAAACATAGAAGAAATGGTACCGTTACCAGCCATGGCTGAAAATAATCTTGTAAACTGTCATCCCCTTCTTTTTGCTTCATGAACATTCTCCATAGCTAAGAAAACTAGACAACCATCTACAAAGAAAATCACGTCTTTTTGTGATCTTTCTTCTGATTTCTGCTGTTACCTAAATTGTTTTTCTTTATTTCTGCGGCATCTTTCCAAAACTGATGTAATCTGCAAGGAGAGTAATGGAGGACAGACACAAAACAACACTAATAAAACTTTTAATTTAAAAAAAAAAAAAGACACAAAGTGCGTTTTTCAGTTCTGATTTTTTTCTCCCCCAATTGTTGATGGTGGTATCTCTACAGAGAGGATACTGGGCTAGCTAGATCAACAACAAAGTCTAATACCGAAATGTTATGAATTTCACAAATCATTTCCGTGTATGCCACGGCTGACAAATAAAAGAAAACCTTTTTTCCAACATACTGAAAAAGACTAAACTGACTAGATCAAAATGCGATCCAATCAGCTACATAATCAGTGTACTCTTAAAATTGTGAAAAAGATCACCATTCCAGCTGGCACTCAACATTCTCTCTCCTGTGCAGTATAAGCGTAAAATCTTACGCAAGCCACACAGGCTGAACTGCTTAAAATCGTCTGAACCCACACTGTAACTTTACAATACACAATTAGCCTGGCGTTATTCTGCTCTTAAAAACGCTTTCCATGTGGCGAGTACACATACCGTGCCGTTTCTTTTAGATGAAGTCACATGACTAACTAGGACACAGACAAAGGAAGGGGTGTGTTCACATTGCCATGTCTGACCCGTGACAGACACAAACCTAAATCGGGTAACATTTCAGAATCAGTTATGACACAGTAAACAACAGTGTCAGTGTGAGAAAGAAAACATCCTGAAAAGATCTAATTTTACCTCAAAGTATTTCTGCTCCCAACAACCCTCAACATCCTCCCTTCTTTAGGTACGATTTCATGTATTAATAATAACTAATTATACCTGATTAAAACATTTATACCTTAATTCAGGCTCTTCTTTTAAAAATCATTCATACACTAAGTTTCGTGGTGATTTACAAGGTTCAGACCAAATTAGGATAATGGGAAAAAGGTATATTAAAATACAAAATGTGAAGCTTTTCAAACACATTACTACTTATATAAAAAATGTACACATGTATGGAACACACATACTAATTATTATCTACAATGATTTACATGTCATTTCCAGTTCCAGAACACAAAAAAAAATAAAAAATATCACGCTAACAGCATTTCTGTGTCCTGCAAGTGCAGCACTGCAGCTACACCATTCCCACTTCTCAAACCTGACTGGGTGCGGCCTTGCAGTCACACAGCGGCACGTTTCAGTGAAGCTGTCCATCTTTCTCACAGCCCGGGAATCCCGTTCTGCTCCAGATCTGGCATCCTCATGAGGAAGGGGACCGCATCCAACCTTTCAGATTTAACCGAGTGGCGGTTCACGTTATAAGCTCTCACAAACTGGCGTCCCCGCAGAGACGCGCAGGGGTTGAGAATCTACTGGCTGTCAGACACACATAAACAACGGCCACGGGGAATATTCTGAGATGAATGTGTGTGGTGAATAAAGTAAGCTGCTAACTCAGATACCCGTGCTAAGGGTGTCCGTTTCTACGGGTGTCTTGCGCGGGCTGGGCAAACTTTTCAGGTACTCGAGATGACGACGGGCCTCTGCCTGGTTCTGCCGTACGTAGTAGACCACATAGACGATGACCATGAAGAACCAGGCGAACATGGTCACTAGCATAGCCACGTCGGTGGTCTTGCGCTGGAGGCTACAGAAATCGACCCCCGCGTCCAGCAGCTTCACCAGCGGCTGTCCCACATGCTCGCCGGCCCCCCCAAGCTCCTCCCACCGGCCACCCTCTCCGCCCACCCGGGCCGAGCTCTCGCACACGATGCCGTTCGCAGTCTCCGGCTCCAGGTTCAGTGTCTCCACCAGCTCCTGCAGGTTGCAGTCGCAGTGCCAGGGGTTGCGATACAGCCGCGTCTCGGCCCGGGTCGATCCGAAATCTTCCCGGCTGACTCTCCGCAGCAGGTTGTGCGAGAGGTCCAGCAGCTTGAGGTCCGTGCTTAGATGGCGCAGGGCACCCGGCGAGAGTGACTCGATGCGGTTGTGCGAGAGGTAGAGGTCCTGCAGCTGGGGCAGGTCGCTGAAGGCGCTCTCGGGAATCGTACGGATGAAGTTCCTCTCCAGGTGGAGGGAGACGGTGTCCGCGGGGAGCCCCCGAGGGACCTCACGCAGCCCTGCGTCGGTACATAGGACTGTGCCACTCTCCCAGGCACAGTGGCAGCTCTCTGGGCACTGGGGGGTGACCAGCCTGCACAGCCACAGCAGCAGCATCGCACAGAGCCACGCCCCCACCTCTTTACCACGCCCACAACAACCACGCCTCCGGCCAACGCCCATCGCTTGACCATAGCCAACAGCACACACAGGATCCAGCAGGGAGAGGCAGCGGAGCCAAGCAATTGAAGGGGGGGGGGGAAGGCAGGTGGATGGAAGCAAGACTCTGGAGTGTAGATGATGGGCGGTGTTAGGACGCCGGGCTACAGCTGATCTGAGCTTCCGCAGGCTCTCAGATCACTGGAGTCAAACCCGTGGCTGGTCAAAAAGGCAAAGAGAACAAGGTCAGATAAAAATTTAATTTACCTCTCACATACAGTCAGCATGTGAACAAAAATTCAGACAAGTTAATATTTCTACAACACACCCCCGGGGCGAGCCAAGAAGAAGTGAACACCGCAATACTCCTTTGGAAACAAGCTTCAATCAGACCCTGGACGAGCACGGATTAAAAAAAAAAAAAAAAAAAAAAAAAAAAACACACCTTTTTATTTTCATTTTTCATCAAAAACAATTCCCATTCCTGCTGTGAGAAATCTGTGCATCGACTACAGTGGGTCGTAAACGACATGGAGATCAATAACTAAAACATCTCTAGACCATCACGGACAACAATCCTTTAAACGTCAATAAAGACACAGCTGGAAGTGGAATTTTCGTGCGGCCCCTCCTTGTCCTAAAAGACCAAGCAATGCAAAACATTCAGAAAAATACCCTGCTTTTATAAACTAACATGTGACTAATATACATAAATGTACATACATGACTATCACAGATACACACGACACCAAGCCCAATTATCCAATAACCGCAATACATACGAAGGAGAAAGAAAATGCATCGGAAAATATATACAATTAAAAAAAAAAACAAAATCAATGAACACGGGCGGTTTCGGAGCAGCACAGCAGGCGCCCGAAGTCCGCTCCCCGGTAATTCGCTCACTTTGCCCCTAAAAAGAAGACGGAGTTTCAACCTGAGGCGCTAGACATCCGTCAGGTACGCGGCGTCACGTATGCGGGGATACGGAGTGGATCCGATTAAATGCTCTGCCGATGCCTCCGGGCAGCGCTCAGCACTACGCCCCGAAATGCTCAGGTTTGGCAGAATAAATGTACTTTGTATTTTCAACGCGTGTTGGAAAAAACAAACAAAGCGTGAGGGAGGAGCGGATAGGTGATAGGCAGCAGTGTAATGCATGTTCATATGTAAAGCCAAACCGCTAAGCGTCCAGTTATAGTAAAAAAAAAAAGCAGCCTAACCGCGTCTAAAAGATCAACAGGGAAAAAAAACAACGCATCTTCAAAAACAGTCTTCGTTTATTCCATTTCTGTATCTTATTATTAAATTCAAATCACCATAGTCAGAATATAACTTAAACCCACCCAAGTTCAGAAAACTGATGTTTACTCATACTTTTTTATTCAGTATGCGACTGACATTTTAAAATTCCTCGTAATATTGAAATACAAACATAACGTCCCTCACCCAAAAAGATTTTCGTATATTATGCATAAACGAAAACATCTCACACGCAAATACAAAACGTGGCATACTTCAACAGCTTAATATTTGTTCTGTTACTTGTCTTCAACAGAATACTTATAGTAATGAACGTATCATTTTGCAATCATTTGGCAACAATTAACTCGACACCAGACAAGTAAAACATACCTGTTATTTAAAATTGATCCCCAAACCACGCGACGTCGAAAGAAACTGATCCATTTTGGATTTTGACTTGCAACCTGCCGCAGGATCCAAAGCACAAGTTCAAACACCGAATAGCGTAAAAACTGTATGAGCAAGTCGAATTAAAGGTGGTCAGGTGTCTTATTTTTTTAACAACACGTCAAAGACGAGTCCATTTTCAAAAAGGGGGTTTCGTTAATGAAAATCTACAACACTTTATGGAGTCAACGTAGTGCAATGGAAATTTTATATAATTTTACAATTTAATTTTAGTATATAAACGACTTAGTTGAAATTTTTACATTTATCAAGGGGCCGTTGATAAGATATTGTTCTTCAGTGGAATATGGATACCATCCGCCGCTATAGTCTTGCTTTTTTGGTCTCGCTCTCTCGCTCACTCGCTCACTCTCTAACACGCACATAAATTCATACATGAAATTATCATGTTTCTGCGATTCTTTCCCCGGATGATTTCAGGGCGTGACGTATTTTTTTATTGATTAAAAGTTGCCAATATATCAATATTTTAGGTATCCCTTTTATCCTGTAAAGAGTACTGGCCATCTAAATGTCTAAATTTGTTAATTGACACAACTATGTTAATGAGTTAATTATGAGTAAATAATTAATAAATGCATTGTCATAAAAAGGTATAGTGTTTGATGAAGCCTTCTCCAAGTACACATAACCTGTTGCAAAATGCTGCCAGAGAAGACCCTGGAATAAATGCTTCTTTAAGTGTTAATAGCCGAGCCCGATTATTCCTTTTACACTCAGGCCTTCAGGAATCTGAACAGAACACACATGGAATCCACGCAACACTGAATTCCTAGGTTGATTTTACTTATATATATATATATATATATATATATATAAACCAAACATTAAATCCTGATGTACATTTGCTTTGTTGGCGTTAATGATGTATCTGTCAGATCGTGCCATTAATAAGTCTTGGAAAATGGTTTTATTTTTTGCACACTTCAAGTTATTTTTTGGCCCAGTAGAGGATGGCCGCCACGACCAAAATACCAGTTATTGAAAATGAACGGGTGGATAGACACAGTGACTGACGGTATTGCCACTACAAATTGGCCTCAAGGTGGCGTTACTACAGTCGCCTATAATAAAAAAAAAAAAAACGAAAATGCTTTAGTTGACTTCTTACTTACGGTAATATTTGTATGATTGTATTTTCCAGTCCCGTTTTTTTTCTCTTCTTTCAAATTAAATAATTTTCCACCACAGACCGTTTGATAAAACAAAATTCATATCCCAAAATCTGAAGCAAGAATTCAACTATTTCAGTCCACTGACATGACATATGGCTGACAGCAGCCAGTCATAACACAGTAAAGACGTGTGTAGAGTAACAAAGGGCATTCAGCACTGAATTAAACGTTCACCTGCATGGTAGGCCATTCACCTGCATGGTAGGCCTTTTCCAAAAAGCATTAAATAACTTCTCAGTTGACCTGACGGATATTTTTCTACGGCAACTACAAACATAATTACGATGACATAAATGACTGCCACCGACCAGTCACATTGCAGGATTTTTTTGTCGAAACATACAAAACAATTAAACTTGGATTCCTTAAACAATAATTACTATTACTACACTTACAACAGTTTGAATGTGTATCATTTGCAAGGGTATAATTGTAGGACTACAGACTTAATATTATAAGGTCATGTTCAAAACCTGCTAGCAGTCTGCCGTCCTAGTGTGTTTCTCTACTTTTTCTATTAGACAGACAAATGAAGTTAATTATCAGTAAATTCATTTTTTCAACCTCTTGCCCTCCCTCATTAATATGTGTCTATGCCCAGTTATGTTTCTCTAGATCCAGGCACGGAAATGCTTGTCATTGAACTCTCTCGTAATTAGCTAAGTTTTTCATTTAAATGATTATCAGATCATTTAAATGAAAATGAAATCACCGCTCCATTCGTGACATAGGGAAAGTTATTCATTTAAAAAATTGTTTTTTTTTCCTCCTCCCCAAGCTGAAATAGCCCTGAATGAGGCAATACATTGTGCACATTTCAAGAGGAACTGACATAACGGCATGGTGGCCCAGTGGAGAGCCCTGTTACCTCACACCTTCAAGGCTGGGGGTTTCAATTGTGGAGTTTGCACACTCTCCGTATGCAGTCCAAAGACACGCAGTTAGGCTAATTGGTGTCTCTAAATTTCCTATAGTGCATAATTGCGTAAACGCATGTATGTGCCCTGTGCCAGACTGGCATTCTGTCCAGCATGTAGGGTCCAATTCCCCCCCCCAACCGTTACTAGAACAAGAAATCAAACAATGGATGGCCTGCATAAAAAACAGCTGCCATAGCAAAACGGCCAGTACGTATTCTTACTGTATTCTCCCATCACATATCCAGCAGTGGTGTTTACTACGACATAAACAACACATTTGAATGGGCGCCCCAAGATTTTGGGTCCCTCTCTTGGCCACAAACAGTCACTACATGTGGGGAGGCGGGGGGGTGGTCGGGTTGGAGGTCAGGTCAGGTTGAGGAGCATGTACTTATACAATACGCTGCTGCACCCACCACACGACAAAACACCCCGGGACCCCAGTTGGCAACCCCCACAGGCAAATACGCAGTCCAGTCTCACCCTCCGGAAATGGCCGTCTATCTGATGCAGCCAGGTGTTACATGGGCGTCACCTTGGCCTGGTCCAGCCACTTGGGTCCTCGGATCCTGCGGGCCAGATCATTCTCAGGGTATCGTACCACAAGGCCGTAGTGCCATAACTGATGCTCCCTCACTGGAAGACTTGGGGGGGGGGGGGGACTGCCCCCCTGGTGCCTTAGAGTGCCCCGACGCCCCCCCCCCCCCCCCCGCCCCCCCTCGCCCGCGCCCCGCGGCGCGGCGGGGGGGGGGGGGCGCCCCCCCCCACTGCCCCCCTGGTGCCTTAGAGTGCCCTATTGACTGCCCCTCAAATGGTAAAAATAAATGGTAAAGGTTGCCCCTTTGCACAATAATTTATTAAGCTAGAGAATTTGATAATGTGTCATAATGTGTGCCCTTCAAGCAATGTTGAGCGGGGGGGTAGGGAGCACTGGTGGACTCAGGGGAGAAGCAAGGGGGGAAACCTGTCCTCTATGTTGGCTGGGACTGCCTCTAGAGTCTAGGTGACCCTGAATAAGATAAGCGATGGCCCCACTGCTGAAAAAAACATTTCTAAAGTGTCCTTTAGAGTGGCAAAAACACAGCGATTGGCTGCCCTTCACATGTTTAGTGCCGTCTATGGTGCCCTCTTCATGTGAGATGATGTGTCCTATAGAACAAGACAATGTGATGAGATGTCTTAATGAGTGTCCGTCTTGAGGAGAGCATGTGAGGCAGTGCCCTATACCGTGCCCTTACGATGGGCTATACAGCCCCTGTGGGTACCCCTTCAATGGAAGAGGCTGCCAATATGAACTGCCCTGTGGCCACCCCTACCTGATTAAGTGTCCCAAAGGGTGCCCTTCCAGTGAATAAAATGGGACGCAGCGCTGTATAGGATGTCCGTTCATGTGTAAGAATGCGAGTTGCTGTCCTAATGGATGCTCTTCCAGTAGCAAAAATGGATGTAGTGCCATATACGGTGCCCTATGGGAGGGTGGGGGTGTACACATCATGCAATAGGTGCCCTTTTCATTATTTCGTGCCGCCCCGCAAACAGCCCGAGCCCGCCACTATGCTCCCTCACAATGCAGTCAATGTGCCTCATTCAGGACTCCCTGAGCAACCGCTTGTTCGATACAAAATCAAACCAGAATTACCCAAGGAATCTCTAAAGAGACACAGTACTGAAGGAATCCAGTCTTCATCACAGGTCACTAGTTAGTGTCCATGATCCGTAACCATGCAGCAAGACAGGGAGCACCAGGATATTCCTGAGGGAGGACCCAGTAATGCACATACCATAGTGTTTGACATAACTGAGAAACAGGATTATCAGACTCATCCAAAACTGCAAAATGTGCATGTTCTTCTCTAAAATAAAATATTAAGAACAAGGTAAAATCAAAGTTTTTTTAACTTCTAACAACGAGGGACCTTTTGTAATGGTGTAAACATTCAATACAATCAATAGTGTGCATAAATTAAAGCAATAAAAACACTATAAAGAAATGTAGGTCCTTTCCAATAACTGTACTTTCACAATGCCTTTATAATTTATTCATAGAACATTCAGTGTACCTTCATAATGCATTCATAATTCATTCATAGAATGTTCATAAGCAGGATGTAAGTATATCTTAACATCTTAACATATATTAACAGCTTTACAGTTTTTTTTAATTGTTTTGGTACTATCTTCATAAGTAAAGTGTGCATTGTCAAATCTCTTAGTACAAAACTTTAACTGATCACATTTGTAACACCACTAGTCATTCTTTCAAATCTGATGTCATGATTTCATTGTATTTGCACATATTTTCATTCCACTTATTCATTGTTTCAGAACACATGATCATTGTGATATATATTGAGAACATTTGCTTTAATCACCCAAACAAAACAGTAAGATCTTTTTTCAACTTAGTACTTTTACCAATCATTTCATTCAGGAGCAAATAATACAGGGTAAGTGTTTCAAATTGTCCTTGGTGCTGAATGAGTGTAACTGAACTGTAAAAATTTACACAGCAAATATTACACTTATGTTCAGACAACAAAAAAACAAAACAATTATATATAGTGTGTATATATATATACACACACACACGAAAAAGGATGAAAAAAACACAAGTCATTTACATAAGCAAAATACATTTTTATGAAAATCACTTTCACACAATTAATCAAGCCGGTCATTAACATTGGGCCATAAATTTTCATCAACATCAC
>JAODKC010000130.1:2516802-2530739 GCA_026777985.1 Mormyrops attenuatus | reverse complement strand
GATATAAGTACTAAGAGTTTTGAAAATGTACCAATTGCTTGTGAAACCTGCGCCAAACCAATTAAAAAAAACTGTAATGTACATTAATCAAGCAATAACATTCGAGGCGCGCGGTTGTACTCCTGCGACCTAGTGCTTACTACCGAATCACAGCCGTAATATATTTGAGTACAACCGCACGACTTCGAGTATGTTATTGCTTTCATACAACAGTTCATGGAGTAGCATTTATAAATAACAGTAATAAGATACAGCATATTTTGTTTATTTATGTAAACATTTGCGCAAACCCTCCCCCCCCCACCCCAACCAAGAAAATAGTTCCCTTAACGTCAGCGAAAGTGGGACGGGATATCGCGTCCAAACCATCCATACCCGGAATATTCATAGCCGATTTAGTTTAGTCTAATATCTCAGGTACCAGCAGTGAAACAACTAGCCAGCTTATTAGCAGAATAACTTTGCCTTGTAAATTAAAACCGTGCTGCAGGTCTAATAAATAATAT
This sequence comes from Mormyrops attenuatus, assembly GCA_026777985.1. Lineage (NCBI taxonomy): Eukaryota > Metazoa > Chordata > Actinopteri > Osteoglossiformes > Mormyridae > Mormyrops > Mormyrops attenuatus. The sequence continues at coordinate 2,530,233 of JAODKC010000130.1, read as the reverse complement.
ACTATGCCGCTGGAGTGGCGAAGAGGTCATGAGGCGGACAACAAAGTTCATTTATTAACAGACACCTTTATTGCACGATCCTCAAAAGGACAGCAGTAAAACAACGAGCACACACTGACGGGGAGCCTTTAAGGAGACAAAAGTGGATACAGACAATAGAGACATAGCGCAATGAGACATAGGCCAACCTGAATTTTTTTTTTTCGTTTCAGCAGTTTATAAACCCTCAAAATCCTAAACAGATCAAAATAAATCCAACAAAACGAAATACATATGGACCTTTAATTTACTCTCACTTCCGCCTCAGTTAACTTTTGAAACAGGTGGAAATGCCGGCAGGTTCTCAAATACCTCGTTTCCACCAACGTGGAGCTGGTGCCGGTGCCGGGCTGGTTATCGCTTGGTGTCTTTTGAGAACCAGCCTGCGTTTCCACCTGTTTCAAAAAAGAACGGAACAGAAATGTTACATAGGCTGAAGTGAAAGTAAAAGTTAATCTGTATTTGTTTTTGGATTTATTTTGCCCAACTGAAAAAAGTTTTCAGAGTATGACTCGTTGCGCCCTGTCTTTATTGCCAGTACCCACTTTTGTCTCATTAAAAGCTCCCCTTCTGTGTGTGTAAGTGAGTTTATTGTTTATTCTCGCTCGCTGTTTTATGAAAGAGCTGGCTAAAAACTGAACTTTGCTGTCTGTCTCATGATTTCTTCGCCGCTCAAACGCCATAATATTTAATTTATTCAACTTACGACGTATTTATACTTTATCATTAAATCTGGCCAGCAGAACGATGTTTTTCTCAGAATAAAAAAACAATGTAATCTTATTCTGGTATTTAGATACACCCGTAAAGCAGAGTGATACAGCTGAAGTGAAATGTCTGAGTGCCGTTATACTCTGATAACAGCATTCATAGAACGCCTCTTGTCAAATCAGATATTTTGGTCGGAACTAACTTGTATAATAGCAAACATTTTATGATAATAGCAAAAATTATGATGGAACATTGTTTGTTTTCAATGTATATTAAAGCTGTTAAGGTACAGCACTGTGCAAAATTTTTAGACAGCCAAAGAAAGTCATGTTAGAATGATATTTATGTTGCTGTAAAACTATTCTGTTATGCCTGTCAAAGTGTGTTAGCTTAGCCATTCCAAAACCTCTGCTAAAATCACTCCGTTATTTCCAGCAGACATACAATACTCCCGTGTATTTTTTGACTCGACCACTAGCACGCCTCATATAGCTAATCAACATCTCACTGACTTTATTTTAACTAAGTTAATTAATGAAATGAGCTGGTGGTGAAATTTAATAAATACGTGGAATTGCCGAGGTGCCCCTGAGGAGAGGTTTGGGAACTGAACCGGTGTTCGTCTAGCCATCCAACGAGATATCAATAACTTTTTTGGAGAACAGAAGAAATTTTTACTAGTTTTTATTGTGTTACTCATAATTTACATATGTTCTAATGTTAAATTGTGTTTTTTGTTCTGAGTAAAAGTGCACTTACTACCCAGATAAATAGCTTTATACATTTCTTTTGACTGCCTAAGACTTTTGCACAGTACTGTATGTTAGGATGTTAAGGCATACTTAAATGCCGGTCATGAATGGTCTATGAATGCCTTATAAATGTACACTGAATGTTCTATGACTGCATTATAAAGATGTAGCTAACGTAAAGCGTTACCGCAATTTGCGCAATGCCTTTGTGTGCAGGAGAGACAACAAAGGCGATGAGATGACTATAAGTGCTAAGTCTATAGAGCTATATTCAATGTTTCTGTTCCCTCACCTGTTAATTATCTGTAAATCAAAGGCAACAGAAACTGTAGGCCAGTGAGTGATGTTTACTGACAGAAATGCAAACATGCATCAACACCAAATGCTGCTGTTAAAATTAGGAGGAATCTCATTATTCCTGAACATCAGAATAATTTATTCTGCCTTGGCTGCATTCCGATCGACTACGAAATAATTGCCACAAGACCAGTAAGAAATTAATCATGCTGGCATTTTTTTGCTATATGCAAAGACCTTAAGCACCAACTCCTACAGGCCTAATACATAAAATAACAATTTCCCCATGATATAACTGCTATATGAAAAATACAAATGACAAAATAATAAAACCTTAAACCTTAAGACCTTTAAGTTTGTCAGACCACAGAGAAATTTCACAGACCTAGATTTTAACTATAATATTGTATTACTGATTAATATTGCATAATAGTTATCTGTGTTTTATTGAACCATATTACATCCAGGTTTTATATATAGCACTATAATTGCAATTTGACTTTCCTGCACAGTAATCTACACGTCACATTCCAAATCTGACACCCAGGGAGACTTTGAATGGAGATCAGTTAATAAATAATAAAGCAATTATGATTCTATGTGCGGGCTGATTGAAATGATTAGATATCATGGCACTGGATTAACATTACTGAACCAATAATGACTGAGCTACCAATTAAATTTTTGTTATAAAACTGTCTATTAAAAATATAGCATGGTCACCCAATGAGGGGATTGTTCTGGAATGATGGCACCGTGTTCTGTGGCTGTGTTCTTACAGCATCTATAACAGGGGTCTCCAACTCTGGTCCTGGAGAGCTACTATCCAGTAGGTTTTCTATTCTACCTGGCTTCTGATGAGCCACACCTGTTCCTGGTATTTACCTGAGAAATGATGTAGTTCATCAGAAGCCAGGTCGGATAGAAAACCTTCTGGACAGTAGCTCTCCAGGAGCGGAGCTGGAGACCCCTGATCTATAATCACCATACGGTTTTATCAATGGGAGCAGTAGCCAAATGGAGGTGGCTATGAACCATGTGACCGACGGTCCATGACAGTCCCATGCATTGTAGGTTTTGAAAGCACATAGAGTGTGTGTTGTAAGTCTCATTGTGTGTTCCCCCAGAGGTGTGTTGATGTACAATGGCTGCAGCCCCCATTGCAGAAGCTTTTTAATGACAAACCCAGTGTATAATGCTCGATAGAAAGCTTCCACTCTATACACAGACATTATGCCTGTTAAAACAGAGCATGAGTGGTAGACATTAGTTGGTCCAACTCAGGCTAATAAGTTACACACAGAATGTAGATAAATGACACCTAATTCAGAAGACAAACACAAATTTGAAGCCTAAAGATTCTCATCAGAAAAAACTGCAGTCTCACAGAAACGTTTATACACATGTGACTATACATCATAAATGTGGCGGTGTACATAAAGGTTAAAAAGCTGACATATTCACCAGGAACCGTGCAAGGTATGTTCATGCAGGCATTCATGTGCTTTAATTATATGTGAAGTGTAGGGCATGACCACTAGATAAAACACCTTCCCAAAAAGCCCTATTATACAGAGCTATTATTGTTACAAAAGGGGACTTTAATAACTTTGAATGGCATTTCCAAAGCTTCAAATATTAACGTGCGACAAAGGTCACTTCAGCCTGGAGGCAAGAGGATGTCCACAGAAAGTGCAGAGGAGGAGACAGGTCAAACTGAGGAGGGCTAAATTTGGGGCTTAAATCCTGGCAAGGGGTGAATGAGAGTATACTGAAATTTGGCATGTTCAGGTACATCAGAATTTTTTTGTTTTCCTTCTAGACATGTTCAGGTGAGAAGAAGCTTGGGGACTGGCCGCAGGGTCAGCCACTAATCTGCCATCTCTGGAGCGTTTTCAGGAGTTAAGGGCCTTGCTTAAGGGCACAATGCCGACGTGACAATACTGCTGTAAGCAGAATTCAAACCTGCAACCTTGCAATCACGGTTTGCATGATCTTCCTGTGTGGAGAATGTTTCCTCCCACACGTTTAGGTGAATCGGTCTTCAAAGAAAAATAGCTCTAGTTGAATTTTTACTTATGGAAATACTCGTATAATTGTATTTTGTGATCCCATTTAGTTTTTCCCAAATAAATTATTTCCCTCCACACCATTTCACATTCCAAAATCTGAAGCACCAGCAAAACTATTTCAGTCAATCGACGTAAAATATGGCTGACGGCAGCCAGTCATAGCACAGTAACGACGTGTGTAGAGTAACACGGCATAGAATTTCATGCCATATGCCTTCATGTAGGACTTTTCCAAAAAGCATTAAATATCAACTTATCTGTTTGTCTGACCGTCATGATCGAAATTTTGCATTCAGAAAGCACACTAGCTCAAACTGCCCATAGCGTGCGTTTGTGTGTGAGCGTGTGCCCTGCCGTGGACCAGCATCCTGTCCAGGGTGTACCCTTGCCTTGTGCTGTCTGGGATAAGATCCAGGCCCCCCACAACCCTGTACTGCACAGGCAGTTGGTAGATGGGTGAATGGTTTAGCTATTCCAGGAAACTAATAAGTGGGGCTGCCAAGAATGCACAAGGGATGACAGTAAACACAAAGACATAGTGTATGTAAGATACTTCTGGGTTCATTTTCACTGCCCACTTAACCAGGACATTCTAGAGCCTATGCAGTGAAGCACAGGTACATCCTGAGCAGAACATCCATCCATCTCAGGGCATATTAATTCATCTCTCTCTCTCTCTCTTATATATATACATATATAATATATATAAAGAAAGAGCAATTATGTGGCAACAATATATATATATATACATTCTTTTGCATTCAAGGTGTCGACTATGAGTACCGAATGTCAGCTTACCGTGTAATGTATCCCAGACATTGATATGCACTGTTTTTACTAGGTAGTCAACATTATTCGCTTCTGAGTGTTTTGGCTCATTGGTATATATTTATAGGGGAGACCGATGACAGTTGTTGATTTTGTTCATTTTTATAAAACTAGGAAAATGACAGAATGGAAAAAAACTTTTTTTTTCCTTTCAAAGTAAAGTTGTATTAGTTCGATAGTACATCAGTGTTGTTTGGGTGAATCTAAGTCATGCAGGAAGATTACTGTATCCCTTTGAACAGCTGATCTCATTCAGCAACTATAATAATTATGTCTATATCTGGGCAACTAGACCGAGTAGACAAGTCTGTCAGTTCTTGGTAGCACAAGAGCAAGTATGCAAGCATAATGTATCCATTACATTTTAAAGGTACAACTTCATCACTGTTAGGCTAATTAAGTGATGCAAGATAGACATCCAAAATGGCACTTTCCTGGAGGTGCAATCTGACAGTCTTGGGCACAGGAGCAGTTTCCTAGACAAGTAGCCAGCTCAGCAAGAGCAGGGGACACAAAGAGGCACAGGGGAGAGACGGGGCCTGGCAGGGCGGACTGGAATATGGCGCAGGACGGAAGCGTGAAAACGGATCAGCGCAGCAAATGGGAGGCACTCTGCAGAGAAGCAACAGGTGTTGCCCGAGGGGGCGGAACAGGAGGAGACCAGCAAACTATTATATGGAATTTCACGCTAGTGCATGGTCAAGAAATGCTCTGGCAAGAACATAGGGTAGTTAAGCTGGTACATGGACTTCTAACCTGAACGTTGCTGGTTCACGTCCCAGGAGAGGGGGAACCCTCAATGCAAGACTGTTACATGGCCTGATTCGTTCCAAAGATTACAGTAAAAGTGGTCACATCTTGCCACATCCGGACCATGGCACTGCCAGATCGTTGAATGTTACTCTTCAAAGACACTGAATTGTCATACGTTTCTCATGCTTACTTTCCTTTTCTACACACACGCACTAATGACGAGGGAACAATGGAGTGGTGTCGGATGAAGTGGAATATTCAATATTCAGCAAAAGCAATCACAAGGTAAACAATGGCGGAACAAGCGGAAAGACTACCAAGGAGTGCCAGACACAGGAAGTGACATTTGCTTTGGTTATTTTTTGTTGTCTTTAGTTAGTTTAGTGCAAATGTAACAGTGTTATTACCTATTATTATAATTTTCTTCCCAGACATTTTAGAATTGTGCCGGTTACTAGAGCTTCTACTGAATCAGATTTATATTTAGTCAGTTTTAAATGACGTCACAGAAGCAACTTGCAGGATTTTGCATCTCCAAAACTCAAAGTGTACGGTAAAGGACTGAGAACGCAAGGAGAGTGACCCTGCGCACCCTCTTCTTTCATTAACACGGATGAAGAGTCAGGTGTTTCTGGCCAGATGAATGTCTTCGTTCTTCACCCATCAAAGTGGGAGAAGCCTCAGCGCCGTCTACCCCGGGGTCCCGCGGGCTTTTACCTCGCACTCGTGGAAAAGCTGGATTGCTTTTTAATGAATTGGAAAAGCCCCCAATCTGATGCAGTTGGAGATAAATGAACTGAGAATTTCCAGCTGTCGTAGAGAAAGGAGCCAGGATATAGTGTGACTGCAGCTCCCAAATCAAACTGTCAGATTGATCGAGAGTTGGGTTGTAGGAATAATGTTGGGATTATTTACGAGAATAATTTTGAACGATTTACTCTCTGATTTACTCTCTTCTCCATCAGATTCTCCTTCTGCAGGTTCATTAAATAAAAAGCTGTACAACTTTACAGTTATTTAACTACATCTCAAAATACCGTAGACATAATGGGGACAATATTTTTATTCAGGCAACATAGCTGCAGGTAGCATAGTGACCACAGACCAGCTGTGACCTGAAGGTCACTGACTGAAGCTCCAGGAGGCTTCTTGTTTTGCTTCCCGGAGAAGGTAGTTGACCTTAAATTGCTTCAATACCTGGAAAAACTGTTGGTTATTTGACATGAGTGTCATTTAAATGTGAGCCTCACATACTGTGGAAAAGTCTTAGGCAGTCAAAGAACACTGTTTAAATTATCTTTGTGTAAAACCATGATATTGTCTGTCAAAATGTGTTGGTTTAGCTATTTAAAATCCTCCTCCACAAGTCACCCCAGTATTTGCAGCAACCATCCAATAATTGTATTTGTTGACTTGACCACTATCGTATCACGTTTGGCAAATCAATACCTCATCAATTTATTTAGTTAACAAAATGAATTAAGTGAGCTGGTGGCAAAATTTTACCAACACATGGAATGGCTGGGGCGCCCCTGAGGAGACGTTTGGGAACTGAAGCAGTGTTCATCTAGCCATCTAACAAGATATCAGTAACTTTAAATGAACAAAAGAAATTCCTTTTTCATTGTGTTACTGTTTACTTGTTCGTATTCCGGTGATTTTTTTTCGGAGCAAACATGCACTTGCTACGCCTTTACACACATTCCTTATCAGCCTCAGACTTTTGCACATTGCTGTTCTGTCTCTTCATCCTTAGCTTGCCTGAAGCCAGCGGTTTTTGGGCCCCCAGAAGGCTTGTCCTTCCACCTCCTACATCTGCCTATGCGTTTCAGATTCTCCTGTGCTACCTTCGAGCTCTGGATCACTTATCACAGGATCCGTCTGATAAGCCGACAGCATTATGGCAGCACACACATGGGAGCGACAGTTTAGACGAAAGTCTGTCTTTTAAGCCTTTAGCGTCTTCAAGCTCTCATTCATCTACCCATCTCAAGAGCTATGGGCCCCACAGTCACTCCCGGGGAGGGAAACCTTAAGTCAGGAAGCGGATACGCGGGACATGCACCATGTACCTGTGACAGGTGGTCCCAAAGCACCAGCAAATGGTGCATTATTGAAACAGACTGACTTGAGAGCGGGCGATTTATACGCTATGCGGGGCTGCAGATCGGTGCGACCGCTGATGTCATCGCTCCCTACAGACTCCGGTCAATTCAGAGAGCCTAAAAAAAGCAGATTACGTCCCCGTCTTCCCTCTTACAACCCTCCCCCCACCTGCCCGCAACAGCGCAGGAACAAAGATGTTCAGCCTGCTGCCGCCCCTATCTTGTTTTAAGTTTTAAAGTAGCCCAGATGCATTCTGGGTATCCAGTTGAACTTTTGTTCAATTGTTCCATTTTGTTCAATTATTTTGACAATTGAACATCAGGGCATCATATGTGGAATCTCTCCCCTCCTGCCTCCACCTTTACCGACAAAGACCCTAAACCCATTCCTTTGAGACAAAACAGATTAATCTGTGAAAATCCAGTCTATAAATATGCCCCACGTGACCAGTCAGACCAGCACCAGACAATGCCTGATTGGTACGGAAATGCTGGCCCTGGCTCAGCTGTACTGAAACCTTTGTCATGAATAGTAAATCTAATTGAAATTCCCAGGTTTTTGTTGTGCAGTGGATTCGTCGTCACAGCTGCGGAAATCAATTTTACATGCAGCCCGCAGATGTTTCATCCCAAAGGTACAAATGAAATGCTGAATCTCTCGATTAGAGCTCCATCAGAATTGTAAAATCGAAAATCTCCAAAACATTAACGAAAGAGGAAAAAGACAGTAACTTATTAAACTGGAATTGATTAGCTGCTGCAGGAGGTATTATACAACTTCCTGCTCCTAATGCCCCCCCTTTCCTACAACTACGCCAACATCCTCGGGGATCAAACCTGACCCATCGGCCATTTCAATGTAGACTTGAGAATGGCAGAGAATTCTAGAGACGGACATTCCGGAATCTTGGAAAATACATGGTAAGAAATAAGGAAAGCAATAGCATTTAGAAACCTACACTCGTATCATGAAAGTCCACAGGAAAAACACACACACTAAATACAGTGTTGACATTTAGAGTGGACATTTAGAGTGGGGGGGGGGCAACTGGCGAGGAAAAATGAAAGACAAAAAGAAACAAACAACATAAAGAAAGCAGGGTAAAAGGACAAATGAGGGTAAAGAGGAAAAATCCCTCCCCCACAATACTAATGATTTGTACAGCGGCCTGTGTGGCTCATCCTGCCACTGCCTCTCGATAAAGCAGATCCTTGTATAGTAAAGCCCCATTTTACCAACTTAATCACCCAGGAAGATTACAGGCATATTAATGTAGGGCAAGAGCAGAGGTTAGTGGCTGTTTGTGTGTATGAAAGCCACATTCGAAGGCAAGGATTAGGGATGTCTGGTAAAAGAAAAATAATTAATTAATTAATTATAATAATCATACAAACATTCTCCAGGAGCTTCAAGATTGAACATTAGAAATAACTTTAATTCTTATTTTGCACAAACAGGAACATTCTTTAAAGAAGAATATAAGGGTGTCAAAACCACGGGGTCCGGATTTTTGGCAAAATTCAGGGGAATAAATGAGGTGAAAGAATATTTGTGGCTGTATTTTATTATGAAGAAGAAAAGTAGAATGACACAGTACAGGCTGTCCAGCCTGGGAGTGGAGATACAGCACGCTGTGCAGACGGCGGCATTCTCTCAGCTGCCATTGGCCTGAAGATCATCCCCAGACCTGGCAGCCGCCCGCAGAGTGCGCCGCGCCATCTCCAGCGCCCCCTCCAGGGTGTTGTTCCCTCCGATGAAACCGCTAGCGTGAACGAAGATGCAGCCCGGGATCCCACTGAGGGTGGACAGGGCCTCGTCCCGCACCCCGCGCCACTCGTCCGGCAAGGACAATCTGGAGGGCAGATGGACACACAGTTGGCGACTTTGGGAGGGGGGGCACGTGCGCTTTCGGCCGCAAGAACAGGATGGAAGTTGGGGGGGAGGGGGATAAAGGCTCGGCCTTGTTTTCCGGGTTCAACTCTCTCCACTTGTTTATTATGGCTCTTTTGAAATTCACGGGGCCAGAGTGAGAAACTTGCCGAATCAGACGGCTGACATTTCTAATCAGGCAGATAATTGCTGATTGCCGTGGTGGAAATCCGGGAGGCCGAACACTGCATCCAAATGGGAGACGGTTCCCTGTGCATGAGCGGTCAGACACACACGGCTGCAAATCAAATAACATACAGGCAACACCTAGCTAGAGGTTTTGCAAGGCTGAACTATTGTAGCTTGCGCTATCAGACCACTGCAGATGATTCAGAAGACTCCAGCACATCTGATATTCACTCAACCCAAACGTTTCATGTCACATCCCTCCTTGTCTCTCATCACTGGCTCCCTATTGGTGCTGACATCAGTTTCAAGGCTCCATCCAGCACATGAAATTGTCACTCCAGAAGATTCTCTTATGTAGTTTCCCGGTGGTGGAATGAACTGTGGAACCAAGTCCGGTCATCAGACTCCCTTCTCCACCTTCAAGAAACACCTCAAGACTCATCTATCCCATTAATTCCTCTACTAACCTGATGCCTTTTTACATTCCCTGAATTTTCATGTCTTGCACTTCTGCTCCTTCAATAGTCGTCTTAACTTCTTGCTTTGTTAGAAGTTGCAGTGTAGCTCTTCCTCCTATGTTGCTTACACTTGTACCTGGGCATTCAATGGAAGCTCAGCCTAACTGCACATATGCCTTGTTGACCCCTTGACAGCATGTATATTTGTAATGTGCTATTTGCCTCACTTGTATGTCAATTTGGCAAAAACATCTGCTAAATACATAAAACGTAAAAACAGGGTTTGTTTCATATAAATGACGACTTTTGCTAAAAAAAAAAAAAAAACACATGAATGTTTTCAGATTCAGCACAGATATACTATTTTAAGCCTTGTAGTGTTGAGGGAGAGGTATCAGGGCTAGTAGCAAAGTGGTTAAAAACAAAGATTTGTAACAAGGTCACCACTTTGAATCCCAGGAGGGTCCCAAGATACTCAGCCAGAATCGTGAAGTTTGGATGGAAACGTCAGCTAAGCACTCCAGTGCGAATTGTGCCCTCGGCAGACTGAAAGCACTGGACAGGTAGGGGCTTCAGGCTGACCGGGAAAAAGGCACAGGAATCAAGGCCCCCGGCCAAGCCAGCAGGGGCCCGGACATTGTCCCGAGGAATTGCAGCCGTTTGAGTCTCTACCCACTGATACAATTTCCCCGACACGCCGGTTCAAGCAAAAGTACAAGTGAAAGTGAGCAATCAAAGCAGCTGTAACCTTTAGTGGAACATCCTCCTTTCAGGAAACACACCAGCAGCAAGTCCACCTTAATGAGTCCTGCTACCGAAGTAGAAAGGGCAAGAAATCCAGGCTTGGGGAGAGGAAGGACCCCGTGGCTGGCTGGCCTTCCTAATCTCAGCCTACCGAAGCACCAACAGCGACTAGCAAACTCGTGAGATGTGAGATGAGTTACACAAACGACTAGAGAGAGATTTACATCACACTGTTAAGCAAAGAAAAGGGCCCGAGAGTCTCCATTCAGTCTGCTGATGCACCTATTCCTGGCTTTCAAAGAATATCCAAAAAGGATCTTGCAGAAGCAGCTACCTCAGCACCATCCCGTTTTTGGACAATGGGACTGAATTTACAGCCTTGTCACCAGAAAAAATGCCCTTAACTCCAACCCAGCCTGTTCAAAAGTGATAATTCATTAAGAAACACCCATATTCAGGCTGGTTCAAGTGCCACGCCTCACCAGGGACCGGCTGAGCTCCCTCTGGGTTTATGGAGGAAGAGAGAGAGAGAGAGACCTACTGTTGCCATAGTAACGACATGATTCTTAATTGACCCTACCACATGTCGTCACTCTGCCGGCCTGGGTGCAGGATAAACACCCAGTGCCCCCCTCCCTACCCATTTCCTTAAATCTCTAGGCAAATATAAAAACTGCTGTCGCCACCTGCCTGATGAGATCATACAACCTTTCCACAGTCTAATGTGCGTCTACACTGAAGGATTAAGACACATGACAGCACTGAGAAGAGCCACTCTGCAAGAATGGTGGCAGGTAAATGAGGACAATCAAACCAGAGAGTAACACTGAATGAACACCCTATCATTAAGGCACTAGGAGTACCCGGAACACAGCACAGGCACACAAATATACTATAATGCACATATGAACACATATACATCTCTGGTAAAATCTTGGGGAAAAAAAGAACACAAAAGCAAAATTTTCAGTTTCAGTCATTTTTCAATTTTTGGGTATGTGCTTGCGTAAAATATACATTTTTGCAACCTGGCTCTTCCGTGCTTCTTACTGATGAAGGGCTTCTTCGTTGCCTTATGGGTTTTCCGTCCTGCTTCTAGGAGCCTGATACAAACTTGCCCTAGCAGTGCACTTCACACCATTTAATGTTTCCCATTCTTTTTGAAGGTCACGTGAGGGCACCCTTCAATTTATGAGGCACTGCCACAAAAGTTGACGGCAGGGGCAATTCTGGGGGGGCAGTGCCCCCCTGACAACAAGCATGGCCCTTCTGTGTAGCCCCCTAAATACATATACTACAAGGGTCTGAAATAAATGTATTATTATTACTATTATTATTGTTGTTTACATTTATATGCGTGTGCTAAAATGTTGTACCCTGGGAACAGGCAAAACACAAAGGTAAACATATTTTCCTGGCAGACTCTTAACACAGGTGTGATGGGTGGTCAAGCTGCTTCAGTTGGTAAAAAGCAAAATTAACAGAAAATGATAGGTAGCAGGACAGTGTAAACAAGAAATCAGTGTAAGTTACATGTTTGTAAAAACTGTAAAATGTAACTGCAAAGCATCGCCTAAATAACTTTTTCAAAATTGTTGTTTGCTTCTTAATGCTGGTAATTTAGTGCAAGTAATTCTTCAACTGGCCCCAGACTGACCTCCCCAGTTGAAATGGTCTAGAACCTCCACTGGCTGATGGTCGTCTGTGGTAGCAGAGAGTTGCTTCTGCCCTCTACCTGGCAGGTCACTGCCAGCGTCTCCTGCTTTACCTCGTTCTTGTGTACTGCTGTCTTACACTTTAAGCCTGGAAGCAGCCTGCCTCACAGTGTAGTTTTCTGCCAGTAAAACCAGTTTTAAACCAGGATTTATAAATGCAGATTAAAAAAAATAGAGTGGTCTCTTAATTTTTTCCAGAGCTGTCTATGCAGCTAAATGAGATTAAATAGAGGTCATTTCCTCAGAGGTGCTGCCAGTGCTTAATTTGTGCTGGAGTTCGGCTTGGGGATCTCTGGCTCTGAGCAGTCCACGCTCCAGCACCTCTCTGATGTGCTCTACCACCTCAAACACTATGCTCAATACAGTTAAACTTTGGAATAAATGCAAACTGAACTAAACAAATGTATATCTATAAAATCATTTGCTTTGTATTGATTTTTTTTTTTAACATACAGCCTAGTTAGCTTGTTTCACTTATCTGACTTTAGATTTTTAAGGGGAAAACCACGCCTCGCGCACATAAAAAAACATATACTTTTTGGGCACTAAAATAGACAAGGTTATGCGCCAGGTTGTCAGAGCAAAATAAAAGAAAATGTCGAAAAGACAGAGTAAAACATTGGTTTTTTTTGGCAAAGAAACAAAGCTATCAGAACCCAAGCAGAGATACAGAAATGAACCAGGAAACCTGAGGGAAGAACAAGCAGACAGTAGGGAAACAGGAGAGGAGCAGTGTCTGAGGATGCTAATGCTAATCTTAATGAGAACAAGCAGAGACGGTGAGGAGCAGCATTTGTGGATGCTAATGCTAATGAGAACATGCAGAGACGGTGAGGAGCAGCATTTGTGGATGCTAATGCTAATGAGAACAAGCAGAGACGGTGAGGTGAGGAGTAGT
>JAODKC010000130.1:2503357-2516586 GCA_026777985.1 Mormyrops attenuatus | reverse complement strand
AATGAGAACAAGCAGAGACGGTGAGGAGCAGCATTTGTGGATGCTAATGCTAATGAGAACAAGCAGAGACGGTGAGGAGCAGCATTTGTGGATGCTAATGCTAATGAGAACAAGCAGAGACGGTGAGGTGAGGAGTAGTGTCTGAGGATGCTAATGCTAATGAGAACAAGCAAAGACCGCGAGTTGGAACAGCATTTGAGGATGCTAATGCTAATAAGAAGAAGAGACAGAAGAGGAGCAGTATTTTGGGATACTAATGCTAATGGAACCACGCAGAGAGAGAGGAGAGGAGCAGCATTTGTGGGTGCTAATGTTAATGAGAAGGACCACAAAAAGAAGCAAGAAAAGTGCAACGCAGTTGCAAATGAAAAGCTTGTTGTAACTACTACATGTCGACAGAATACAGTATATTGTCACATGTAATAGTGCAATATTTTTCTAAAGACCGATTTGAGTATGCGAGTATTTTTTCCACAATAAGAACCTCATGCCAGCAATCTGCATGACACTGGTATTGCTACAGTTCGGGATCTTTTCCTGTATTAGGCCCTAAATAACCTGACAGCATGTCCATGAAATCTCTGTACATTTTATGAGAGAATCAATCCATCCATCCATCCATCCATCCACCCATCCATCAGCAGATGACAGATAACTCACCAAGACAATGCTCCAAAACATCCCAGATACAATCCACATCATAATCACTTATGGATAATTCCACAGCACTGTGACTGACGAAAAAAATACCCACTGGAAGCCTGTGACTTTGGTTATGGCAAACTTAATATGGGGTGACACCCTCACATGTGGGTATTGGATGATGCAGGATGCATCACGCAAGCCTCTTATTTAACCCAGTTTCCCTTTTCCCTAATATCCAGTTTTGGCTAAAGAAGTGTGAACGTTCAGCGTCAAATACACAGGAAGCCAAGGGGAAAAACACATTTTCACAGCACTTTAACTGTTATTTGCAGGCTTAAATGAAGTGTTACCAAAAACAGTCGTCATCTGTCAAGTCTCCAGGCCAGTTTTATACTGGAAAGCTGTACTCCCCAACACTCAGCAGAACATATGTCACCTCGCCTTAAGTGTTCCTGTTTAATGCTGATGAGGCGTTACAATCTCTCACGTCAACACACTTGCCGCACATTTTAAGAAATTTACCTGGCAATTTCAAGGAATGGAAAACGTAAGGTAGCAATTTTAGTATACTTTTGGAAATTGGACAAGAAAAGTGGCTGGCAGAAATGTTGAGTAAGAAATGACACTGTAGGAATAAAACTAAACAGCTAGAGTCCTATAATGGCTCTTAAAGTTTATCATGCGACACGGAAAGGGTCTGGTGTTTGAAGAGGACTGACAAAGGCACATAATGGTGGCACTTGAGAAAGGCTATTACCTGTTTTGGAAGGTGTGCAGGGCCGCAGGTACGCACTGGACCCTCCACTTGCCGTTCTGGTCCTGGTACAGGATAAACTTGATGGGCGTCTCCACATTAAGCTCCGTTTCCAGCGAGAAGAGATGCTCCTTCCATGGGCAGCCCCCCTGCTCTAGCAGAACCACCTCCCCGCTTGGGTCCACCTAGAACATGAACACTGAACACTCATCTGGGCCTCTAGTCATTTGTGATGGCAGGAAGAAGGCTCTGAAACCAATCGTGGGAGGGGTCAGCAATCACTGCCGATCACTGTCTTCCATTGGTTTAAAAGCCATTCAAGTAACCAATGGGAAGAGGCCTAACCTGACTGTGAGCTTCAGCACAAGATTATCCCATTAAATACTATGAGCCATATAAAACATTTCTGGATAAATGCCACACCCAAGGGTACAACAGAAGGGCCCATTCTTGAGAGTGGAGCCTGCAATCGTGAAATTATGGGGCTACGCTACATGCTGTCTCGTACTCTAATACTCTGCCATCATGTTTCTGTTAGCAGTCACAAGTAAAATTTGTAGTGACTGACTGCAACCTGAACAGGGGGGGTACCTGGGTCCGCTTCTCCATCGCTTTCTTCACCACTGCACGGGCCGGCAGCCAGGAGTTCTGGTAGAAGTCCAAGCGATCCAAAAACTCCGCCCCCACCATCTCCAGGGCCTTATAAAATCCCTCCTGTGAAAAACCAACATCATGTCTTATCGACCTTGCAAAATAGGTTTAACATTTAGGTTCTTTATGAACAAACTTCCACATGTTTTGAGAGTGACATCATAGAGAGAGAGAAAAAGCTTGCGGATATAGCGGACTGAAACGCCTTCATGCCTTTGCTGTTTTATTTGAAGCAGACAACAAATATAGGCATAATTTCTTTTTGTTTTTGAGGCTTTCGTTTGGAATAAAGAAAATGTCTGTACTGAATAGATGTATATTTGCAAACAGGGAAGGAAACCCTATATTTACATTTTGTTTTGACCACAGATTGTTTTAATAGAACTGTTCTCTTTGTGGTTTTGACTTAAATCTGAACACTTAGCACACTGAAAATATGTATCGCTAATCTGCCTAAAAATACCTAGATAATGTTTGTGGTCCATATCGCCCAGACCATACAGCGGAGATGAGGGACATGCAAGTTCCCAAGTCTGAAGTTAAGAGTGTTGGATGGTCCGTAGGGCTGACTGATACTGACCAAAAACTCTACCTTGGGTATTTTACAACCCGAACTTGGATTTTAATTACCACAAAAGCAACATAAATTCAAGTTCAGGAAATAAATTCAAATTTGATTTCTTTAACTCAAGTTCAGGTAAAGGTATTAAAGTTCGGGTTCTTTAATTCACATTCAGGTAAACATATTCAAATTCAGGTTGTGGTATTCAGGTAATGATTTTCAAGTTCAGATTAACACATTCAAATGTGGGTAAATAAAATCAAATTCAGGTTGTGGTGAGTCTGATTCGATGCCATAGACAAGGCATAAAAAAGACCTTAATAAATTAATAAATCCCATTTTTAGAACCAAATGAGCTATGCGCCTTTTAAGCATCAGAGTTCAGAGAAGACAGAGCAACAGAGCTGATGATCACAGAGATGATGATCAACAGCACAAAACACAAGCTCAAAATCAGCCCCCTGATGGACTGGAGGCTTCCAGAAAGGAAGTCATCGCACTACTGCGAAGCCAAACACGCGTGTAGAATCATGGAATCATTCACATAACGGCAGACATGAGACATTTGATAACGTGATCATAAACCCAACGATGAGGAGCCGTTTCCGGCAGATTGTGTGCCTGCCTGTGTTTCCCCTATCAGATTCACAGGGCAGCCTGTTGGCAGAAACGTAGATGAAACAGATGAACAGAAAAACGCTGCTAAAATGCTCCATTTTAGCGACACCCAATAACTACAGTGACAAAAAAAAATCCAGACCGACAGTTTTTACATAAGTGAATTCATTGGCCAAATGAAACCTTGCTCTCTCGTCTCTGTCCATGAATTTCTTTGCACAGTATCCACAAAGCTGCCAAATTCTGAACTTTGAACACCCGCACGGTGTGTTGACTTACTGAAAATGCATCACTTAAAAGGGTATTGTGTAAATTTGCTAAAATTGGCCTCCACTTCTATAAACATCCTTCCTCCTAAACCCCCCAAACATGCACACTCTTTTTGTTAGCTAGGGGTGACATATTCCCCAAAAGTGAAGAAAAACCCACCACCTCCTTGGGCATTAAAAGGTCAAAGCCTGCATTCTTAAACCTCTAGAATCAATTATATCATTAATATATCAGCCTCTCTGCATAACAGAAACAAACTCAAAAACTAACTGGAAAAAAATCAGTTGAGTAAAAGCTTCTTTTGCTAAAGATATGTTCCAAACTGCAGTTAATATGGAAATACTTTAAGGAGGCAAAAACATAATTTAAGAAAAAGCTGCACCAGGTTTTCTGAGTGTGTAAAATGGGATGTTCTAAAATGCGTAAAAAGAGCTTAACATAGCTTAATGTACCAAAACTACATCTTTCGGAAACTATATTTACCCCTTACTTCACTGATCATAAGTAAATTCCATTGCTTAATTCATGAAACTGTAATTCAAAGACAAATATGTAAAATTCAGCTTAACCCTCCTATCCATAGAAACTGATAATAAGGAATCAGCTTAAACTACGAGAAACAGTGACCTAGAAAACAAAAATTCTAATTCATAGAGGAATCTCTCAAATTTCATTCAAATGGAGGGAAAAAAAAAACCCCAAAAACCAAAAACAGTTTTGGTTCAAACCCAGCCTCAGCACGTCTGTGGGTCCTTGAGCAAGGCCCTCAACCCCCAGCTCCCTGGGCGCCCCAATGGGTGGCTGCCCTTCGCGGACAACTTACTCTGCAAAAAGCAAGTTGAGGGAGGCGTAAAAGACAATTTCCCTAAGGGGATTAACGAAATATCAATTATTATTATATTTGCTGTTGCCCAATTTTTCTCCATGGAAGAAGCGTTTTTGTTAAAAGATGAAAATGTAAGTTATGTACACCTTGTCCCCTCCTTGTGTGTGTGTGTGTCTGTGTGTTACAAGCCATCTATAACCATTTTCCAATTCTGTGTTTTATAGATTCAGTGCATTTCCCAACAGAATGCACTTACGGTCAGCAGTGTGTGAATGAAATTTGTTTTTCCTAAGCTGTTATTTTGGGACATTAGGCCACATTAAGCTTTCAGTTCAGTTTAAAACATCCTGTAAAATCTGAATATATCAGCAAACAGTAACAGGATTTTACATCACAGCATATAGGTGCATCCATCTGAGATTTCATAGGACCTAAATCTTGGAGTGTGTTACCTCTATGACCTACTTGTCGACTGGCTGACACTGAATTAAACGGGGCAGATTCCATCTATGACAGAGGATAAAGGAAAACAAAGCTTCTGGGGATTGAGGCACACAGTTTAACAATGCATTTCATTAAAATATGGATGAGGATTAAACAGAAAACAGCAACAGTCTGCTTTTATTTTTTTTAATTGCTTTGCATAACCTACCGCCACTAACATTTAAGACCTAATCTCAGGAAATGAGTTGATTCACTCAGGCAGATCTGAACACTAATTATTTCTAGATGTTAAAAAGCCACTTTAACCACCATAACCACCCCTCCCCCCAGTTCCACAAACACAATATTCAGGATGTTCACTCTGATTTTTCCTCAACATCCAATAACACACATACAGGAAAATGCACTGCTAAATTATATACACACACACATATAAAAATAGCTAAGCATACTGTGTGTGTTTCAGATCCGTGGATGAGTAATCATCTCTTGGCAGAGGGTGAGTAGCATGCTGGGATTTGGAGTTCAAAGTATCTGAACCATATGGCCTACTAAAAACATTTAATCCAAACCAGTACCGTACACTACTGATGCAACGTGAAAGTCCAAAACTGGCGATATGAGAGCTGCCCATCCACTCACCTCCGTGTCCTGGTTCGCGCTATTCCAGCGAGGATTGAGATGGCTGACACGGGAACTCAGGGCAGTGGAAATGGCGTAGCGAGGTTCGCCGTCATGCTGAGAGATGCCATTGTCAACCGCATCCACTTCCTCCACAAAGTTCTCGTAAAGCTGTCGCGGGTAAAATGCATGAGGCTGAACGTCATTCAGGAACATTCAGCTTTACATACCTCCGGCCAGCAGGTGTCCCACTGCCAGAAGCTCTCACCTTATCAAACAGCACCTCCAGCTGACTGTCGTCGCTCTTTAGTTCAGTGAGCTGGCTCAGCAGACGGCGACCATAGTGTAGATACACCAGACCAGCTGAGCTTAGCTTAGTCACCCAGGGCTTCTCTGGGCACAGGCTACTGAAGGTCTCCTTGAATGTCCTACAGAAAGATGTTTAGCACTCTAAGAACAGATTACAGTTTTAAGTTTCCGTTAGGAAACTTACAGTCCTATGCAGCCATTAATTATAAAAGACACCCAAAGGTATTACAAGGTACCATACACCTCTATTTATTTATTTATTAAAACACCCCCACATCACCTATTGAAAATCCTATAAGGCCCAAATCAGTTCTGAAAAGTAATCCAGTTGATGTACTGAGGGCTCAAAATTGAAAAATGTTATCTACTCAATAACAGACCCCAAACATCTGTAGGGTTATTTTAAAAAGGGCTAACCCCAAAAGATTTAGCAGCATTTAGGATTTTGGTTCACATTTTTTAATCACATCAAAAATTAATTTAGTGGGCTACATTTAGTTTATACTGCAATTTTTGAAACAAAATTTTGGACAGGGTCTCCACATTTAAAAAGCCAGAGGAAGCATAAAATATATTAATTTATAATTCACTGATTCAAAGCCAATATCCTGACCAAAACACTGACAGATTTAATTACCCAACTAAAAATAGACTTCGTGGTTAATACCTTTACCTCAAACTTAGGACAAGTCAGACACACAAAAAGCTTTTCATTTTTAAGTACAAGTAACTGACTCGTCTGACAACAATTTGGTATTTTACTCAAAGTTATATTTTACTAATGTTTTTATTTTTAACCGGTAGTTGCCTTGCTTAAATTATTCATCAACTTGGACTTTAGATTTTAAAGTTATTAATAATTGCATCAGCCATAAAATATATTATAATTTATATATTTAAAAAAAATCAGAGTCAAATCTGTGTCATGTTAAATCTCATGTGAGAAATCTCTGAAAACAGCCAAAGGGCTCACGAATTACACAGATCGCGTAGCCGAGTGCATGCGCAGATGATCGGTGAGTGATGGGGAGGCTGTGCCTGATCATTTTTAGTCTGCTTAACCTACGTTTCTGATGCATATTGCTTCTGACAGCGAAGGAATATGATTAATGGCTGCCATGCTGCATGCTGGAGGACGGCGCAGTCATTAGAGGACTAATTGACAGAGCTAAATCATCCCTGCATCATTAATTAAGCCAGAAAAATATGAAAAAATGAGAGGTAATGTGGCATACTATAAGGTCATGGCAGTAAGTCGGTGTCGATCAGAGCGGTGAAACAGAAAAATATACAAAACGTGCCCCCTCCTACAATACACTCGTGCACTCGTCCGCAAGTGAAGGTCTCATTAAATGATGGACATTAAGAGCGGCACACCAGCTGAGCACGCCGGGAGGGGGGTCTATGGGCTACCGTAATTATCTCCACGACCCACTGTGAAACGCGGAGTAGCGCCCTCCAAAATTATTTGTGTTAGATTTTCTTCGTGTGAAACAATGACTTTTATGATCACCTACAAGAAAAATGTCTTTTGATCCCTTCATCACGTTCAGATCTAGGCAGGATGAAAGTATTAGTATATCTTTACACACACACAGGTCGGTAAATGAAGAACATATTCAACAATAACTAAACAGCTCGTTCAGCTGTTATGGTTGGCGGAGCCAGAAAGTAATTGAAAAGGTCGCACGGCTTGATGGTGTATTACGACAGTTTGAGACCACCATTTTACGGCAGCAACGCACCTCTGGTGATGGTCATAGCGGTGTTTCTTTGAATCATATTCACCTCCAACATCCACAACAACATCACACTGCGCCAGCAGATCGGGGTCTCGGGTGCGAAGGATTTCTGCATCCTGTTAATTTCAATTCGACAAGTCAACCAAGCGATATCGCCAATGGCTACGGCCAGAATCCACACACTAAAAGTAAGCTAAAAGAAATATTTATTAGTGACGACTTTCACTTTCTAATTTTAAAACCTAATAAGAATCAGTCGCCAACCAAACTTTTTTGGTGTGACGAAAAGACTTCCTGTACACGAATGATAATCTGACGACAACTAGAAATGTATAAGAGCAAATTATCCAAGTTTCGTCCATTTTCTATCTTACAGTTCGGTTCTGTTTCCCCAAAAGATATGTTTTCCGTCTTTGTTTCAGTTATACGTTGGGAAGCAACAGTTATTCTTGCGAAATAAAAAAAGCACATGCACAGACAGGATTTGCCATTTTCTTCCAACCTTGTATTCAGGGAGCTGCCGAAGAAAGAAGCATGCCAAAATCTCGTCACAATGAAAGGTACCATTGTGTGTCCCAATTTTAGGAACCGGCATATTCTCTCTATGTTTGCGCTTTGCTTCTGGCGATTCCATGCAATTTTTGTTCAGCGTAAGTAATAGCCTTGCAAAAGTTAACGGGCGCCAAGGTATCACAGGAACGCTAACACAAGAAGTACGATTAAAACTCGCAAATATACGACTGACAACGGGATATGTGCACCGCAAATACGAGTATGAAATCATGAACTTGATGCGCGGCAAAACCTATCCATGTGCATGGGAAGGAACAACATTGTGAACGGACCGGCGGATGTGACGCCGCTGATGTTCCAGCCAATGGCGTTGTAGAGAATTGTACAAGGCGAGAATGCATGCATTGCTGATTTGACACTAACTGTTATGTAGGAAAACATATGTTAGTTAAAGCTTTTAGTAAGCGATGCTGCTTTGGACCTTAAGTAGAATACATAGTGTTATGAAAATATGGTCTAGATAAATGGTTTCCACAACCCAGCAGAGTACCCCCAGTGAGACATCTTATTTTTAATATTTCACCTCCACCACACCTTATTCATCTAATTTCAGGCTTAGATGGTCTAATGGAGTTGTTTGGAAGCCGTTGTCCTAGATGATGACCTTATTATTGTATTGAATATTCTATAATCATAAGCATTTATTTATTTAAAAAACATTGCAACTGAAACTGAAGACCATCTATGAGGCATTTATAATAAGCTTTGACAATGATGAATCTAATGAAGAAATTTATAAGTGGGGGAAATATTTACTGTTAGACAATGTCAAATAACTACATTATGAATGAAAAGCTTTGAAGAAATGTAACTGCTACTCAGTTTTCGTAATTTCAGTAAAACAGACCGGATATTCTTTACAGGAAGCATAATCCAGGAAGATGCACGGAACATCCTAGGCAGTGATCGGAAGGTTGCAGGTTTGAGCCCCGGCCTCCCTAGAATAGTCACATGTCCTTTGGGCCCCTGAACCTGTGCTGTGACCCCCAAGCTTGCTCTCACCTGTATATGTGTGTCTCATGCAGAGCCAGATGGGGTAGCCAGAGATAAGCATTCCAATGCAACTATACTTGTGCAAATAAACCCTTAGGGGCAGAATCAAGACACCAGTTCACCTTAACTACAAGTCTTTGGACTGGGGGAGGAACCCAGAGTACCTAGGATCAACACATATTGCAGGTTTAAAAAAATAAATAAATCAGTCACCCTACCACGGAGGCATGAGGTCAGAGGAATACATTCTAGGCCCACATGTAGTAAAATGTTATTTTATCCAACGTTGCTGACTCTAGCACCTTCTAAAGCAGCGATTCCTTGGACCCACAGACAGTCCACATTTTTGCTCTCCCCTGGCTGCCTGTGGAGCAAAAATGTGGACTATTTGGCAGGGAACTTGGAGGGAGCAATAACGTCGACCAGCTGTGGGTCCCTGAGGACCGGATTGGGAAACACTGTTATAGAGGATTCCCAGTTGCCAGTTGGGAAATGTAATTTCTTAAAGGGTTCTTCCCAAGGGCTAGTGGTACATGCTCAGAACAGCCCCCTTGTGTTCTAACCAGGTGCCATTTATAGGAGATGCCCAAACCACCAGGAGCGGTGGAAGCAGGGATGCTGAGGGTGTCTCAGCACCTACTGTTGTCTGTTTCATTAGAGAAAAACATAGCAATATGTTAATCATCTCACAGTGACTTGGAGGCACTTTATGACTATTTCTCTAAAAAAAGTACTGTTGTTAGCAGTAGACAGCTACCAATGATACAAAAGAACTTTTCAATTTTCAGCACCCTGAGCTCAAAACATTTTCCTGCGCCTTTACAAACCACCTCAGCTGACTCCTCTCAATCTATATCATCACAACCGGGACCATCATCTTCTCATCAGTTTTCTAATAGGGTAGGTTTTCCTGCAAGGATCTTTATTTGTTCCTTTTTATTACTACAAGCATGAACGGCTCACAATGACAGAATTCTTGACACATGACAAGTCAACAACAGAACTCAGTTAATGACTTGATAAAGCCTAATTAATAAAGAGCACAGCAGGGAGAAAATCTATTAGAAGTAATTTTTTGTAAAGTGATCCTTTCTAAGCTTTTAAGATATCTTTGTAACTAAACACACATAGCTACCTTTATTCCATGCATCTTTAGCCTAATACATATGACACTAAAGTGAACAACACCAGCTTTGATGGTCCTCCGGGTTGCAAAATGTGTTAATTGGTGCCCAGCTGACTAGTTCAAAACACGGGCTCTGATGAATGAACCAAAACAATTAAGAGTGAGCAGCAAGCAGAAAGCTGGATGCCCTGGGCCCTTGAGAGCCGAAGTAGCAGGAGCTTAACATGACGACGAGGAGACCTTGTCCATGGAGATCTTCAGAGCGTGCCTGTTTTTCCATATACCTTGACTTTTAATTGTGTGAATGGAGCTATTAATAGGAGGTTATTTGAGTTCACTTGGTGCTCCATGTGTAAATAAGTTGGAAACATCCATCCGTCCTCTGACTGTTCAGTCTGTCCAGGGTACACGCTGTGGACAAATTAAAGATCACTTCACCCATTTGCATGTCTTTGGGTTGCAAATAGAAAGTGCCTGGAAGAAATCCATACACACAGACTGTGGACAAAATGCCCCCAGTCCTGGAGGTGTGAGATAACCGCATTAGCCGCTTCACCACCATGCCACCTGAGTTGGTAGGACACCCTGACTATCTATAGAAGAAACCCCTCCTCAGGTTTACAGCAAATAATGAACCTTTCAGCCCATGCGACTTCATTTTAAAGAACAGTAACAGTAACTATCTGAGATGTGCATTAATTGGAAAATAAGTGAGAAAAACACTAAATGTTCCTAAGGATATTCAGCTCTCATTTTATACTAGATGTCATTGATAATAATATACTTTTATATTATTATAACCCTGCAGGCTTTGAAAACCACAGTAAATGAAAGCATATTTTTAATAACGGAGAGAGACTGAGGACACACAGTGATTCCACCCATCATGATTTCGAACACTCATGTCTCTCATCTTTGGGCAGACATGGCAGTGCCTTTCTCAGGGTCAGCCCCTGTTGTTCTACCCTGTGCCCCCTTCCCCGTTTGGCCAGCAGGTGTTGCTGGTCATCCCGTCCCTCGTGTTGGTAGTCTTTGTGTATTCCCCTGTTCTGTATCAGTTCTGTATGTTTGAATTCCACCTTCTCTGTTTGTATTTTGTTCCCTAGTGTTTCATTGTATGAGTTTTCTAGTTCCCGTGTCTGGTGATTTTTGTATTCTGTTTTAGTTTCTTGTTTTGAGTCTTAGTTATGTTTTATTGGTTTTGTTACTGCCAGTGTTAGGTTCTGTTTTTCCTGTTTCCTGTTTCCTGTTTTTCCTGTTTCCTGTTTTCTCGGATAGTTCTTAGTTTCCCTGTTTAGTTCCTTTGAGTTAATTAGGTTCACCTGTGACCTGTGTTCCCAACCCTTGTTAATTAATCTCACCTGCCCCCTGTTAGTCTTGTTACCGTTCTGTATTTAACTCCCTGCCTCTGTTTAGTTCGCTAGTGAATGTCCTGTTGATTGTGATTGTTTGATGCTACTGGCCTACCTGTTCTCTTTTGTAATTAGTCTTGTTTATCCCCATTTACTTTTGACCCGTCGTGGTCTTTTGCTTCGTTAGTATTTTCTTGTGTTTTGTAGTTCAGTTAATAAACCCCATTTGTCCTTTGAGCCGCGAGTGGGCCGTCCACATTTCTGCCTGCATCGTGCCTCAGTCTCGCGCCCAAACCGCCTCGTTTCATGACAGCCTTTGTGTTCTGATGAACACACTTCTTCAGGTTTAGTTATGTAAACCAACCATTTTTGTGAAGCATCAGGTTAATTTGTGTTAGAGCAACATTTGTCAAAATGTCAGAAAGAGGATCAAACGGCACCAACCTGCAGCTTCTGTGAATGTACAGTATGTCACATGATCCGGGCTTGTTCATGAATGTATGTCATGTGACCTCGGCTTCTGGGATCCGCCCAGCTGGCTGAGCACACTGACAGTCAGCACGCATACCCACCACCAGCAGGGGGGAAGAAAAATCTGTATTTTTAGTTTCAGTCTTTCATCACTGCCCTCCCTCTCTCCCTCTCTCTTTTCTTTCACCCCCCCACCCCACACACGCACAAGCATCTATTTACACCTAAGGCCCCAGGAAGACAACCAGGGGAGAATGTTGCAAATTTAGATCTCTGTTTCTCACTCTGGGAACGGGGTTGCGAAAAGAATTTGGCAAAGAAGTTAAAATCTTATTACATCTCCATCACCTTCCCACCGAGCCCTGTTCCCCTCTATGTCAGCCTATGTTATGTGCCAAAGGGGAGCCAGGTGTTCATGCACCATCAACAGGCTTGTGTTTGCAGGAGCCCCTTATTAAAGAAAATATATAGCCTTTGACAATCTGGCCAGAGATAATTCTGTGGGCTTCCCCCACTGAATATTTGATGAGGAAGGGAGGGGCACTTTTGTGAACACGTAAAAACAGGATGACTGTGATAGAATGAATGAAGAGACATAATGACTCATAATGGAACAATGAGGATTATGTCACTTTTTATGCATCATGTGTGAGTTTACATTACCTCCCAGGGAATGTACTGCATGTGTGTGTCTGTTTCAGAAAGGTCTTAGATTTGGATAGAGCAATGGAATAGAAAGCATGTACCCCAGATGGATAAACAACTGATAAACTACTAATTTAAATGAGATTTGTCATAATCTCTAACGATCAATTACTTTAGCCTCACAGGCGTGAAGGTCTAAGTCGGTACTGCAACCCAACCCAGAATCTTCTGCTGCCACCCAGTGGTCCTATGCAATAAGTGTAGTAACTGCAGAAAAAATGCAGAAAAACAGGTATTTTAAAATTCCCACACAGAAGCTACATTCTAAGAACATAAGAAATTTACAAATGAGAGGAGGCCATTCGCCCCATCAAGCTCGTTTGGCGAGAACTTAACTAATAGCTCAGAGTTGTTAAAATCTTACCTAGCTCTGATTTAAAGGAACCCAGGGTTTTAGCTTGCGGTAGACCAGTGCTTCTCAAACTCGGTCCTCAGGTCCCACTGCCCTGCTTGTTTTCCAGCTATCCCTGCCCTACACACTGCTGATTAACTGGATCAGGTGTGTTCAGTCAATCAGAAGCTGAAAGACAGCTGGGACTTGTGTGTGGGGCAGGGATAGCAGGAAAA
>JAODKC010000130.1:2479576-2503257 GCA_026777985.1 Mormyrops attenuatus | reverse complement strand
GACTTGTGTGTGGGGCAGGGATAGCAGGAAAACAAGCAGGGCAGTGGGGCCCGAGGACCGACTTTGAGAACCACTGCGGTAGACTAATAGGAAGACTATTCCATGCTGTGTAAAGAAGTGCTTTCTCAAATTCATTTTAAAATGTTCTCCCGCTAATTTCCATTCATGGTCACGAGTTCTAGATGGTGATTGTGTTGTGTGAATACGCTGTGTAATAATCCTTAACGCAGTGAAGTCTTTGAGTGATGACTCAGTCATCAAAATGCATCCAAGTAGCTATAATAAACACCTACTGGAAACGCGAACAGCTCATCCAGACTATAGGATTATTCCCACACATTTAACTACTATTTTCTTTCCATATAAAGTTTAAGTAATTTAAGGGTTGAGAGTTACTTTTTAAGAGTTATGATTAATTGCTTAATCCTTGCTTATAGCTCCCTATATATTGACCATGTTTTACATATAAGGTTCTGTGCATTGCTTATTGACATAAAAGTAGAAAACTAACGTATTAATGTTCAGTTTCATATGCTTAACCGTTATGCTATATACGGCAGCTGAAATAGTCTTACTCTTAGGCAGAAATAGCTGGATTCTCAGACTCGTGAAAATTTAGCCAAGATTGATTTATTCATTAACAAAACATTCTCAATACTGTACTGCAAAAGGCGTGACCAATTTCCTATGCACTGATAAGATAAGATAAGACTTTATTGATCTCACACTGTGAAAATTTACTTTTTACCCTGACAAGATGTAACAAATCGATCACCCAGAAAGTACAGCATGGGACATTAGGCAGGGGGCGCACCCTGGCTGGGATGCATGTCACGACCACCAGGACGAAGAATTCTTGGGCCAGGCATGGTGGAGAAATAAAAGGAGCTTTATTGAACTGGATGAACAAAGATTGGAAAAAACAGGATTACAGGGGATCAAAATGGGAGGACTGGGCACAAGCAACATGACGGTACGACGTCAATGACTGGAATAGCAAGGATGAGACAAACAGGTACTTAATATTGAGACTAATGCAGGGCAGCAAGCATCAGGTGTGGCCATCAGGACCACGTGAGGGAGGAGACAGGAAGGTCAGGCAGACATGGCGGGCAGGATGTGACAGTGCAGATCCCTTTTCAGCCTCTGAAATAAAAAAAAAATATCTTTTCAGCATCTGTTCCCTCATAAATAGGATGATATCCTTGGAATTTCATATATGCATCCATATAACTCTCTTAAAAGGGTGGTAATAGTAATTATACGTCATTCTTATTAATTAATACTCCGATCTGGTTTCACACCAATCAAAAAGAGCCACGAGGTAGAAGCTGGGACGCATTTTAAAAAAAAGTCTAAAATGTGTTTCAGTTTTTCAGCACAGATGCCCTCTTGACTGCTTAGATGTGCTATTTTAGAACACTAGGGATCATACTTTTTAGAACTGCCTCCTTTGCTGGCTATATTAGGACCCCATTTCTAATTTAGATCTAATGGCTAAAACATTATTGCTTTGGTTAGGATGAATATAAAGAAAACTGGTAGTTGGAAATGTATGGTGTCAGACATTATCGCAAACACAATATTGTTTGGGTCAAAGATAAAAGAGGCATTCCATTTAACATTTTATGAGAAAGAGTGTTTTAAATTAATTATGGGACACTTTATTGGAGCTGAATATGATGTAAGCTCTTTTTTAACGTTTGGAAAATGTTGAAAAGACCTATATTCATTAAATCTTTTTTTCCTCACAATGTGTGGCTCAGTAGATTATGTGATCAGAAGGTCACTGGTTTGAATTTGAATTGGGCCCTTGAACAAGGCCCTTAGCTCCCCGAAAACTGCTGCAAGGGTGACAGATAAATGGCTGAACCTGCGCTGTGACCCTAAGCTTCACTGCTACCTGTATATGTGCACTGCAAGATAGGATATGCAAAATCTAAGGCATTGCAATGTACTTATTCTTGTGGAAATTGCATATAAGTCATCGTTTCCAAATAAACAAAAGCGCACAGTAATCACACCATATCGTGCATTTTTAAGATCGTGCATGCATTTTCTATTTTGAAAAAACGTGCAATTACAGCATAGTGATATTAATTAGAATCCAGTCAGACTCATTGATTTATCAGCAAGTACTTTTACATGCAACGAACTTATTTTGACATGGTGTGCCAAACAATCACTACAATATTATTATGTACATTAATAAAATAATGTGCGTAGTGCAGTGTTGCACTTGGTTGGTTACAGATGAGCTATATTGATGATATTATATAACCGCATGTAATGAGTATAAAATACATTTCCATGTAATTAGACATCTGAGTATATTGTAGATTGAAGTGTAGATTGAATTTTAACAGCCAATGTGATCTGACATTAACGCACAAAATACACACATTAAATTAATTATAACGAACAAACGCTGGGAAACAGTAAGATAACTTCCTCTTTGGTGATGTACTAAAGTCGGCCTACATAATTAGCTCGATCATTGCATTGGCTCGTGTCTTCACATCATAGGCTGTCTGCTTGGGACGCAGGTGCGAGGTGGGATCTGGTTGAATGGAAACAAAGGTGTTAAATTACTATGGATATGAAGAAAAGGCTGACTATAAACCCGTATCTGTATCAGATTACAGATCATGTGTGAAAACTCAATTAAAATGCTGGAAATAAAGAAATTTAACAGATGTTAATTAAGCATCGAGCAGCGTACGTCTGTCTTTAATTCAGCACGACGTATCGATGCGGATCCCTCCCTCCAAACGCTTTCCGTCGTTCACTGCTCATAGTTTTGCATCAACATAATTAGCCAGATGGGTCTCTTATTGACTGAGGGAAGCTGGACCGAAACGTTCAGCGCTCACACGGAGTCCGAGTAAGCAAACCAGGGGCAAAGACTGATCGCCTGACATACGCGCCTTTGTCACTTCCTTGGATCGTACTCTACACCGATAACGATCAGCTGCAGAAGGTAAGCTGGTGAGATGCAAAATAATAATAATAATAATAGTCTGGTAAACGACCGGGGAGAAAGAGCCATGGTACTGTGATCTGTTTTTATGGGCAGGATCTTTAAATGTCACGGGCACTATTATATCTAATTTAAGGTTACTCACAATGTGTATATATGTAAGAGCGCCTTACGATCACTGAAGCGATTGAGGTGGCTTAATTGAAACATAAATATATATTATTCAGACTGTCGAGATCAGAGCAATATGCAATGGCAGCTCTCTGACGTAATATATTACATAAAAACTAGATTCTATATAACACCTACAAGTAGACCGGCGTGTGTGCGTGTTTCACCATTTTTAACGTTTCTTTCAAGCAGACGCTTTTCATAAGCTTGATTTGTTATATAATTTTGTCCTACCGTTGAGGGATAGAGAGGGAAGACGCACTTTTATTTTATCCTTAGTAAGATGCTTTTGTAAATAAGAGAGCCGTTTCGTGTTGTAATGGATACTCCCGTTTCAACTGTTCGGTTACAATGAACGACTTCAGCTACAGCAAGAACAAGAAAAATATGAATATATTGCTTCGTTAAAATATTCCCAATTGACAGTATGTTGACCGTTTAACGGCATGCATTTTATTTGAACGAATAAATAGCATAAAATAAATAAGTCAGAAAGGAACCAATAGATGGCAACATTCCATAGGCTCATTTCACTCTTGCAGAATATATAACATTAAGTGCCTCGGCGTTTCATTTTTGTTAGGCGAAAACCAGCAACTGCTCCTTAAGTGCTGCTTGCAAATATATTGGTTTAAAATTACTTTGTGTATATTTAGAATGTATATCATTATTCAATAAAATGTAGATTATTTACAACATCATTATTTGCAACACGTTACGATAAATGATGAACTTCAGTTTTCATTGGTAGTCTGAAATTTACATGTGGCGTTTGACCGACAGGCTTTCCCAGATGCAAGGGGGCGCTATAACTTTACTTAACATTGTTACTGTAACAAACTTAATCTAATCAATAGTTGTGGACAGGGAGCTGCATTCGCTCAAGCGGTGTTACGTTTCGCTTGAGAAAATTGGTTTTGAAGAGCCTGCTACACTGCGATCGAAAGCTTCAAATAACATGTTATTCAAGAGTGTTCAGCTTTCCGTTACATATTGTAGTGTTGATGGGCTGAAGGATTCATTTCTAATACTGAAGTTTCAATAATATTGAACTATGTAGATTGTAGGTAGGCCTACCTTCGTGTGGCGTTTTTACTGTAAAAGATGCAGTAATGCATGATTCATGATTTGATGATTTCCTTTAGTCTGTAGTGTTGAAAATGTTTGTAACTTCTTGAGTTTTCTGTTGTGAGCTTCAAAATGTATTTTTAAAGATATGAACATACTTATTTCAAAACCAGCAATGCAGAAATATTGCTTTCAGTTCTGTATCAGTTGCTTCTGCTGAATCTCAGTGCTTGTATATCCCCCAAGAAAAGATCGATATTACTCCCCGAGTCGCGCATTTTGGATAAATGCCCAGCAGGCTGATCAGTGTAGGCCACATCTATCTGTAAACTGATCCACCCAAGGCCAATGCAAACCATTAGAGTTCTCCCCTGGGAAAAAGAAGACAAAGAACGACTAGTCTTCTTGAAGATTCAAAGTAAGAGTGCAGTTCAGAGGTGCAAAGAGAAGTTCAGGTGGATGGTGGGCTTTTGACAGAAAGGCGGGGAGAGACCTAAAGAAGGGCATCGGCAATAAGTTTGCATGTCCAGTTTAATGCAAAAGTCTTAGGTGGTCTAAGGAAATGTGTAAAGCTATTTATCCAGGTAGTAGGAATACATTTGCTCAGAATAAGAAACACAGTGTAACATTAGAAAATATGTTAATTAAGAGTAGTAAAACTAGCAGGAATTTCTTCCATTCTCCGAATACTCACCGACATCTTGTTGGATGGCTAGATGAACATCGCTTTGGTTCCCCAACTTTTCCTCAGGGGCACCTCAGCCATTCCATGTATTTGTTGAATACCACCACCAGCTCACATAATTAGTTTAATTAGTTAAATAACTTGATGAGATATTGATTAGCCATATAAGGTCTGCAAGTTGTCTGTTCAGAAAAATGCTTGGGTGCATTGGATGGTTGCAAATTCTAGATGACTTTAAAGTCTAGATGACCTTTGCAGAGTACTGTTTGTGTGAGTGGAGCTCTCTCTGTTGCCAAGTATTTCCTCCACAGCTTCCACCTTGAGTCCAAAAACACATAGGTGAACTGGCATTTCTGAGTTGAGTTGAGCGTAACGTGTGCCCTCTGATGGATTGCATCCCAGCCAGTATGCTTGCCTGTAACCCAGATGGATGGACTTTCTACAGCTAAGACCATAATTTTACAACTATGCTACATGCTTTGGGCAAAGAGAGGTCTAAAGCAGTCTCTGCTATTAAACAAACATTTGTTTGTCATTGTGTTTGGCCCCATGGTTACTGTGTAACATTAATCCACTTGTTAACTTCCTTTAAAATGTGTTTTCATTGGACTGCAAGACAGAAGTAAAATAAATATTCAGTTTTCTTTTATGTCTGTGAGGCAGCGATCCCAAACATAAGGATCGACGTGCATGTGTACTAAAGCAAAGGACTAAACTGGCCATGGGGCAATTCTAAGACTAATCTCATTAATCTGTTTAAAACAAAACATTGAATGTGTAGTCAGATTATCAAATGGAGGATGCCGATTGGCTGAGGATTATGTCATGGGGGTAAAAAGAGCTACCCTGGTTTAACGGTCATATGGCATGGTTTAAAAAAAAAAAAAAAAAAAAACAAGAACAGATGATCTATTTTGAAATCTTTTGTTTCTTCATGCAAAGCATGTAGTTAAGTACATGCCATCATTTAAACACAGAATTAGTTGTAAAATAGTGGTATTTCCATCAAACATTCCACTGGAACTATCAGAAGATATTCCTGAATCACGTTTCAGTAAATAAGTTATGATTTGAAGTTATGAAGCATTTATAAATACACTACAAATAATCAAGTATTAAAAATCGGAGGTAGAAGTATGGGCAGGACAGAGGATGACCTAAATGAAGGCAAAATTATTTAGACACTGCACTGGGGACTGCTTTGACCTTTTCTGATGGGTATGAGTGGTCGAGTCTATTCTCAAGTTTCAGTGACAGATTAATGATAACAAAGAAACTTGCTGTAGAGGATAAAAACACCCATTTTAGAGATCGAAGCGTAAAGCCACATCCTCTGATTGGATCACAAAGCTGTGGGAGGGGCTAACAAAGAGGAATGTGTCCGAAGCAAGTACTCTATGAAGACTGTTTAAAGCTTTACAGTAATAAATACACCTAAAGGGGGCAGAACTGCAGATTGCAAGACATATATTTAAATATAGCTACTGCAGTGAAAGTGAAGTGATTCATTGTCAGCGTTGACACACCAAAATGTGTTCTCTGCATTTAACCCAAATGTGACCTTGTGACATAGCAGGGGGCAGCTAATTCAGCACCCAGGGAACAGTGCTTGGGTGTAGTACCTTGTCAGTCAGGGATTTGAACCAGCAACCTTCCAATCACAAGTATGATTCTCTAACCATTATGCTACCACTTAGTTCTATTTAATTTGCTAAGAATGGTTACAGAACTTATACACATTCTGGAACAATAATGACACAAGCAAAAAAAAATAACCTTGAATATTCATCTTTTTTAAATGACACGGTTACTGTTTAACAGTATTGTCACAGTTAATAATGGCTGGCGTCTATTATGAGAGTAATTGTAGATTAAATTTATTGTATCCTATGGCCAAACTGGAGTGGACTGTTTCCAGTTAATATGTTCTTATGGCCCATTCAGATAACAAGCTTTTCCCTTGAAAACAATACAGTGTTTATGCAGACTTGCTCTCTCCCCTCCTTCATGGCTTCTTTAGCACTTCATAGGAAAAGGTGATTCCATGTTCGTAACATAAGACCTGGTGACAATGGTGTAATTTGAAATTGGAAAAATGAATTCAACAGTGTGTATGTGTTGTGCTGCTTAGGGCAGGGTCCTGGTCAGGATCAGCACTCGCAGGATGGACGTATAGATCTATTCAAATATGTAACAAAAACACACCAATGACTAGAAAACTTAGTTTCCTATTTGTGATTTCCAAGGTGGTTTTGTACATGAAAAAAGAGCACTGCTTACTACGTTAAATGTTCTGTTCTGAGAGGTCCATTAAATCTGCATGTTAGAACAGAAATAAACGCCCCTTTATAGACAATAAGGATATGCGTATAACCCCTATTTATGTGAAAGCAATAAATGGATACTCTGTAAATAAATGAACAATTGTTCTGTAATAGAAATATCAAGTGAAACTGAACTGCAGACCAGTCATTTTCAGAATCAGATTATTTAGCCAAGCATGCTCACACTAGCGGTGTAACGGTACACAAAAATCACGGTTCAGTACGTACCTCTGTTTTGAAGTCACAGTTTGGTACATTTTCAGTAAAAGAAACAAAACAAAAACTGCTTCTTTTTATCTTTATTAAACGATTGTTTACTGAACAAAGTATGACTGTCTTTCTTAAATAAGTCCCTGTCAATACTGCTGCAACTTACTCATAAAAAGCTAAAATTTACTTAAAAGTAAATCAAAATAAATATTCTTTCAAGTAAATAAAAATAAAATGTCCATTAAGGTGCACATTTAGAAAATTAACTGTACCGGATCTGTACTGTATTTTCACATTAGCAGCTTTCAGCTTCATATTAAAACTGCAACACAAATATTGTCTCAAAAAATACAAAGTATAGCATTTTTTTAATTACAAATGACCTGTGCTGTACTTGTATTCACATTAACAACTTCAAGCTTCACATGAATCTCAATATGCGTACTTGAGCATACTTGTGTTCTCATGTACACGTTTTACATCATGTTCCATTGCCGAAGACCAGTTCCAGTACTAAGAACACAAGTACATGAGGACGGTAAAAGTTAGCAAGTTAGCAAGACTGGTCTTGCTAAGGACTCAAGTACGGTCTTTGCATTCTTGGTATTTAGATTCATCCTAAGACGTACGCACGCATGCGTAGAGGCACGACTTCACCTGCCCCTTTCCCAGTGTTGCTCAGGGGAAACACACAAACACACAAAGTTTCCACATTTGCTGTATTTGTTTGGTACATATGCTTACCGAACTGAAAGACTCATACCAAAAATTTCCGTTATGAATACGTGTACCGTTACGCTTCTAGTCAAGACACACAGGGAATTTGTCTCCGGTTGTCAGTGGCTCCATACACACAGCAGACACATACACAGCTAAGGAACTATAAGACAATGAGCAAATGAAATTCGGTTGTTATATACAGTGTGGATGTGTTGTTGATAAATGTATAAAAAGTGCAGGAGTGCATGTCAGAGTAAGGAATGCTTTAGTAAATACAATATGTACAAAACATTACAGTAAGTACAGTGAGTTACTTATAGCAATGAGGTTTTGCTTATTAAGGGGGTGGGGAAGGGGTAACAGTGCAGCTGAGTCAGCTGTTCATAAGGGTGAAGGCTTGTGGGAAGAGGCTGTTCTTGTGCCTGTCCGTTTTGGTGCACAGTGATCTGTAGGTCGTGTCCTGGGTATGAGGAGTCTGCGTTGATTTTCTCAGCCTGTTTCCTGGCTCTGGGTGACTACAGCTCTGAGAGGGTGGGCAGGTTAACACCCATGATCTTTTCCGCAGACCTGATTATTGGTTGTAGTCTGCCCTTATATTGTTTCGAAACATTTCAAGCAATTCCATCCATCTTCTGTAACCACTCCTCCTACTGCGGTTGCTGCGGTCCAGAGCCTATCCTGGAGGCTACAGGCACAAGGCAGAGAATCACCCCTTTCAGGGCACACTTACACACACACACACACACTTGAGTGCAATTTAGTAACTCTAGTTCACCTTAGCACATTTTTTTGATGGGGAGGGTAAACACAGCGTACCTGGAGGAAACCCCATGAGGACACGGAAAGAAATACAAACTCCACACACACACAGCTGGGGCGGACACACACATGGAGCTGCTGTCTCCCAGAGGTGTGAGACAGTAATGCTAACCACTGCACCACCATGCCGCTCCTTCAAGCAGTTTCATGACTTGCATGCTACGTATGTGCTACTGCTGTATTTAAGATCAAGTTCAGTTAGTGGTAATTGAATAATGATGTTGAATCCCAAAAACAAACACGCAGTACGTTTTCTTATCTTCGGAGAGAACACTTTGCTCCCAAACTGGTCAATTGAAATAAGTGATTGGCTCAGATTATAGGGAATTAACATAAGAAGTTAACATTTTCCGCTGGACTTGTGCTTTGCCTTAATAATATTCCCTGCTTCCGAATGGAGCCGACATTCTCTGTGGGCATCTTATCAGTTCCCACCAGGTAGTGACTGACTGCAGGTGGCCATTACACCCACCATGGGTTTAATCCCTCATGGCAGCTTCATTGGTCTCGCAGACTTAAACATGCGGCATTATGGGTAAAATACATGTTCTTAAGCAAAGTACTACCAGTTGTTGCTGGGAAGGCACCAGCCCATGTGATTCTTAAAGTTGATTGGAGTTGACCTGCTCATGAGACGAATGCATTAGCCCAATTTCAGCATTTACACACACTGACCCACCATCCATATTTATCAGCGTGTTAATAAGTGCTGTGTTATTGGTAAGATGATATGTTTGGGATATACTGGTGGCGTTCCATCTAGCGGATATTCCCGCAATAGGATTAGTCTACAGCTATGAATGTGCAACAGTAAGCAGATCAGGAGGGCGCGCAGTGTTAACGTGGTGTGAAGATTTCCTGTTCCGATTTTTCAGTTCGGTGCCAAAAAAACAGTATGTTTATGGCTGTGTTTTTTTTTTTGAAAGCTGAATGGGCGAAATATGACAGGAAAGGCAAAAAGGGAAAGTATGGGGGGGGGGGAAATATGGTGTAATATGGGTTATGGGCTAATATTGGAAATGGCCATAATCTTATTTGTATGTTACAGCAAATGGTGTACCATGGAGGTACGGTATAGGTGGGAAAAATCTTGCTGTGAGTATTGGAAAAAAATGTCTATTTTCAGAAGTTCCTTTAAAGCTGCACGCAGACTTAACGTCACCGAGTCTGTGTTGGCCGTGGGAAGCCAAGCTCGCTGCAGATAAAGGAAATGCTGCCCGAACAGCTTTGCTGACATTCTGTCACAGGCCTGGCATGACTCATTCTTACTTTGGCTGCAGTGAGGTGAGCCGGGTACAATGCCATTGGCCGGGCCTTGTGCACCATACCGCCTTCCCTCCCCGCTTCCCTCTTGATTGGTCATGCTGGATCAGCCGCTCTGCCATTGGCCAGTAGGGATGCAGCAAGACAGGCGATGTTAGAGGTGAGATCCTGCATCACTCGTAATGTCATGCTCATTCCCCAAGGGGGGGAGGGAGGACTTTACATCAGCCGGTGCTGGAGAACGGCAACCTTATAAGGAAATTCCGAATATTACACGGCATGGATTGAATAGCCAACCGTTTAAATGAACAGTGTCCTAGAGCTCTTATTTGATATTTTATTGAATTAAGCTAATTCTAGTACAAGTTTAACATACTTGTGAGTAGGTTGTATAGAATGAACTTCTAAAGTATTGAACAGAGTATGATAACTGAGAATAGACTAATTTTTAGTGACTAATTTTAGGAGCGTGTGTAAAATTGGAAGGAATGCCTGTTGTGAAACTTCAGAAGGGAATTCTCTCCAGGGGGAGAAATTCCTGGTGGAATTCCAGGTGTAAGAAGGCAGGGAGCCACAGGAGAGCCCAGCTGTAAATGCATGGATGGAAATTACAATGGACATTTACAAAATGGAGAGG
The DNA here is from genome assembly GCA_026777985.1 of Mormyrops attenuatus. Taxonomy (NCBI): domain Eukaryota; kingdom Metazoa; phylum Chordata; class Actinopteri; order Osteoglossiformes; family Mormyridae; genus Mormyrops; species Mormyrops attenuatus. The sequence goes on along the minus strand of JAODKC010000130.1, from coordinate 2,492,380 downwards.
ATGACAGCATTTGTTTATCATAAACTAGAACAACTTGTTTCACACTGGGGAAAAATTGGTTAACTACGTAGTGCCCCATAAGCCAGATTTTATCTGTACAAATTAATGATTATGTAGTATGGAAAAGAGCACTCCCCATCTGCAAATAGTTTTCTCTCTTCATTTTTCTTTCTATATACCTGTACTTTTAATAAGTATTATGGTAAGACTAATGACAAACATTAATATATGATGTATATGACATCTAAGAGATATGTCTTGGAAATGCTTGTCTTATACTAAATACTAATTACTTAAAACATAAAAATAAAAAAAAAGAAAGAGGGCAGGGTGAGTACAGACTCGGACACGAATGCGTTAACTTCATATGCAGCCTCCTAAAATGCTTAAGACCACAGTCCAGCTATCTGGAGATCCAGCAGCATGGAGAAATACCTTCATTAGAACTTTCCTCCTCCACAGATCCTGCATCAGTTTGAGCACCAGTGTCATAAATGGGACACCAGCTGTGTCTCAATCAGCATCCTGAAGAAAAATCAGACCGAGGTGATTTAACAGAAGCTACTTACATTGCTGATGTGTTATGAGCAGTTTATCAAAACTAATGAGGCCAGGAGATTGGCTCCCATGCAAGCATGGACCTTTAGTCTTCAATAAATGCTTCTGCACAAGCTATTGTTCAGAAGGGGAAGGAATGTCAGGCTCAGAATAAAGATTTAAGCCATTTTAATGAGCCTGCTGCATTCTAGTCGCTATACATTAGCATAAAATGTACCTGTAACTACAGTTCACAAGCTGGACTTGAAAGTGGACTACCATCCTTGTTTGAGTCATTGTTAGTTTCTTCCCTGAAATATATAACTTGGCTTAGATTTTGAACTATAAAATTCCAGCAAGTTAAAACTTCAGAAAAACTTCATTGACTACCGAATGTACAAAAAAGTACTTGAACATATTTCAATAAATGGGTTGTTTTGTCATTAAAGCAAATATAAAACAATATGTAAAACTCCCCATTTAGTGCATGGAGGTATTTTTTACTTTATCAGAGTTAGATAAAAAAAGAAAACGAATAGTCTATTAAAGGAATTGTGAACATACAGTAAACATAAGGACGTCTTGCACACAGAGATTACTGTAGATTTTGAGGATCTTCTTCCAGCTTCAGCTGTGTGAAAGGAACTTCATGGAGTTGTATACATTTTTGTTGTTCAGTTGACACATTTATCTAAAGCAAGTAACATGTTTTGGCAGCATGGCGGCTCAGCGGGTGGCAGACCTGCAGTCTCCACCACTCTGTGAGTGGAGTTTGCATCTTTCCTTCTCCAGTGCAGAAACATGCAGGCAGGCCAATTGGCGTGTCTAAAATTGCCCATAGCAGGTGGTGTGCAATGAACTGGCATCCTGTCCAGGGTGTTTCCTGCCTTGTGCCCAGTGCTGCCTGGAATAGGCTCCAAACCCCTCCCCATGACCCTGATCTGGAGAAGCGGTTGGATGGATGGATGGATGGATGGATGGATGGATGGATGGATGGATGGATGGATGGATGGATGGATGGATGTTAGCGAATGCCAGCTTGCCGCAGGATGCCCCCATGCACATACATACTATGTAGTATTTAGGGATGCCAGCTGAATGGAGCAACATGCCTGGGCTTCATACATGGTGAAATTTCACCTCCCTCCTCGTTTCCTTCCAGTACACACTCCGCGGATGAGAGAGACAAGAACAGCTTCTTCAGTAATCAGTTCAGTCCTGCCACCAGTTACACGGCAGTATCTTCTGTTTCAAGGCTCTTGCAATCACTCAATCTCAATCCATTATAGTATCTTTAAGGCTGTCTGAAGAGACACCTTGAATAGAGCTTAATACCTCCATAAAATGTGTCAATTGGAGGAATTACTTGTAACAAATTGTTCCAGATTACTGGACTAGTTCCTGAGCCTTAGCCTTGCTTAACTAATGCAGTCCTGGCTACATTTTTAGCTTTTTTTAGCACCCTTTCTCAGGCATTTTTATCACTGTGAGTTGTTTTTATGCCTTGAATTAACCATGTAATTAGTCTGTAACACTATCCTACTAAACAGAACACCTTTAGTAGTTTTATTGTGATGTAAAACTTAGTACATGGAATAATAGAATTTCTGATTCTGGTTCATCTTTAAAAATGGCAGACTCTCTCTCTCGCTCTCTCTCTCACTCACACACACACACACACACACACACACCACCTTCATTAGGATGCAGCGTACACAGCCCTGGAGTGACTCACTCCACAGCAGCTACAGTCAGCGTCTAATATTAAGCTTCTGACTTCACAGTGGCCAATGGAGGATTCAGTTTCCACGGCAACCCAGTCCAGACCACACCCCTCCTCCCCGTCACTCTCCCCCTTCCCACCATACATGTGACTTTCAGAAAGACATCCCCCGCTCTCTATATTGTCATTAACCCCCTCCTACCCTGTTTACATTTTAAAATGTGGTGCTGAGTTGTGGTTTGAGAAAGTTACTTTTATTAAACACTCTTTTAAAAATTTCAAAGTACTGTGTACATAAAAACAATTTAAATTCATAATATATATCATGTTTCTTGTGCAACTACAGAATATTAAAATCAGATATTAAAAATTGAACTTCATGGTTGATTAGTTTTAGCTGTTTATCAGTTTCCAAACAATATTAATATAATTATAGTATTATTATTATCGTTGTTTTAATTTTGAGTTAGAAACGGTGAAAAGACACTGTGGGTCAAATAATCATTGTATATTCAATTAGATGAAACACGGAAGGAGTGTCTTACATTAAATATTACTTCCATCCATCCTCCAACGTCTTCTTCGGGTCAGGCTTATACAGGAGATCTTGCAGCCTGTCCGAGCAGCATCACAAGACTGGGGTGTATCCTCGATAGGATATTCTATGCATATGCCTTAACTAGCTTCTTTCCATAAATACTGGTTTGTGCGCGCGTGTGTGTGTCGGGGCTATTCCTTGTGAACGAAATCCTTCGTAATGTAAGAGACGGTGACGGTGAGGTCAGAAATGAAATTGGATAACTCGTTCTGGGGTTAACCTTGTAAAATCATTGGAAGGGCCAAAAGACGAGACGTAATAAACGGAATTACGACAGCACGCCAGTGATTTAAAGATTACAAAATGTGATTGGTGCCAGCTATTCCTCCATTTTTCGTAATTACCACATTTGAAGGGAGTTTTGAGGCGCTGCGTTACACACGTAATCCCAACACAGAGCAATCCGTTCACTGGTGTCTTCTTGATGGAAAAGTTATTGGCGAATCTTTTAACAGAAGCAGAATCGATGCTGTTAATCAGGCTGACTATAGGTATGCTTGTATGTTAACATTGCGCGCGTATCGTCATCAAAATTCATCTGACACCACATACCTGCGAAACATGCGATTCATATTATGTTAATCATGTCTTGAATAGAAGGGCTCATTATACAGCCGGACCCGTACAGTACATTGCATTACATAATTCCGGTTTGCTCAGTATCAACAGTAAGAATCATGCAGTATCCTTACACTATGCACCACGTAGGAACGCTTTATAATAAGTTATCACATTAAAAAAATATATATATATATATATTTTAATGTTTTGTACCGAAATTACTTATGAACATTAATTGAGCCCAGGGTCTGTTACGTGTTACGGGCGGGAAAGAATCCTTGCTCAAACGGGGCAGATGGCTCCAGTGCACCAGGATACCCCGAATGTAATAGACTACTACGAGCAAGTGCTTCGCATCTTCCACCTTAGAGTCCTCAATGTAATTCGTAATATATCAGTACGCAAATTCCTTCACACAATATCTGCTGCCCTCAAAAATGCAAAAATATACACCGTTCTGTCTCAGAATCAAACGTTTTGCAGTGTTCTAGGAATAATGCGGTGAACGGAAATGAATGCATTTTTAAGAAATGAATAGGCTTCGAGACGGAGGATCTGTATTGGCACATGCGTTAATCGTTCTCGAGTGGTAATCACCCTGGAACTCAGCAAGCAATAAATAAATAATGGTTAAAATGGTAATGCAAACTGAAAATAGAACAGCGGGTACAAAAAGATATCCTCTAAAAGCAACATTTGCTAGGGAAATTACAGAAAAACGATATAAAATAGTGTGACAAATGTATTTATTACGGTATGCATAAACTGTAAATATGGATTTTATGTCAGACATAAAATTAATTATATCTGCGTTTCTGGTATAGTATTTTGTAGTCTTCTTGACGCTCAAATGTCTATTGATTCAGCGGTGCAATGAAACACGCTAAGATATATAACACGTGATCTAGTATGTTCATGGAGACCTGGCGTGCTGTTTACCAGCATCCCTCTGTCCCGGATGCTGCATGTGTGAACCCGCGTTCCAGTTTATGGGGTTTCCCTCTTTCATTGTGAATGATGTCAGTGCAAGTCAGATGGATAATTCTTATACAGTCGTAATCCAAGAGATAACAGCATGAGCTCTACCACTCATTAGGATTACAGATAGCCTTTGGGAGGCGGAATTAGAGGGCACTAATATTGGGAAACTCATTATACATAGGCTGGTGATGGCATTTGGTATTTAATTAAGAGCTTTCGACTAAGGGACTCACTTCGCTTAAGAGTTATATTAGTGACAGGCGTTATGCTGTCCAGCAGAGGTGGCATAAAATCTGTCATTTTGACATTGGCCAGCTCAATTAAGATTTGACCGATCTGTTCTAAATATGAATATATATTGAAATATTTTCATCGTTCATTAAAATTGCATTTCACATAAGCCATAAGAAAATGGCTTTTTATTCCCATGATCTTTATTGTCTGTTCTATTTGTTATATTGCAGCTGGGCGTTGGAAACGTGGGCAGTTGCTAATTGGCCTTCCTGGAGTAGCCAGTTAAACGATTAAAAGTGTAAGTTATACTATAATGGATGAAGCTAGATAGAGTGATACTCGTGTCATCAGTACGCTATTATAGCCGACAGTGCTCCAGATAAAGAACAACAGTATTTCAATAGAACTGAAGTGCACATTTCTGTCACAGTTTAACCTATCCCACATAGTGACTATACGGACAAATAAATAAATAAACAAACAGACAGACAAATAAATGAATAAATCTACACGACCGACACACGTTACCTCCCCAAGCATAACCGCTATTTGAGGTCCGGCAAGATGGTGTTTTGAGCCCTTGAAACATCGGATTGAGCTCCCGGGGATAATGCACACCAGATTAAACCGATAAGGATGCAAATTTTTCATAATGCTGCATACCCAGCTGATGAGATCATACACTCGGGATACACACACTTGTCCACTAAACACCCTCTACCTGCAGCATCTCCCTGAGCCGGACGGTGCACTCTGATAGGGTGAAAGATAAACCGTGATGGGAAGGGAGGGGTGAACTGATTAATAAAATGGCCTTTTCCCCTTCTATTTCACAACCCTCTATATCCACCTCCTCCTGTGCCCCGCCCCCCGTCATGGTCTTCTCTCCCTCTTTTCTGGGGGTAGGTGAGCCACTCCGCAGTCTGAAAACCTTTAGGGGTTAGAGAAGCAGCCTCTCTGCACATGTTCTTGCTTTGATGAAACAAGAATGCGACTGAAACGCTAAATAGGGCTCGTAAACCCGCTGTGACAGGAGGGAAAGGGAAAGGACGCAAGAGGGACGCATAAACGCTTACGGGAGGAGCGAGCGACTGCGATGCCGCGACCAGGGATGCTGTGATCAGAAGGCGGCACTTACACTGATTATATAAACACAACGGGAAAGTAGAATAATTACCATCTTCTAAAACCACAGCAACAAACGGGGACAAATTGTAACACCAACAACAAAAACAAATGGGCAGTGACGACGATGAAGCACCTCTTTGAATCTCGGTAGTGAAGATCGCTACAGGTAACAACATCGAGTGGTGTCGTCTGCTCCCAAATCTACATGCTCGCGCATTTATGCCTGCATTATATATCAATATACATAAGAGTGGGAGAGAAAAGGAGCGAAAGCAAAGGAAAGGGGGAGGGGGTGTAGGAGTGACGGAAAGGTGATGCTCTGAAGTGGTGTTACTATGACAGCTAAACGATCGGGGTGACAATTTGAGCTCCAATATAGGATTGTGGGGTGATTTTATTTATTTTTTTCGTTTCTCGTCCATAACGCAAAAACGGCGATGTGATGCGGATGGGGGGTAGGATACTGCCTTATTCTAAGCGCCGCACTCTCGTCCTCCCCCTAGCGCAGTTTGCCCAGGTACCAGCTGGCGTTCTCCTCTAAGGAGAAAAGGGGTCACTTTGGCGAGCGTTGGTCATGTGCATTAAAATTGAATACGGTAAATATTCGCGGAGGTCGGTGAGATCTTACCCTAGGGGATGAATAAGGTTACGACTAGAATTTGACAGCTTCGTCGCGCTTGATCGACAAAGGAGAAGCATATTGGGTGATTGGGCATCTTTAAAGGGATCCTAACATTATCACCAAATACCAGTAGTATTCCAGTATATCGTTTGTAGGACGCCAAAGGATGAGGAGAAACTAATATCTAACGCTGTTACAGTACCATCTTTTACCTCGTTAATGTCTGTTCCGGTCGAACTGGAAACGTAATGCGGTCTAATTAAATGTCGTGCGTAGCTGTGACACATTTTGCCTTTCGACATGTTAAAGTCAGTTGCATTACAATGCAACAAATAAGTCAAAAGTACGTATAAATATGCTTGAAAATGGCGTTTCAGAAGGACTGTGGTTTATGTTGAGCGTTAATGGCCCGAATAAAAATAAAGCGAACATTTTCAGTTTAGTAAACCTCGTTTAGTAAAACGTGGATATACAAATCTCCAAAAGTTAACCAGTTATCCGGTGTGATAATCTCTTAAGATTAAAATACCCACCCATCCTCCAACTTTTTACTCAGTACAATGGTGCCTATCGTAGGAGTCACAGGGTACAAGGCAGGACACATCTTGGACATGTCATGCATTTGCACACACAATCGCATGCTAATTTGAACATGCAACCTTGGAGGTGTGAAGTCTCCATGACACTATAAGTAATTTTCAGAGCTCACCAAAGACCTTTACCTGAAAAATCCTCATGTGATCTGTTTGATTTATTTTCTAATACTATATGTACATAAATTATGAATTTACATTATTATGACTCTCCTGTGTGGTACAGTGGTAAGCATTGTTATCTCACACCTTCTTCTGAGTCTCTGCCCTGGCTCCACGTGTGTGGAGTACAAAAACATGTGAATTGGAGTTGCCAAATTGTGTGTGTGTGTGTGTGTGTGTGTGTGTGTGTGTCCCATCCTGGGTTATTCCCTGCCTTGTGCGTGTATCTTCTGGAACAGGCTCTGGAGCCATGAGATTCTGCATAGGATGAGTGAGTATGGAAAATGGATGGATGGATTACTTGCCATATACCTGAGGCGTACCTATTCTATACATTATTCATTATTAGTAGTATTGCACATCGCAATGCATTCCCGAAAACTCGGAACTTCAACATTTCCAACCTCCTACTTAAAAAAAGTAATATAGAACAGCTGAACTCTTAATGCATATTTACGCAAGCTAATACTAATTCCACTAGCATTTTATACTTTCATAACACAGATTCTCAGATGTGAAATTAGCACAGTATTATAATAATAATAATTGCATGTAGTAAATCATGATGTACAGCGTGTGAACAGTAAATAAGCATCTCTTTAGTTACACATCACCGTTGGTCTCCAAACTCAGTAATACCTTTACCGAGCCGACCCTTCTGAAGTGGAAAACCAAAGTGAGCTGGAACCATGCTTTACTCGCGGCACAGGTCAGGTATGGGTCCAGTACAGGTTGGTTCCTGTATAACAGTGGAAAAGCAGAATTACATTTAGCCCAAACTACCTTAAATCCAACAAGTTATCTGGCTAAGCAAGAAATTTTGCTTGGTGATACAGGCCCCTGTTTTTGAGTCTTTGCGTATTTGGAGTTTGCATGCTTTCCCTGTGCTGTCATGGGATTTACTTCCACAGTCCAAAAACATGCTATGGTGAACTGGAATGGCCAAATTATCCATAGGTGTGATTGGTGCGTGTGCCCTGTGATGGGTTGGTGCCCCGTCCTGGGTTAATTCCCGTTTCTGGGATTGGCTCTTGACAGTTGGACAATCATGGTAAGAAAAATGGATGGCAGGTCCAGTAGTAACATCTGCGAGGATGGAATTCACCCTCACCGGAATGAGACAGGATGAATGAGAATTTGAATTCAAACATTTGTATTACAAAGAGGAAGCGGTAATACATAGAGGCACCACTGGCTTCAGGTATGCTGGGAACTGATGGTCATTCATCCCTAGACTTGCTCTACCCAGATCTAGCTTCTGATAAACATCCTCTGTATATAAACAACCTGTAGGCCATCGTGGTTCAGGCAATGTTCTCCTGTGATTCGTCTTTCAAAGGAATGTGACAACAGCATTGTGCATTCTGCCTGAAAATTTCCTTTAATGTTTTATGACTATTTGAATAAAAAGGGAACATCTGATGTCCTCCTGCTGTCGGCCTTGAACGCACCTTTCATTTCCTTTGAATTTTTTTTTCCTAATGTTTTTCTCTGTGAGGGCTATTGCTTTTTTAAATTGCTTTCTGTCTGCTTCAGTGGCATGATTGTCATGCCATAATGAGTCACAGACCTCTTACTCTTTTATCTTATCAGACACTAGACCACTGTACAGGTTTTAGTTGGACAATGAAGCGCAAACATTTTTCTTTCATGCAGAGTGTAATTTTACTTGCTGCTTTACCCATTATCTAGAATGCCTTAAAGCAGTGTTTCCCAACCCGGATCCTGGGGACCAACAGACGGTCTACATTTTTGCTCCCTCCCAGCTCCTAGTAGGGAGCTGGGAGCAAAAACGTGGACTGTCTGCGGCCCAGTCTTCTTTACAATGTTGCTTCATTTCATTGAGGATTGTGGACATTCGTTTATGCACAGCTTTCTTAAGGTCCTGCCATAGCATTTCAGTCGGGTTGAGGTCTGGACTTTGACTGCGCCATTGCAACACCTTGGTTAGTTTCTTTTTCAGCTGTTCTGTTGTAGATTTGCGGGAGTTCTTGGGATCATTGTCCTGTTGCATGACCCAGTTTCGGCTAAGCTTTAGCTGTCGGACAGATGGCCTCACATTTGACTCTACAATGGTTTGGTATACAGAAGAGTTCATGGTCAACTCAATGACTGCAAAGTGCCCAGGTCCCGTGGTTGCAAAACAAGCCCAAATCATCACCCATCCACCACAATGCTTGACAGTTGGTATGAGGTGTTTATGCTGATATGCTTGTTTAGTTGTCACCAAACGTGGTGTTTTGCATTATGGCCTAACATCTCCATTTTGGTCTCATCCGTCTAAAGGTCATTGTTTCAGATGTCTTGTGGTTTGTTCAGGTGGAACTTTTTGCAAACCTAAGCCATGGTACCGTACTCCTTTTAGAGAGATGAGGCTTTCTCCTGGCAAGTCTTCCAAACAAGCCATACTCGTTCATTCTATTTCTAATGGCACGTTCATGAACTTTAATAATTAACATGCTTACTGAGGCCTGTAGAGTCTGAGATGTAGTCTTGGGTTTTTTTGCCGTTTCTTTGAGCATCGCACAGTCTGACCTTGGGCCGAATTTGCTGGGACATCCACTCCTGGGAAGACTGGTAACTGTCTTGAATATTTTCCACTTAAATAATCTTTCTCACTATAGAATGATGGGCATCACGTTGTTTGGAAAATGCCTTATAACCCTTCCCAGACTGAGGGGCACCAAATATTGCTTCTTTAAGATCATTGTTGACGTCTTTCCTCCCTAGCATTGTGTTAACATGCCTGAATGCTCCAGACCAGCAAACTGCCAAAACTTCTGCTTTTATAAAGGTGGTCACACTTGCTGATGACCAGTTAACCAAGTGCATTTGATTAGTAGCACCTGACTGCTACTTACCCTCTTAATTCCTATGGAAGCAGTAAGGGTGAACTTAATTTCTCACACACTGCTTCTGCATTTTGGCTTATTTATTACTCACTATATACAGTAATACTTAAAACCTTAGAAGTGAAAGTTACTTTACTTTTTCACATAACTGTGTGTATGTATATATGTATAAATATATTTATTTTTATTGCTGTAACCCTGCACTAGATGGATGGATGGATGGCTATAACACACAGCTAAGCTTGCATAGCTACCAGAAGGCTTCTGTTCCAGCAAGAGATTATCCCAGTTTTTGCACACATTAATACTACCAGAGAAAATGGCTTGACTTAGGGAACTGCATGTATTTGTTTGGCTTGCTTCTAACAGCTGCACTGAGTAGGACGTCCTTGGGTATGAAGTGTGCCTCTTCTGCTATCTTTCTCAGCTATGCTAACAGCACCAGTGGCACAGCTTCAAGAGCTCTGTGCAAGGGATGGAAAATAATGAACACGCCAACTGATATCGAAATGCATCCAGCGCTTGGCTTAACTGTGATCAAGTGGATCTCTGTGATGGTTTCATCTTCTTGGCTGGTTCCACAGATGATCCTCCCAAGGGGATGTGGATTAAAGCATTTGAAAACAGTGACCGTTTTTCTTTACTCTTTGTCCCTCCAGATTCCCGTGCCTCCTTCTAGGACTCGGCGACTTTTGACCTTACCTGGTGTGTCGTGAGCGTCCCAATGAGTACAGCCGCACATGGCCTGCATCCATGAGCCCCGAGCCCCCTCTCCCTCCCTCTCGGGTCTCAGCACTCCGTTGTCGGAGCCCCTGTTTCGCCGGCTGGACAGCGACACACCAGCCTGCACTCCAGAAACAGACCTGACGCCCACGCAGTGCGTGCTGCGCAATGTGCTGTCCATTGACACGGGGGGCGCTGTGGTACCCGGGAGCGGCTGCGGGAATGTGTGTGGTCAAAGCCCCTCACCCAGCGACGAGCCCCCCGACCACTTTGCCAACAGCGTCCTGAAGCTGCACGAGAATGATGGCAGCCCGAGCGGAGCCGCCGCTGAGGCGGGCCGCAATTCAGAGTGCGTCCGTGGCCAAACCGACGATGTCAGGCTGCAGTGTCAGTCTGGAGGTGGCGGCTTCCTGGAGGGACTATTTGGATGTCTGAAACCAGTCTGGACAATGATTGGCAAGGCATATTCAACTGAGCACAAGCACAATCAGGAAGGTAAGAAACTACAATGCCACCTTCAGGCTGGAGGACTTCCTAACAGGCTATAGAAGTAGCTACAAAGTAGCTATAAAGTTAGGAGCCATGGTAATATTAATGATAGCACTAACAGGCAGTTAGGTAAGTAATATTTAATTGTGTTTGCTTGAATCCAGTATACAAAGGGGACCATCCAGGTTGCCAATTTCTCCAAAATATTCTAGCAAAATGGTTTTTTGTTACTCAGAAAGATACTCTCCTATGAAATCTTGTCACAAAAAATTAGTTTGTCTTCAGTGAATTTTTTAATGCACAAATTGTCGGCCGATTGAGACACCACACAAATAGTTTCTCTAGCTTCTTTAAATTAATGGACTTCAGAATGTTACCTTTTCTGCAATTAACATGGTTCCAAATAGCTTGTAATACTTTCGCCATAATCGCAGTCATATCATGTGTTAATTAAGACCCCAGATGTAATTTTATCAAGCCCCTGTATTATCTCCACACAAAGACATCATTACTACTCTCCGTCTGGCAGAATCACAGCCGTAAAAAGGCTTTTGAAAGCCAGGTAGCTGCCATGCATGTGCCCTTGCTTCCTTGGGGGTGTTTCTTTGAAATTCACCTCCCCGCCGCCTCTAGCAGCGTGACATATACCCATGTGACCCAGTCCTGTTTACGTCTGCAGACATCACAATAGCCCGGGGCCCCCTGGGGATTCCGGCACGGAATCTGCTTCATGTTTAATTCATCCTGTCACGCTGACCCCCCTACCCCCCCTCACCTCTCATCTCTATTAACACGAGACAGTCCTGCCTGAATGACAAAGTGCTGGTTCAACTCAGTCGTTGGGAGGAGTGAGAGAGTGACAGATGTGTCTCAGAAAAAAACAGCCCAAATGAACCCTTTTTTTTTTTCCTCAAGCCCCCCCTGCCCCCCCACCCCCAGTCCTTTATATCACACTTTCCCTTGTCCCTCTTAACAGACGCGTTATCTTCATTATTTATACCATTAACCTCCCAGTCCTGCTGTGTCCCTTGCTTTGGTAACAGAGATTCTTCCCATTTTTGTGCCTGATATAACCCAGAAACAATGAGGCAGCAGAAAGAAGAGCAGCCGTGCTGCATTCTCCCGTTAGGGATGCAGAATTGTTGCGGCTTCTGCAAACAGCTCCAGATTTTTGGATTCCTTCCACTGCGTCCGAATTCCAAAGAACTACAGGGGATCTGGATGGGACTCTAATTGGTCTGGTTAATAGTTTAAAGGAGGCTAAAATTGGGGATGCTGCAATTTATCCTGGGAGAGACACAAATAGATTAAAATGAATTATTTAATATATATAACAATAACGAATGTTGGTAGAATTTATCTGCGGCAATGCATCCTGGTGTAATGGTTTCTGTAATTTAGAATTTATATATTTGTTGTAGTTGGCCGCTCTTTCAAGGAGGGGGGGGTCTCAGATCAATAATAGCTCTGGCACATGTGTGCGTGTGTGTGTGTGTGTGTGTATGTGTGCATCTGTGTGCGCATGGGAAATATGTGCGCGTTTCCAAATCCTGGTCGCTCCCCCTTGGTGGGGGGGGGGGGGGGGGGGGGGGGGGGGGGGG
>JAODKC010000130.1:2440531-2457503 GCA_026777985.1 Mormyrops attenuatus | reverse complement strand
CCCCCCCCCCCCCCCCCCCCCCCCCCCGCCCCCCCCCCCCCCCCCCCCCCCCCCCCCCCCCCCCCCCCCCCCCCCCGTTTCCTGGCCATCTCAACACAGCTAAACAAGAGGCAACGCGCCTTCTCTGCACATCCTCACGTCAGCCAATGTGGGACATTGCAATCTAACATACGTCAAGGCTACATCAAGGTCTTCTAACAGATGTGCATTTTATTTTCACGCTCATAATAATTACACAAGAACAGAAGACACTCACAAAACTGTAGCCTTTAAAAATACACTGTCAAAAGCCTATAGGCTACCTACTCTCTGTAAACCGCAAGCAAGAAGAGTTTAAAAACAACCAGACTTCAGTCTTAATTTTTCACCAGCATGTATTAAGGACAACTAGAAGAAATATACAAATCAACGGTAACGGCGTTTGGCAGCTTCCAAAGTAACCACCTAGACAGTGGCAGCTGAGTGGACGGAGAAAATTAACACCAGTAATACAAGGCTTTTAAAAATAAATTAATCTTCCCATCAGAGAACCACTTCAGCCACTGGAAAAAAAGTGACCTATAAATTTCACAATGAACAGATTTAAGGTCCACATAAAGAACAAAACACCGGCCGGCCCACGCAAGGTGCCTTCTCACACACACACTTCAGACTTTTGGCCTTCTGCTCGTTTCCCATTCTGAAATTTAACCTAGGTTATAAATCTGTTATGAGACTCGTTCCACCCACACACGGAGCACGCTTTGGCTGTCAGTTCCCCTTTGCATTTGCCCTAAAAGGACACACCTTTTTGCCACAACCCATTTTATGCAAATCAACATCATTTTCAAGTCACCACCATCCTCGCCTTGACCTCGGTCACCTCCGGTTACATGCCTTGCACTTCCGCCCTTCACCCACTTTGACTCATGAACAGGTTAATTGTGATGATTCAGCCCTGTTAAAAAGATGCAGGCAAGCTGCTCTGTGCTCTACTAACCCAGACAGATATCCAGGGCACACACAAATGAAACATTCCCATTACGGCTCTACTGGCACTGAATTTAACTACCTTTTTCACTGGGTGCATGGACTGGAGGGGAGAACAGAAGATACTGCCACACACACACACCCCTCACTAATGGGGTGTAACACCACGCATGCTAAAATTAGTAAAATCATCATACAAGCAGGACAGCTCTGTAATTGCTGGTAAACTTGCTTCAGGGGAAATAAAGAAAAGCTACGGTAAAAACTAAAGCATGAAGGACACAATGGTTAATGCCTGCTTTTGTTTTTACTGGCTTACTTCTGAAACATGTATCTAGATCAGTTATTTAATGCCTGAGTGAGTAACCAATGGATAATAAAATTCTGCGCACCACATACAGGGATTGGAGTTTGACCGGTGAGACAAACATACATTTGTTACTAAAAGGGGAGCAAGAGAAAGCAAGTGAAATAGCTAAACTGAACCAAGGACAGCCAGACAATGAACTCAAATCCACAGAAATGTGGGGATCTAATGAAATAAAGGTCTCAAACAAATTATAAATACTGGATACTGACAGTTCTGGTACAGTTTGCCTGATCAGCAATAAAATTCAATAGACTGGGGTCAGAAGGGGACAATATGGTGTCAGTGTTCATCACTCAAATGCTGAGCTGAAGGCCACTGATACACACAGCCCAAGCCCAACGCCCTTCCCCCCCCCCCAACAACCAGGAAACATGCTGGAGTGGGGGAAGGGAACAGGGAAGAATACGGGACAGCACTTACATCAGGCTGTGGAATGGCGTGCTGGCCTTGAACAGCATACGCCTGCAGGAAGAAAACAGACATTCACTAAGGACGTCCGCAAACACAAAGGACTGGAATCTGTGCTACAGGACCCAACGCTGACACCCTGTCAGCCATAAGACAAAACACTATCCACTTCATAATATTCTTCATATATCGCATGCAGTTTACCGTATTTAAAAAATTAAAATTGTGTCTAAATAGCAGCAGGTCCTCTTTTTAAGTCACACAGGAATCAGGAAGCTCTGAAAAGGTGAAGGAGGATCAATGCACTTCCTCATCTTCAACTCCGCTCGATCAAGGCACTGACACAGTTTTATGGAGGCTTCAAATAAATGTTATATTTTAAAAGCAATTCAGAATGCAATATAATTCACCAAATTACAAACAAAAGGTTATGAAATGCATCCAATTATCATGTTTAGAGAATTATATAATATATTCTCATATATAATAATGTAGTGTTTCAGTATTAAAAGTAGCCAACATTATGCTCCTTTATGCTTTAAATTGTGTAATAATTGAATAAATTAGCTAATTATCCACTTCTCCACACACAATGGCTTTTTATACACACTCATTGAAATAACCCAGGTCCAGTGTTCATTACCCATTAAACCGTCAAGAAGACACAATAATATGTACTTAAAATGTGCAAATGTTTCTAAAATACACTTACAGGATATGTTGCCTTGCGGTGGCAAGAGCTAGTAAGGGTACTTATGAAATGTCTGTAATTAAATGTCTATGAGAGAAAAGAATAAAGTGGGCAGCCAAAACTGCACAGCCCCTGTACATACCTGTCCGCCTGCAAAGATCACAGGAGATGCTGATGGTTTAGGCCTGTAAGGGATGGTGACACCCTTTGGAGGAGACTGCAAAAGGGGGGGGCAGTTAATGGACAAAATGCTGAGAGAAGCCACAAAGGGTTCAATGGGCCTTGAGAAAAACTAAAAAGGTTCACTCGGAAGCCTCAGATGTGTTGCTGAGGAAGGTAGCTGCACTGGCTGTCCTACCTCGAGCATGACCACGCAGATCTGCTTGACGCACTCGATGATGGACTGGGGCGTACCAGCGATGGTGATGGCTCTCTCTGTCGAGTTTGGAAGCATATCCCCGGCCACCTGAACTTGTGCACCTGTTGACTACGAGGGAACAAAATTTTCCCAGGTTAGCTCACCGTCATCAGTACAAATACTGGCATTCATTCATTTGCCGATTCGTTACTTTATGCAGTAATTGCCATTAGGTGTCAACTTAAAAATGTAAGACATTCTCCTGACATACCAAGCATTACTGCATCAGTTCAGTCCAGTTATGAGCCCTATTCAATGTTCATTCCTCGTCAGTGTTAACTCATAAAAACAAACAGGTTAGGTGGCCAAAAATAAGTATGAACAATATCCACTCCAAACACATTTAATTGTGCAATTATTCCCTACTACAAAGTCTACAATTAGATTTCCAGACCATCCGGATGTTTTCCAAGCACACACACACAACCAGACTGTGAACCTGTTTTTAAAATTATACCACCTAAACATTCTGCAATGAAACATGCAATTCCTTCAGAATGTAAAAGCAATACGTTCAATAGCAAACATTAAATATCAATAAACATTATTGTAGACAAACTTGGCAAATACAATAAGCAATAACAGCAATAATATTGATATTTATTAATTATTAATTGTTATTATCATCGCGTGGTGCAAGGCAGACCCAAGAGGCTCCGGCCACAGCACCCTGCAGGGGCACGCTCACCTCCCTAATCTCCTTGATCTTGCATCCCCCCTTGCCGATGAGCGAGCCACACTGGCTGGCAGGGACCACGATGCGCAGGGTGACAGGCGGCTTGCTGGAGGCCGTGCTGTTCGTCATGGAGCTACATATGTCCTACAGGGAGACAGGCAGGGACCTTTAGCTGTGCAGCAGCCTGAAATGCTATTTTAAAAGGACTATTTCTGTGCTAGCCAGAGACAACAACTTGCACTGACACTCATGATGCCGTTAAGCAGAGATCAGCAATTACAAAAAGCTTAAACCTGGAAAAGTTCTTCATTCGCGGCTATTCGACGTTAGATATCGGGGATGGGGCCAAGTTGGGTAGGGCGGGGAATACGCAAAAAGGCGCCTGGTGATTTTAACAAAGCTGGCAGGTGTGTGGGCGGAGGGTGCCCAGCGCAGTGTGCAGCAGTGACTGTGATACCTCCTCCAGCTTCTCTATGATCATGGAGAAGGCTTTAAAGATGGCGGTGGTAGGGCCTGCCAGTGTTATGATCCTCTCAGGACAATTCCCCTCGGAGATGTTGATGCGAGCGCCGCTCTTGTTAATAAATAAGAAAGAGTAAAGTGCAAAGACATACGCAAGAGAGCATGCAACACCTAGAAACTATTTTCAGTATTGCGTCACATGAATTTGCACAATTACAAGCTATTTCTATGCACACAGGTGTATTTCCTGGGCAAGTACATCTCCATGGCAATGGACGCGAAGATGAAGTGCAAGAATTCTTACTTCTTCTCTCATCTTCTTCACAGATTCTCCTTTCTAATGGAAGGAGGAGAACACGTTACCACCTATCACAGCTACTTGTGCAGCAAGCTAGGGTAGCTTCCGAAAGCATGAAGACCACAAGGAGCAACCTTACCTTGCCAATTATACTTCCAACTTCCTAAAAAAGCAAAAAAAGAAGTAGTCTGTTTAATTGGGAGATTTTTGGGCTTTTCACCTCTGCCATTTTACACCACTAAATAGAATCACACGGTCATGATGGCACATTGATTTATATAAACAAAACCAACAGATTTCATGTGAACAGTATCCATGACTTAATTGAAGAACGTGTGACTGACAGTGGCATTTCAGTCATCATAGTCAGTCATGAGGGCTTTCTAACCTTTCCATGCATGAGCAACCTGATAGTCAGGGTGACATTGAGCCCAGCCTCAATCACACCGGAGTCCATTACTGCAGCGTCAGGGTGGAGGGCAGAGCAAGTCAGAGAGCTGGTGTCTTTGGTCACAAGAATGGAACCTGAGTAAGGGAGGGATGGAAACAGCAAATATGACCAAAGTCGAGGCGAAGCCTACAGACTGCACATAACTGATAGAAGCTATGTTCTTCACAATCATCTTCATAGATCACCAAAACAATGACTTTACAAAATGTGAGCACTGGAATGTTCCATGTCTTTTACAGAAGTCTAACTAAAACTACTCCGTGATGATATCAAGTGTGCCGGGGTTGAACCTTAGCTCTGGAAGGGGCCATCCTCCATCAACAGATGTGCGATCACACGCCTGTGTCCCGCACAACGCCTCAATATATACAACATTAACATTTACTGGGAGCTCTTAACTCGCCATAACACGAGAGACGCGCAGATTCTTAGACATTTAAGAACATCGCGTACTTCAGCAACGATAAGCCAGCTATCTGGGTACGTTTCTGGGAAAACTTAAATCCCACAACTATCCCCGGGTAGTTCAACCTCCACTCCCCTAAAAAAAGCAAGCCAGATAACATATGAACAGGGTGTCTTTGCTCAGTAACAAGTAACAAAACACTTAGACTGCGTCCATTTGCGTTACAGTGAAGGGGAGGGGGGTACAACTCAAACTGTGCACATTGGGCCTTTTATTAAAAAATAAAAATGTTAGCTCTCACCTCCGTTTAAAAGTCCAAGTGGGAATATCACGTTTGAACTGGCCATTTCAGGAGACACTTTTAATAAGCATTTAACGCATACTTAACAAGCCTACGAGAAGAGCAGAACAGCCGTCAGAAGTCAAACGGTGACAGTACTCAGTATTCTGCATCAATAAATAGACAAAGCGATCAGTCTTGATTATATGTACCATTCATCAACTTACAGTTTCCCACTGGGTATTACCGTGCGCAGTTAATGTTTCTGATTAGAACCTCAATCTTGTCGCGAGAGGAAGAAATGCAAATAAAGCGATGTGTCACACACATATACACGTACATACAACATTATACACCGCCTAACGAAGCTCTTTAGCTATGACGGTAAGCAGTATTAGCAGCTATAACCGGGGCCGCCTGGGTAAACAAGCCGACTCGTAGCGAGCAGTACTGCGCATTGTGAGCTGCGCGCTCCTGCGGCCTCGCGCCACGCTCGCCACCCAGCCGCGGAAGCGGGCGCCGTGCGCGTCGCCTGGCGCTTTTAAAACCAGCGACAGCCTTCAATAAATAAATAAAAGCAATATTAAGCGCTCTTACCTGTCCGATGTTTCCAAATGTATTTGAGGGGGAGGGTGGGGTTTTAAGGGTAGAAGGGGAAAGGTCCGGGAGGGTATACACCCCCGGGGGTGGGGAAGAGATTTTGAAGGATTCAGGGGGAAGAGGGAAAGAGTGATAGTACGAGAGTCAGCTGCACTGTTTCGCACAAAGACAACAAAACCAGCAGCAGCAGCAGCAGCTCCACCAGCAGTAGCAGTAGCAGCACCACCTCTCAACTTTCACCTTTCACCCACCCCTCTCCGCTTTAACCCCGCCTAGGACATATCGTAGCAGTCCCAAACGTACGTGAAAAATACTTCACGGAGACGCATAAAATCGCGAAAACAAACAAGTGCGAATCGGCGACGAGCGACAAAATCAATTTTAGCAGAAGTTTTGATTTTAGAACGAAACGTCTGTGAAAAATTCAGTACGAGACCCCGAACAACGTCACATCTTTACCGAGGGGCGGATTTACGCAAATCACTGACGTAGCGGCTCGCGTGCCGGAGGGTGCACGTGCCATCTAGCGCTCTTGGGTTAGTTCACGGCTTGCGGCGTTTGCTGCGTGGCGGAGTGTGCTTACGGTGGCGTGCCACCGAATTTACAACAGGGGTAATCCGCCGTGTTTTAAAAGAGACCTTATGTTCATTTTGATCATTGCTTGACGGCAGATCTGGCTTTTTCTATGGACACCTTTCACCTTCTGAACCATGTACTACATATTTGCCAAACAAATTATACTATTAAAGATATTTAAGCAAAATAAGCTCTGCAATGAAACCATCATTTAATGACATAATGACAAAAGAGTACAATAAGTTAGTCACGAACAGAAAAGTCTCTTGTTAGTGGTAGGTCGCGCAAAATGGAGTTAAAAATAATCAGTGCACGTACGTTATTGGTCATGGTAGTATCCCAAATCGACAGATAGTTTATGCGTGTGTGTCTGTGTATATATTGACACACACAGACACACATACAAACATATATATGTGTGTCTGTGTTAAAAAGTTAAGCCCCCAGAAATAATTGTCCGATTTGGTACACATGCAGACCAGCAATGGGTATGTAAATGATTCGATTTGCAAAGAGCTGGCACACCAGACACAGAGGATGCCTCATAGACACATTAGACAGCATTACCAGCACTGGACGGGAGTTTGATAGGGGTCACATTATGAGTTTGCATGATGCCCGGTGGTCATATTGTGCAATTGCCCATCATTGGGGCATGCAGATGTCACAGTCGGCCAATGTTGGAACTAACAGGCACGTGAGGGCACCCACACACGTTGTGAAGGTTACGGTTGCCCAAGACAGACCACACAAAGGGAGGATCGTTGTATTATCCACCAAACATTACAGAACCCCATGACATCTGCATCTGCCATCTGGACACAGGTATTGGATCCTGTGTCATCCTGCACCGCATCTCGACAACACCAGGGCAGAGAGGGTGGTGCCAGTATAGTTTTACACCACTATAAAGATCATTTAAACAGCATTTTCTTTGCCTAATACTTGACTTTCGTATATTCGTTAGTTTGTTTATAGCATTAATCTACTTCTACCACTAACAGCGATTAATCTTATCCTTATTTAAATATATCATTCAATTATTTGCTTCCAGAAACATCAAAGAAGGTTTCAGTCATTTTTTAATTGCATTCAAGAGCTTTACACATTGTTTTACCCAAAGACATCAAGCATGAAATGGCAAGCCTTGTATCCTGATGCAGACTTACTGTACATTTAAGTTGAAAGGCATTTTCAAAAAAAGTGCAAACATACATCTGGTCCCTGCATTACTACCAAATCACATCCTATTGCATGCATTGCAGGAATTTAACTTTTTTCTGAAGATAGAGAGAGAAGTGGTTTAATACTGATCTAAGTTGTGTTTTCAGATAATGTTCCACTTTTGGGTTGAATGAATTCCTAACAGCGCCAGTTCCTATACAGGAACCCATTAAGGAAAAATAAAGAGAAAAAAAATCAGTAACCAGAAAGTTTTTGGTATCATATTTAAACATTATAGTAATGCTTGAAATTAGGCAGAGCAAATATAAACAAAATATAATTTTATATGTTGAAATACAAGTGAAGGTTTCATTAGTTTGCAGAAGTTTAATTTAAGCTCTAATTTAACAATTACATTTAATCTTTTATCCACACAGCCGCCCTTCAGTTTTAGTGAGAGAAATCAGCCTTTTTAGTCAGAGTCGCTGCTGCTACTGCTGCTGGAGGAATGCTGGGAAAAGAAAAAACACCACAGAGTTAAGGGACATCACCGCTGATTCACCGAAGGTGCAGAGAACACTCCTCCAGCCAAACAACACTGTAGCAATTGACAGTGACTCATCACGCATGTATGCTTTGAACCGTCCATCAGAGCACAATATCATTTTACAATAAGTTCAAAGGCTCTCACAAAGCAGTAACAGTGCCTTAGTGGTTAACACTGCTGCCTCACACTTTCAGGATTCCACGGTCACCCTCACTGTGTGTATGTAAACTGTAGTGCATTAAGTACCCTGTGATGCACTGGCATCCTTTCCAGGGTGTACCCTTTACTGTTTGGGCTCCAAGCCCCCCTGTAATCCTGACTAGGATAAGTGGTTAGAAAATGGATGGATGGGTCTAACAAAACCACATTTGAAAAAGCTTTATTAATTCAGCAACCAAACACAGAACTAAATGCTGAAAAGTCTATCTCTGTTAAATCAGGGCTATACAAGAAGTTATAACAAATAGTACCATGAAACTATCCAGTCCACACTGCCTCCCTTAAGATGCAAATATGCCCCACATGGCTGGACCTACCTTCCCATGCTTATGGTGTTTGTGGGCCTTCTTCATCTTTTTCTTCATCTTCTTGTTCATGTTATATCCAGCCATCATTCCCCCTGCACCAGCCAACCCCACCGCCATGCCCCCAGGTACGCCCCCCGGCATATACGGACCACCTCCTGGGATTTGGGGTGGGCCAGGATGGTACCCAGCAGAAAAGTTACCCCCAGGGAAACCAGGAGCACCAGGGTTCATGGGATAAGAGGGCTGTCCTGGGCCTGGGTAGGGCATTCCTCCAGGCTGAATAGCTGGATTCATACCAGGGGGATAAACTGGATTTGGTGCAACTGGGTAAGCTGGGTTATGCCCAGGGGGGTAGGCAGGGTTGTAGGGTGGTGGACCAGTGGGGCAATTCATTGGGGGTCCTGACAATAAATACTGGATTAGTAACACCTATGGCAAGTCCACTCAAAAGTCAAACCCACTGAGTATTAATTATAAACGGTCATATACAAAAATTAATTTGATATATATATATATATATATATATATATATATATATACACACATTTCCACAATATTTCAGAAGTGCTCGTGACTAAGCAAATCCACTATGCAATGCGACCCTTGCACTTTTGTCGTTCCTCCGATACACGGGCACGAGTTTAACGCAACCATTACAGGCACACATACAGACAGAAACACGACAACATCCACATACATACCTTGGTTAGGCCACATTTTACTTAAGGGAGAAGAAAACAAGATGAGCTGAAATACATAACATGCAATTACGCATTTAGTTTCAATAAATCAAATAATCGTCGATGAACAGATAAAACAACAATACGTCTTTTTCTATTTATCGAGAGAATACGCAGTCGCGTTTATTCTAGGAAACTGATCTAAAACTATACAATGACTACACACATTATCTTAGTCATTGCTCAGGTACCAGAAATAAAAGTATCGCACATTTGTCTATTATTCTACAACTTCTTTCGAGCTTGAAAAACAAATCTATTAATATTAAACGATGTTGGAATTATTTCTAAGCTTAAAATAAATTTAAAAGTTGAAGTGCCCAGTACCACTTCCATTGTATTTTGATAACATAACTAAATCGATAACATACCTTTCTAAGTTACTGTACGCCCTTGCTCTGTTTCGCAGATGGTTTCAGTCAGTTATACGCATGCGTGTAGCTTCCTCTTCCGCCTCGGTGCTCAGAGCTCCGCCTCCTAGACGTAAAATCCGTGGTAAAAACCTCGAAGCGATGTTTTGAGTTTGTGAATAACATGTGAGGGGAGTGGCATCTCTGTCATACCCGTAGGACCCGTTCGACTGACAAAACTTGTTCACAACGTTTGCGTTTGACTGTATAGTATAAAACGTATCAGCCATTTTATTTTAGTTTAAATTCAGTCTGCTTCATCAGCAGCATATTTAAAAAAGAATCTCAGGTCTAGTATGTTATTCTTGTGTGTTTATTTGACAGTTGTGAAACCAGCCCATGCGTTTTTCTTACCAGCAGACAGTAATTTGTTGAGTAGAGTACTATACAATGTCATTTTTATGTAAGCGGACATCCCACCTTAGGCATATTGATTTCAGGGAGGGGGAAATTTATCGATTTCAGTGGGATGGGGTGGGGGAGGGTTTTAGCGGTGAAAGCTGGGGGGTTGAACCCTGATATTTCGCAAACCATGGTATTGAGATATATGTTTATAATACAGTGAAAATTGTACACTGTTGCAGCCATATTACAGACCCTTGCATATTATCTAATCACTGTGTAAACGTCAATAAGGATATGTTATATAATTCTCCCCACAGCCACCTCCGGACAGTGACATGAGATTTAATTAATAGCATTTTAGAGCTCCATGTCTTTCGCAACAGTCACACCCCAATTTGCTTAATTTAGTGAAAATACAGTCCAGTCATACTGATCTGTGTCATCTCAGAACAGCAGTCCCATTCTCATTTTGTTAAACTTATTTTGGTTTGTTTCAAATAACATGTTTTTATATGGTATAAAAAATACACATCTTCTGCGTTATTGGTTTATTATAGTATCACAAAGAATGTTACCAATCATGGTTAAATAGACATCTTCTGGTTCTTTTTTAATCCAGATCCTTTTCATTCACCATGTGACAGAAATTGAATTTCACGTATTTGGACGAATAGAAAGTCTCAGTCAAAACTAAGATGGATAGATGGATGAATAGATGGATAGATGGACGAATAGATGGATAGATGGACGAATAGATGTATGGATAAGATGGATGAAGCCTAACCGGAGCTGTTGGGAAATGACCCAGAGGCAGTGCAGTGAGGGAGGCAAGGTCCCGAGTCTCCAAACTCCCTCAAGATACCACTGACATCAGCACCACTAGTCTGACAACTTGCCAACCTGTGCAGCCCCTTTCCGCTCTGCATCATTGGAGGAGTCCGTTGTCATGCCATTATCAACAGTGGCTCCAACATCTCCGTTGTCAGAGCAGGACTGCTGCCAGTGACAGGAGAGCCCTCCCCACAAGGCTGGGGACAAGCTACCTCCCACCTGTGCACAGTGACAGGGGAGACCATCCCCACGCACGGCTAGCGATGTATCCAAGTCCTGCTAGCCTCGGGTATCATGAAGTCTTGCAACTGCCCTTGGGCTACCCTGGTCATTTTATGCAAAAAGAAGGACGGCTCATAGCGGATCTGCGTAGATTACTTTCACAAAAATGAACTCGTATCCCTTGCCGTATATTGACGATGCACTGCACTTGGTGGCCGACTCGCGCTGTGCAGCGTTTACTGACAGGTGAAGCTAAGACCAGAAGCCAGAGAGATAATGGTCTTCACTTTGGTGAGAGGCCTGTGACCATTATGGGTTCTCGCCTTTGCCACATTAGAGCAACTCATGGAGTGGGTCCCCGCAGGGATGCCAGAGATCCACTGCACCGTCTGCTTGTCCACGTGGCTGACTTTCATGGTGCAGCAATTAACCTGCTACAAGTCTTCAAACCCATCTGGCGTGAGAACATCAAGCTGAACCTGTCCAGGTACACCTTCCTCCAACAATCTTTGAAATTCCTGGGCCATGTCATCTGCAAGTGGGGCATTGCCACAGACCCTGAGAAAGTGAAGGTGGTGGAGGTGGCCCATGTTGCAGTCTGTGATGGAGCTATGGAGATTCCTGATCCTGGCCTCCTATTATCGGCGGTTCATCCTACCCCTCTGAGACATTGCGGCTCCCCTGCACTGGCTGACTCATAGAAAGATCCCCATTTGTGGCCGGGGGAACAACAGGCTGCCTTTGATCAGCATTGAGGGTTCCTCGTCTCTGCTCCAGTCACTGCCTCAGTAGAGCTGAGAGGTACTACTGTGTGATGCAAACTTCCTGAACCTCCAGGAGCCTGAAATCCAGGTAGCGAGGTGACTGGAAGAGCTGCAGCAGCCAGAGGAGGCTGCCCTGGCCCCAGACTTGCCCCAGGAGACCCCCTGAGAAGACACCCTTTTGGGAACAGTGCCCCCAGAAGCAGAGGTGAGAGGCATGACCCCAGCCCAGACCAGTGTGCCCCAGCAGCCCATGGAGCTTCTGAACATGAGCTAGCATGACTTCAAGTAGGTCCAGGCCACAGACCCGTATTGTCTCAACTTGCAGAGTGGTGGAAAATCCAAGTGGTTGGAGCTGAGGGTTCTTGCCTCGGCCGCAAGACTGAATTGCTAAGTCACTCGGTACACAGCCAAGAATGTGTTGATATTAAACATACATTTTGCCCGAAAATGTTCCGTCAAATTTACTGTGTAATGCATATTTAGTCATGAACGGCAGGTCTGTTTAGCCAATAATAACTAATAATAATTTGGCAAACTGCGATTAACTTATAGCCTCGTAAATGCAAATGTCAGTTACACTTTGTAGGTTGTTTCTGACCAGTTAACCCTTAATGAACTCATGGGCTACTCAGCCTTTCAGGGGAAACCAAATCACATTCTGGACTGTTTGTAGTGGTTCTACTTCTTAAAGGCACAGTATCTTCATAAGACTGAAAGTTATTATTTTTCAAATAACCTCTTTAGTACTGATCAGATTAAACCCAGATAATATTAGCCTACATTTTAATATAGATTAATCATCAATGTCTGTTTTTGCCAACATACAAGTAAACTTTTTTTATGTACTGTAGTGGCCATAATCGTGTAAACACACACTTCAACATTATACTTCAAAAATTACTGCATGAATATTGGCGGTAATTTAATAAACAGTCAAAGAATCTTTGTAAATATACATTGGACGATTAAATAAGCAGCTGGAGTAACTGTAATAGTTCTGCAGTCTCTAGAAACTGGAAGTGTTTCCACAATTTTGGCCGCTAGTGTATATACCTTTTGATTACATTTATGCTACTGCTTTCCCATGATATTTGCAATTTTGAGCTTGAGTACATATGCAGGTACTGTGACATGGTATTTGAAATGCTGACAGGAAAAAAACCCATACTGAGGTCTGTACTGTATTTCAATTTTCTTTTTATTAAAATGTATTTTATAAAATCAGTATCGAAAAAAGTATCATTCAGGAACCGGTATCGAAGTCAAGGTATTGGTATCGAAAATTTTACCCTAGCCTTATTCTCATCACACCACTCGTAACCAATCTGACATCAGTCACATACATTGTTATACGTACATCAGGCTTTTTAACAATGTCTTTCTGAAAAATATAGCTACTTCTCATATACATAAATGCAACTACAACGCATTTTGCTATAATTACTTAACTCCCCCATGGTATTAGATCAAGATGGCACAGATATTAAAACTCTAAATGCATAAGTACAGTGGATATAAAAAGTGTAGACAGCCCTGTTAAAATGCGAGGTAAAAAAATGAGACCACAATAAGTCATTTCAAAACTTTTCCCACCTTTAATGTGACCTATAACCTGCACAATTCACTTAAAAAACAAACAAATCTGTTAGGGGGAAAATAAAAAATGTACAATAAGCTGGTTGCATAAGTGTGCACACCCATAAACTAATACTTTGTTGAAGCACCTTTTGATTCATTAACAGCATTCAGTCCTTTGGGGGACACACCTGCCATCAATTAAAGTGACCCTGATTAACCCCAAATAAAGTTCCGCTGTCCTAGTGGGATTTTCCTGACAGTCACTCAGGTGTATCCTACAGCAAAAGTCATGATTCGCAGAGAGCTTACAAAGCATCAAAGAGATCTCATTGCTGAAAGGTATCAGTCACCATATATACCATGGAGCACAGAGAAAACAGTCATCAAGAAGTGGAGAAAATATAGGATAACGGTGACATTACCAAGAACTGGACATCCCTCCAAAATTGATGAAAAGACAAGATGAAAACTGGTCATGGAGGCTGCCAAGAGGTTACAGCCATCACACCTTGCCAGGCAATATGACTAGTCTACTATGCTACTGACCAAAAACTTTACGGCATCTCCAAGAAATCACATCTCCGTCACCTCAGTCAGCTCCAGCATGCACCAACTGATACACAAATCCAGTATTCCATTGCTAAAAGTAATTTTCACATCACTAGCTGCAGAATTCAGTGAAGGAAGATAATGGCTCTTTAATTTCCATCCATGTTTTCCAGTGATAGACGTTGGGAAACTTCATATTTTTCCCTTGTGGAAATAAGAAAATCCTACGTGTGTCAGCCACAGCGTTCCGGAAGGGCTGCCACCCTGTTGGCAGCACACTGGGCTGTCAAACGGGCTTCCGGTTCATGGTCCCAGCAGTCTTCTAGAATGTCCTTCATGGCAGAGAATGCCTGAAATGCAAACAGTTATGGAATAAGCAAAGCAGTCCATATTTCTGTCAAAATAATCCATCATATCACAGACAGAAAAGTCTAGTTAATATTCATCAGTGATAAATCAATTCAAAAGAAACATATTTACTTTGGCAATGTACTTATTTTCATATTCAAAATACCAGGACATGTATCTCTCGTATGACTGGATTTATTATACATAACAAGCTGGTTCAAGCTACTTCTGATCAGACAACTAAAGAAACGCCATAACTTCAAGGAGATTAATCCTATTCTTTTCTTGATGTGCAACAAAAATGTATTTTTTCTTGTTTTTAAATTTCTATTATTGTTCTTAAATATTGTTTTATTTTTTTTCATTTGCATTTTATTTCTTTAGCAGATGCTAAGCAAGATACTTTTTTTTGACAAAGTCCCTGACAGAATTGGGGGTTAAAGGTCATGCTCCAGGGCACAACAGTGAAATCACTCTGCTGACGCTGGGATTTAAACTATTATATTTCCGTTAGTATTTCTCCAATCACAGAATCCTGATCAACTAAGGGGTTTTGCATCTGCTCAGCTATTTCAGGGTCAAAGCTCATCTGAGCTAAATGACTTGCTATCAGAACCCAAAACCTGCACACACCACAGCCCACCATGGAATAGGGTCTCCCATCTCTCAAAGCAAGGTACCTGTGTGAATTGTCTCCATGGTGTGGGTAAAATGGGACGCTCTCTCCTCTCAGACACAAACAGGATGAGGTCATCCAGCGATGGACTGGGGCCCAGCTCTGCCTCATACGGCAGCTGGTGCTCTGGAACTGGTGATTCTATGATTATGAGAAAAAGGACCATCACTACAGCAACCGTCCCCACAGGGAGTCAAGTGCATCTGGGCTATTTGGATGCTGGATGCTTTCAGGATAATTCAGTCAAAAAAAAAAATAGGTACCTAGTACATTGACCTTAAGAATGACCTGTTCAGATGTTTGAAACTTGCCTGTTATTTACTGATAATCATATCAAATTATTCTTTCAAAAACCTTCTATATTCTCTCAAAATGCTTTTTACAAACAGAACCAGCCACCCATCCATCTATCCAACCATCTTCCAACTGTTTGTCCCATACCAGATTGCAGGGTGGGATTGACCCTGGACCCTGGAAATAGGTAGCACTGTTACCAAACAGTCAATCTAAGTATCATTTGTAAACAGCTTGTTATGCCCGACCGTGTGTGTACGTGTCCTGTGATGGTGCGAAAAATGAAAATCTAAGCAAGTATAATTTTTTGATATTTATACAAAATTCTAATTTCATTCATAAATTGACTAACACCACATCTTATTCATAAGATTAATTTGGTTGTATTTAGGCATATTGTCCTATTTTAGGAAGTCTTACCAAGTACAATTTTCTTACTGCACTGGCAGATAATTTTGGTGGTTTTAGGCAAGCTTGGCTCAAAATAGAAACAGTTCATCTTACATTTGAAAGGCCATTTTTTGCAGTGGATGGATGGATGAATGGAATTCTGTTTTTTTTGGTAAATCCTTCACCTACACAACTATAAACAAAGAGTGTCAGCTAAGGGAGTCTTTCCCTAAGCTGAACTTTGAGATTTTGCGCTGAAGGGGGCGCACTCTGCTGTGCTACTGGAAAGCTGCTTGGAAAATAACGGGAGCACCTGGCAAACGGGGACAGGCTGTGCATTATCACCTGCATAGAGGTCGGAGCAGCGTGCCCAGAGCTCCCACAGCAGTAAACCCAGTGCGTATACATCCCCCTGGATCAGGCACCGGTCATTGTTCAGGTTCACGCAGCCCTCTAGGACCTCTGGAGATGTGTAGCGGAGTGTTCCCGCCTGGCTCCTCAGCTGGCCAATTGAAAACACCAAAGAGATCCAGCTATGATGCAATTGGCTGCCATACTCTCAATGCACATTACCTTTAATTCTAGGTTTTAAAAAGAGTTTGACAGCTGGATGCTTTTAAACATTGTTTGTCTCGTAGTGTGCAAATGTTTCTTCATACTTTGGCATGTTTCGTAGAAGTTCCTAGTGTCCCTGTTCCAGATGTCACCGGTCTGTTCCAAAGGGGGGGCAGGGGTGGCCTTGCCCACCCAATCACGAGATTGGCTCACCCCAAGGCTAGGCAAATGCCAAATGATCACAGAATGATTTTTTCTGATGATCGAAAATATAAGGAAAGCAAGCCAAAAATCAATTTAAGGTGGACTTTTTGAGTTCTTACACCCCAGTGGGGGCGCCCCCCCCCCCCCCCCCCCACCCCCCACCGGGGGGGGCCGAGGGGGGGAGGAGAGTTTGAGACAAACAAAACAACAAAAAAAAAAAAAA
>JAODKC010000130.1:2411857-2427466 GCA_026777985.1 Mormyrops attenuatus | reverse complement strand
CCTTAATTCCAGGACAATGGGCACCATTCCCCTTCCAGAGATTTTCTTTTTTTTACAACAAATTTTGTTTTAGCACAAATTTTAACGTTTTAAAAAAACCCTTAAAAAAAAAAAAAAAAAAAAAAAAAAATCCAATATTAACGAAACTGCGTTCCTCAATTAAACAAGCTAATTCTACTGGAACTGAACCCAAAAACATAGATGAACATGAAAGACAGGATGAGAATGAACCGTCCCGTCATGTTGAATGACCGACGTCCATACCCGGAGTGACACGACTTGAAGACTTTCTCAAATGCATACGACGGATGCTCTCTCTACGTCCAGCTATAAACTTGGTCACACAAGATCTATTTATATAAAAATTATAACAATAACAAAAAAGCAACAATAATAATAATAATAATAATAATAATGATGATGATGATGGATATAACAGATTTAGGATTGTTTGTGTATGAGGCACACAGCAGAAAGGCAACATCTGGAGACTATACAAGTCGATCCTTACTACGGCGAGTTGCTGTAGATTTCCAAATCTAGAAAATATATATACAAAAAGCAAGCTATCCAAAAACAAAAGCAAACAAAAACTGCTGACAGGTTTATCAAAGAATGATGGCTTATATGTGTACCTATATTATCGTTCATAAAAAAGGCAAAAAAAAGCCATAAATTCAGTGTCCATTCACCCACAATTAATTAGTGCTCCTGGGACTGATGCCGGTGGACCCAGTTCAGCTCTCCATAGCCGCAGAGTGGTCTACATGTCCACTGACAGTCAGAGCAATCCCAGAATGACTTCGCCCAGCACCACAGTGACTTAACGAGCACTACAGTGGAGTACACTTCTGCTGGAGAGGGTACAGGCGACCTGAGAGTAAAGGGGAACCACCGGCCAAGAGCAGCAGCGAGGGCGTTCACTGGGAGAGCGGAGTGTGCGGTTTGGGACAGGAGCGTTCCTCGAGGCAAACTCCCGATAATTCAGCTGGCTGTCCTTTGTAGCTCCAAGTGGTTGTGGAGGAAGGGGAGGGGGCAATTTTAAAGGGTGGAGAAAGGGGAAAATAAGAAATAAAATAAAATAAAAAAAAAATACACTGGAGTACATGCATGTTTCTGCTGGAATCCTGACATTTTCCCCCTTTTGCAATTTAACTTAATCAGCTCCAGTTCCCTCAGACACAAAGGGTCCTCCAACTAGCACCCTGCTTTCCAGATCTGCTCTCCCCAGAATATCAGCCACCCCTTCCACAATCCTCCCTCAACTCTTGCCAACATTTACACATACCCCACCCCACCCCAGTCCAGCAGTTCCTAACCCACGGCCCACGTTTCATCTCGCCGCCGTCACTGGCCTCAGTAGCCATTGCTGTTCATGTTGATGGAGTGGATGTCTGCCACCTGCATGACATTGACGCCGCTTCTGGCTAGCCGCGAGATGCTTTCGGGCGACAGGGTCTCCATGGTGATAAGGGCGTGCTGGTCTGATGGGACTCCGCCTGCAGCCACAGAGTCTGAGCCAGTGGTGGAAGAGGAGGTTTCGCTGGTTGCGTTGGTAGCAGCTCCCTTCTTGTTCAGGTGGGTTTTGATGTGCTTGGACAAGTGATCACTCCGCATGAAGCGTTTGGGACATTCTGGGCACGAGAACTTCTTTTCTCCTAAGGACCAAATGCTCTCGTCAGGAGATATGTAGAGTGTTCAGCTTAAAACAAAAACAAACCCACAGGACCAAACGATCTTACCAGTGTGCGTCCGCTTATGTCGCTGCAGCTCATCAGACCGAGTGAAGCGCTTCCCACAGAAGGACCAGGAGCAGACAAAGGGCCTCTCTCCGGTGTGCCATCGCAGGTGGGCCCGCAGGTGGGAGGTCTTGCCGTACACCTTCCCGCAGCCTGGGATGTGACAGATGTGCTGCTTCTTCTTGCCAGGGTCACTGCTGCAATTATGTAGACACGAGTCAGTAAACCCCACGAGAGGGTAAGGGGGGACCTGTAAAGTTAGCATCTTAAGGTGGCTGCATACTTCAAACGAAAATCGGCAGAAAAGTCGTTTTAGCAATATGATGTTCTATAAGTGGCGATTACAGGCGCACAGCCTGTGTAGGGTCCTGAAGGCGAACCGTTTAATTTTTCCCCATAATCATGTGACGTTCGCTGTGGAATGCTTACATTTCGTTAGGGTATAACCTTGAGTGTCAGTTAATTTTTGGCTTCCCTGTGTGTGCTACTGCTAGTATTATATCAACAGCAGCTGTTAATAGAATCCAGAGCAACTTGATTTTCACCCACAATCACCACAATACTTTTATTCGCGCTCTTTGTGGGTCTCCTACCTTGGAAACATTCTGCTTCCTGTTGGGTTGTGGCGTGACATAGAACAAACGGCGGCAGCATAGTTTTAAGTATGCAACATGTTTAATTTCGTATTGTCTGGTCTGTCTAAAGTGTGCAGCCAACGTTATCCAGGCTCTTCCCTGCCAATTATACCCAATGCACCGGTAGGCCACTGGATAAGTGGGTGATAAGAATTGATAGATGGACAGCAAAGGTTTTCAGTCAACCATAAATATACAGATAGCAAAGATAGCAAAGATCAACATGCTCCAGATCATAAAGACTGAACCGAACTAGAAGCTGCAAAGTTTGTGGCAACACAATGGGGACCGCTGCTACATAACTTCTGCAAAAGTTATTACGTTCGTGATTATGTATCACATCAGACTTTGCCTCTATATATATATACAAATGTTGAAGAGTGTGGAAACACACAGAGACACAAAATGGTAACCACTGAAGACACATTGTGCTGACATGCTCAATTTCGGATACATACCGTCCTTCACCCTCCTTGCAGTAGGGACAGGTACAGGCCTCCCGGCGTGTACGTCGACTGGGAGGCTGTGGGCTGGTCTCTCCTGCATCATCTATGGCTGTGCTATCATCCAGGCTGTCTCCACCCACCCCACTGGTTTGCAGCCCCTGGTCTCCTAAGGGAAATAATGAGCACCCCTCTTACTAAAAATCACTGGCAGCTACCCTACACATATCTGGACTACAGATTTTATATAAACATTAGGGAAGGGGGAAAAACGTGTGACCAGCATCAGCAGTTAGATGCATAATTTTTTGTAGGACAGTCACACTGAATTACCGTGGACGGATCTCCTTTGCATGCCAATACATGTCATGCGACACCTTTAACTAGACCTACCCAAAACACTTAAAGAATAATTCACTGCCATTTAAAGTTAAAATAATCTGTTCAAAGGTTTAGGGCAGAAGGCAAAATGTTGTTGGGTTCATCTGAATAACCTAATGAGTTAAGCGAGTACAACAGAAATTCCTAGAAGTACCACACCCTGGTATTTCATGACATTCATACTGGGGCCACTTTAATGCCCCCTGGGTCTCGGATACCTCAAAACTCCTCCCCACCTTCTTCTAAGAAGCACGGGGCACCGTTCTGTTTGGACAAACTGACACCAAGTCTTATTCACACTTGAAATCATGCAGAGGCAGGAACCACCACTGACACTTTGGCTAAGAGCCAGACGAGCAACTAAAACTGTAAAATGGAGTAGGAAATGCATACCAGACAGCCAGCTATGCATTTACACTATTGGTTTCTTGTATATGTGCATCTTATCACAACTAGCAATTATGCCCCCTCCCCCCACCCAAGGGAGTTCTCAGAAAAGAACAAAAACAATCTAAGCTGATCTTCCAGCCAATTAAACTGCACTGCCTTTTGAGGTAAGGCCTGTAGATGTCCAGGCACACGTGTGTTTATCCCGTTACCTTATTATATCTGCTTCTGAGCTAAGAATTGACTCTCAGGAAACAGGAAGTGCCCAAGGACACAGGGAAGGAAATTTGTAACCTGCCCTGAAGTCCAATGAAAAACCTGTAACATAAGCCTCACACACTAAAGCTCTGAGAGTATGACCCTTGCTCACTTCAACAGGAAATAAGAACACTAAAGCACTAGTTAAATAAACGGGACACGCGATTTGTCTCCTCCTCTCTAGAGGAGGGCGGTTTGGCCTGCGATAAGTCCACCCAGAGCCCTGGCAAAGTGGGCGGTGTCCAGTTACACCCATCCATTGTACCACTGCTCTGTCAAAACACGATTCACACGCACCCACGTTGCTGCAAGTGTGCAGTGTCACATGCCATATGTCAGTCAGCTACTGCACAATACACAGCTTTTGCAAAAACCGACCAAACCAGTATGGTCGACAGAAAGAAAATAGGAAGCCAGCCCATCCTACCCAACATGCAGTCACTTTTGTTATAGTGTCAATTTTGCCTATGGCCCGACACAAACAGCTTCAATCAGATTACACATTATTGGCTCTTAATGAGGGGGAAAAATATGTTCTGCTTTCTAATCAGGTATTGTACAACAAGCATCCTACAAATAACTTCAAGACTGAGGAGCAGAGAAAACCAAAGTACAGCTAGAAATCCAGGTTAAAATTAAACTAAAGTGGACAACTTATGCAGCATTTTTTTCATTGCAGTTGTCATTTTACAAATGTCAACCTGTACAGCCTCCAAATAACAGATTGACAATAATCTCTCAGAGTAGCTAACTCACCAAAGCAGCATTGGCTACAACTAAAATTACCCTTCTCATGAAGTATTGATACAAAAACTTGAAAGTTTATGACCCCTCAAATAAACACTTTTTTAAAATCACATGTACATGTACTTTTTATGTTTGCACTGTTATTTTTACTCATTTACTATAAAGTGAGTGCAACCATCAAGTTTCAAAAAAAGCTGAAAGATGGATATCTCAGATATTTTCCCCAATGCCAATGCATTCATCAAGCAGAGTATTTAAACTAGACTGATTTCTATATGTCACAATGTAGACAAGAGCTGGCCCCATATTTAAAGGAGCTCCCAAAAATTTTCATTATGAAAATATTACCTTCTCACCAGTTTATTTGAATACATATTCTAATTTGCCTTTGCTTGCATAAAAAAGGACAATTTAGAAATATTAGCATACAATGGATTATGGTTTATTGACCAGCAAGGATCACACAGTATTAAACATCTCTGAGTTGAAAACTTATATGTGCTTCCTGCCCAATTTGTCTCTTGTGCTCTCTCTCTCACACACACACACACACACACACACACACACACACACACACACACACACACACACACACTAATCAAACATACCAACTGCCAACTTCACATTGCTGTTAAATGCCGACTTTTGAGAAGCAAGTGTCAGCGGATCCCTGCTGTAGCCAGTTACGTAGAAACATATGAAACAGCTCCTATGTTACCCTGAAGGACTTAACACTGTCACGATCAAGCACATATCAGAGGCAGACTCCAAAAAATCATAAGCTAACATTCCAGCTGTAACAGAAGTTGAGATGGTTTAATATATACTGAAGACAAATTTCATTTCAGAGACTTAACCCTTAAAGTGATGCATTTCTCAGTCCTCAAAGGAAAAAAAAAAAAAACTCCACTGTTAATAAAAACACTAAAGGAAAGGGGACACTCCCTCATGCCTACCTGTTGCAATGGCAATGGGGACCCCCTGCAGCTGGTGCATCTGGAGGCCTGTATTGCTCAATGTGTTCAGGTTGATGGTCTGCAGGCCAGGCAGCTGCATGGGGTTCACTGTGACCCCGCCTGCGCTGCCCGTCTGTGCCAACTGAGGAAGCGACTGCAGAGACTGCACAGGGGCGAGTGTGATCTGGGCCCCAGTGGGACTCTGCAGCTGCAGCGTCTGCCAACTGACTTGACCATTGGGGCCCAGGGTGCGCACGAGAATGGGGCTGGCGTTGGGGATGGCTTGAATTTGCAGGTTTTGCAGGGCGTCCTGTGGCAGTGCCTGTGCGAAGACTTGTCCACCGGCACCAGCCTGTAGGGTTTGCAGGGAATGTCCTCCTTGGAGAAGCTGCTGAGGCTGAATGAGAATTTGCTGTGGCTGTTGCTGGCCATCTCGGTTATCTGGCTGCACTGAGACCCCACTGGCTGAGCTCTGGAAACTGCTGCTGCTCTGAGAGTGCGTCCCACCTCCAAAGGAGGTAGCTGCCTGAGTGGTAGTGGTAGCCGTGGAGCTAGTGTAGTACCCAGTCCCGGTGGTAGAAGACACTGGCTGCTGTAAGAGCTGCTGGGAGGACCCTGAAGATCCAACCCCAGTGGCATCACCACCGGTTCCTCCTGTGGCTACAGGCAGAAGGGTGATGTTCCCATTGAGCGACACAGGCATGTTGGCCAAGAATGGAGTCTGGTTCTGTATGTTACCCAAGCCCAGGTTCTGCAGTGGGATCGCTTGCTGGATAAGGCCAGGCATGGTTAAGATGTTTCCGGTACCCGCCCCCCGATTGGCAGTTGCGATCAGCTGCTGCCCACCGCCAGGAGAGGATACCAGCTGGAACTGTCCTGCCGCCGCTGCTGCTGTGGGGTCCTGCTGGGCTGTGGCAAACTGGAGCTGCTGTCCATCCACCGTCTGGAACTGGGGGATGACCTGATACTGGATGTTGGGCATGACCCCAGACAGGGCAGTGAGGACCTGCTGGCCAGGTATAGTGGGAGTGGTGGCTACTACATACTGCTGCCCCGGCTGGCCTGCAGCTCCAGATGACACCGCCTGCCTGTTCTTCCCTGCCTCGGCCATGGTGCCCTGCCCGGACGTTGTGGTGCCGGAAGTGCTGGTAACAGAAGACGGCTGAGCGCTGACTGGGATGATCTGCCAGCCGTTGGGCGTTTGGGTCAGCTGGGCCTGGTCTAAAAGCTGGCCCTGCTGCTGGGACTGCTGCTGCTCGGACTCTGCGTCACCCTCACCAGGAGTGTCGATGCGACTGCAGGTGGCGGCCAGCAGAGCCAAGGGAGACGGCTGCTGAGAGTCCTGCAAGTGGTAAGAATGGGCACCGGTCCTTTGTCAACAGTTACTTGTCAACAGGTCTTGGTTCAGTCTGTTTTCCAAGTTTTTAAAACTGTTTAGAGGGTTTTTTCCAATCTCATAAGCTTAAAAAAACACGTTCCATGGTTTAATATCAGCCCTATTAAAAATCACTTGTGCTAATCTTAAGCCATGCCAGTCGCCTGTGCAATAAATTTAAGCAAACATAAAAAGATAAATACGTCCACATTAATGTCCGATTAAACAATAAATAAATAAACGCAAATCCAACCGAAACAGCGATATATGGAAAGCCAGCAAAAAAAATTCAACTAAAAAAAATATGATAAAGGAAAAATAAGATGGGACTGATGGGCCGTTTCAATGTTGTTTTCTCCACTATTAGTTACAGGAGCTTTGAATTTCGGAGGGAGGGAAGCATGCGCGCTCTGGCAAATGGGTGGGATTAAAAGGGCTTTTTTTTAACCGAAGGCTGGCCACGCATCCCCTCCCCTCCCCCCTTCCACCCCCTCTCCCTCCCATCTTTTTTTCTACCCTATAAACACACTTATTCGCTGGAAGCCACCCCCCGAAGGACAGCCAAAGTGGGCCGAGCAGACCGCTCTCAAAGTGCGGGGCTTCTGACAGGAACACCCCGGTCAAGCCCATTTCACCTCCGCTTTGGTGCCTCGGCTCTCCCCACACAAATGACATGTGCTCAAGCGAAATCGACCGAGCATGTCTGCCCAGTAACTCCGCAGAATCACATTTCTACCAGAAATTAACTGCGAGATTCCGTCGTTACGATTACTAAATGCGGACACATTTTTTTTTACGAAATAAGCTTAAAGCGAAAGGAGGAAAGAAAAAAAAAAGAAACTTACCTGCCCCGTATTCGAGTTTCGCTTTTGAAGGAAACCTCCACCGCTTTCCACCAACGCGGCCATTTCATCTTGCTGTTGGTCTGCGTGAGGAAGGAGAAACTAGTGGTAAGTTTAACCAGTCCTGCAGCTAACCAGAGCAGCGACGCGGTCATTAAGCGCTCGCCTTTTACCTCAGACCGACCTGGCGACAACCTTAAACTTGTCACACGAGTTCCACGCCGCGGACTCGGCGCTCAGCGTCGAGTGACCGCGAAAGCTGAAGGAGAGACGTCGCCGTGAAAGCGAGCTGACGCCTGGCTAACCGGACTTTAAAAAGTCAGCCGACGACGTCGAATGTAAAAGCAAAAATCCCGTCGACTACGCTAAGCTGTCTTGATTTTGGACTCCCAACTCCGCTGCAACGAACTCGCCGCCCCGAAATTTCACGCACCGTTTGTATTATTACTACTTAGCCCGACGCTTGTGGTCGGAAAAGGTAACCAGTTTCTGCACTATTCGTTACAGTGACGATAACGACGTTTTAGGCATCTAGCTGGCTAGTTAGCAAGGTAGCTAAGCCAACTTTGCTGAAATGCTAACTACCTAGCAAGTTCAGCGCCTGTACATGAAACATTCTGGTTTTACGGATCGATGGACCATTATATTAAATTTTATTTGGAACAACTTTTTAGGCATCCGGTTCTTTATTTCTGGCAGTTTGCTTGGCGTTTTACCAAAAGTAATTTACTTTTAAAGAGTTCACTTACCACTCATAATTTTGAGACGGGAGGAGTTTCACGGGCTTCGTTTGGGCTGACATCAACTTAGAAACGACGCAACCAATCTTGACAGCGTCACGGCAGAGGAGAACGAGGAGAAACTCTGTTCCAATTGCAGCGCGCAATCTCGCGTCCTTGTCCAATCGGAATCTCCAGTGGGATGATCCACCATTAATTATGTCCTCAGCCGCGTTTTTTACTGTGCGGGTAAGGAATGTTGGGCGTGAGCGACGTGCCGCACCAGCCAATAAAATATGGCCATAGTCACCGAGGGGCTGGTAATATCCAATGGAAATTTGATTTTGGGGCGGTATTTGGGTGGGGTCATCTTGGGGTAGGTTGTATTGCTGCAGGCTTGACTGACATTACGTCGACATGAGGGATGATTATTTTTTGGCGGAAAAGGCGCCATTGACAAATATGGCATTGACTAAATAAATTATCTATAAACTTTATTGCAGCGTGAAAGTAATCGCGGTTGCCGCCAGATAATAACGAAATCCACACCAATGTATACGTTTCATCCAAATGACGAATCCTTAGTTATTCTTATGCTTTGCGTGTGAATGTGACTCGTCTGTCATTGTTGAATAAATTTACCCGAATAAAAAATTAATGTGCTTACATGATGGTTATAATTTAACGAGAATACATGCAGTACTTTTCACACGCTTCATTTCATACGCTAAAAGTGGTGAGCTACTTCATTTGGCACACAAGCTTAAGGCGAAGACTGAAATAAAAAACACCTTTATCCATTTCCGTGTACGTATTTATTACCTGCAACGGCACCAAGCTCGTGTTTACCGCTGTACGCTGAATGTCATTTATTTTTTTGTTTAACTGTATTCTTCTACCTAAACAAGCTCCGTTTTCTGAAGTCCATGCGAGTAGGGAGGGAGGGTAGTAAAAGTTATTCGCAGACTGCGAGGAAGAGACAGACCAATGGCTGGACACTCCCTGCAGTCCAGTAGGTTGAGAGATAGATGGGCGATTTAAGGGGGAGGGGAGAAGGTGGGGCAGAGAGAGGTCAGTCAGCGAGAACGGGCGTGGGGGCCGGTTGGTGACTCCCAAGTGGGGGTGGCGGGGGTGGGAATCGCCAAAAGCACATGCCAGTTCCCTCGCATGTAAACACTGCAGTCCCACTGACGGTGGAATTGCCATGTTTGTCTTTCTTCCTGCGTCTTGGGCTGTACAATGTTGAGAAACTATTCACAAGTCACCTGGTCCAACAAGAAGTCACTCAGGTTGTACCCCCCACACACTCACATTATTTCTGGAGCATTTCAAGGACTTCATTGTCATTGTGCAAGTGTGGTTAATATGTGTGACTGATTTTTGTGAGTATAAAATTAAAAGTTTTTTTAAAACCGATATTTGAAATGTATTTTTTATGGATGAAAGGAATCAGTATGTATCCAAATTACCATTTAAGTTTAGCATAGTATTTTTACAAACTATTATTTTTTGACTGCTGGTTTCAGTTCTTGGTTAATGATACCATAATACAAATTTTAAATGTTAATAAAACATATAGCACATTAATATAGATTGCACATTATTTAAGAATACTTGAGTTATTACAAACACCTTTCCAACAGGTATAATACAAGTTACAACACTTACACAATTGTTCAGACCAGCAGCACTGAATGACACAACGCCACAAAGAGTAGAAAACATCAGACGTCACTGAACACATCTCTTGTAAAAACACCTCACTGACAGTCTCCAAAAACCAGCATAAATCCCTCCCCAAGATCCATGCTGATCTAGAAATATTGACTTTGGTGACATTCTAAAGGCATGACCTATTGTATCAGAGTGTCAAAGTGAGACATACCACATTAAAATACATTAACAATTTCTTAAACCCCAATTATCAATACCATAAAAGCTGTTTAAAAGACATATGACATTATTAATAAACTTCATTCGGGTCCTTTTCTTGTCACGCCCCAACCTGGCCATCAGAGGGAGCCAAGGAGCAGATTTTCTCACCTCAATCCACTTGCTTAGTAGTTGATTGCCTAATTAGCAGGTGCGATTTTAGTATTTCATCCTTAGGGGGGGCTCAGCCCCCAGTAGGGTTATCACTTTCAGTCTGAAGAAATACAGGGCTGAGACAAAAAATATGTTGGCTGAAGCCCCCCTAAACAATCTAAAATTGCCTATGATAATTAGTAGAAAGTAGTGTTGTAATCAAGACTGCCTAAACCGAGACCAAG
This sequence comes from Mormyrops attenuatus, assembly GCA_026777985.1. NCBI lineage: Eukaryota > Metazoa > Chordata > Actinopteri > Osteoglossiformes > Mormyridae > Mormyrops > Mormyrops attenuatus. Next base: position 2,416,714 of record JAODKC010000130.1, on the reverse strand, counting down.
ACATTGCCGAGACCGGAGGGAATCAAGACTAAGACACTGCCAAGACTTGAGGGTACCAAGACCAAGACCAAGAAACACTAAGGCGAGACCAAGACCAAGGCTGGTTGAGACCAAGACCGAAAACAGACTAGGGCTAGAATCAACATCACATTACTCAGATCAACTATAGAGAAAAAAATGCATTGTTGTAAAGTGTCAATACTCGTGAAATCAAATTCTTGTTATCTTTTCAATTATATTGTCCATATGTCTCTCATTTAAAATCTCCCAGATTTGTCATAGTTACGAGGCCTGATGGAAAATAATATTCTCAGCAATCCTCTCCTATAACCATTTTATCAGACCTCGTCAAGGGAAAGAGATGGGATGTACTAGAAAGAAGTTCATATTAAGTCTCTTATCATACACGATATTCTTTGTCAGATTTAGGAGTTTTTCCTCATAGTTTGACGACAAGAAATGCAGAGCTAGTCAACGATCTTGTAGTTAGTTATCTTACCTTTCATGGTGCTTTCTCTCCAGATGCCTGGTGAAAGTAGACATTGTCAGAGCAGTCTCTGTCAAGGTGGTTTGACAAAATCGGCACACAGCAGAATGTTTCTTCTTCTGGGACGTTTTACAAATATACTCTTTGTGCTCTGTAAAGCCCAAGATAATTACTGTCGACTTCGCGGACATTTTTGGACATTTCTTTGCCGACTTCGCTATGATTCGATGTGTATGATGTGTGTGGACTGTGAAGCGCTGAGTGTCCGTTGAGAAAATGTATACAATGTAACATGTTTAAAATAGATGCATCTGACAGGTTGCATTTGAATTGAGGAGCGTAATAAATAATGATACTGTTCTGTGAGGATGCGCTGTTTTCTCTTTTTTCCCCATCCCATCCGAGACCAAGACAAGACCGAGAGCAAATAGAGTTGAGACCAAGACAAGACCGAGACCACAAAAAATTGGTCTCGAGACTGGTCTCGAGAACTACAGCACTAGTAGAAAGGACCTACTTGTGTAGTTTGGTACTGTCATGGAAATACAATAACCAGGCATTTGACTTGTATTTCTATCTTTGGTAAATGTGCTACTAATCCACAGTGGGACTTGCAAGTACTTTGGAGGAAGAGATTTTCCAGCAAGCGCTGTGATACGTTTCTATCCCTATACCTAACCTTAGCCTGAACCCCTTTTCCAAACCTCATGACCAGCACAGTGGCACAGTCAGTGCTGTTGCTTCACACCTCTTGGACCAGAGCTTAGCATCGCCACCACAGTTCTGTGTGTGAGTTTGCATGGCCCTCTGTGTCATCGTGGGGATTTCTTGCTCCCTTAGCTTCCAGGATAGGCTCCAGACCCCTGCAACCCTGCACAGGACAAGCAGGCATAGAAAATGGGTGGATGGATGGATAGTTTCATACAGTACAAATATACAATTAGCAATGGTACCAGTGTACCTAAATGGAAAAAAAACATAATTGTGCCAATAAAAATGTGGAGGAAACAAAATGAATTTGCAGATCGATTTAACACTTGTACAGCATTTTGAAAAATACCAGATCCACTCCATCTATATCTCTGGCCTTGAAATCAGCACTGGACACTAATGCAAAGACACAAAATAGAATATAAATGGATTCATCTGCTCCTGACAAGGGATCCCATGGCACTGAACCAAAGGTAAGTGATGAGAAGTATATAAATAGCATATAAATGGAAGTATATAAATGGAAGAGTGGAGAGATCTGAAATGAAATGATGGTTATTTGCACATGTGCACAAGATGGAATAACATTGTAATTCTTAAGTTTTTGCATATCCCATCATGCTCTCCTTTCAGACAGACAGACACACATTTACACACAGGCGACGGTAAAGCTAGGGGTCAGAGTGTGAGTGCAGGGTCCACTATTTACATGGCGCCCCTAGAGCATTTTAGGGGGGTAAGGGCCTTGCGCCAGGGCTCAGCAGAGATGTAACTACTCTGCCGTGAACGGGATTCTAATTGGCAACTTCCGATCACAGACACACAGCCCAAAATCTGTGAGTCATGTGCCACCCCTCATATACCATGATTGTATGTGTTTATTTATTAATTTAGGGAGGTATACATTCTAGTGTTAAAGAGAGTTATTTTTCTCGTTCCTCAATAAATCATATTTATTGTATGGAACCTTTTTTTTTTTTTACTAATAAATAATAAGCACTTTTTAGAATCACAGGGTGATTTCTGGTGAAGGGAATCGTCTAGTTTTTCAGGAAAGCTGTACTCTTCTTTCTTGCATATATATTATTTATTATAACCTAACCCTTACGCTATAACCCTTTAGAGTTCAGGCTAGGGTTAGGTTTCAGGCTAAGGTTAGGGTTACGGTTAGCAGAAGGGTTAGGACCCAAATGGCAACTCTAGCCCTAGCTTGAACCATAATGCTAACCCTAAACATAGCTTATAAAACCTTTCTACAGGAGGTGATAATCAGCAGTGCTACTCACTGTGTCTCTTCTGATATATAATATACGGATTATGGTAGTGGGACTTTTTTAATCTTAAGGGATCCTAATTTGTCATTTGAGTTGATTGAATAGAAAAATAGAAATATAATAGTGATACTTCATTCATCCCCTTGCGTAAATTGCGTTTTTCACCTAACCCTTCTTTCTCTTTATGAGATACACATGCAGGTGACAGCAAGCTTGGGGGTCACAGCACAGGGTCAGCCGGCATGTAGCACCCCTGGGGCTGGGGGTTAAGGGCCTTGCTCAACAGACCAGCAGTGGAATAAATACATCCATATAAGATAGACAAGTTGCATAATAATCTAGGTGCAATAATTTTTCTGTGCATGCTAAAGTATATACTACTAAATATGTTTCAGTGTATTTACTAAGATTTGTAAAAATAAGGGAAAAATTGGTCTGAACTGTTCACCTGGACTTTACACAGCCTTGGTCCCAGCTAATGTGTATCCAGCCTTACAGCATTACAGTCATGTGTGCGTCCCTGGTGGCTAACAAATGCTGCACATGTGGAGGACTGAGTCATGACCTCATGTCACCACAGAAGCCCCCTAATGGAGTACAAGGGCACATCAGCAGCCACTCTCCTTATCACCATCTTCAGTACTGTATCTAATCCACAGAATCCCACTTGGTTCCCCTTTTTCACTCTCCTGAGTTGAGTTTCGGTCCTTTTTGAATAGGGCCCTATTGCTAATATTGTTTGTGTGTGTGGATTATGTTTTTATTACATTGTGGGGACCAAATGTCCCCCACAATGTAATAAAAACATGTTTTTTTGATGCTGTGGGGACCATTTTTCACGTCCCCACAAAGATCTGTGAATGCAACCAAAAAACTAAAAATGGCAAAAGTCTCGTATTTAGTTTGGTTACTTATGGTTAAGGTTAGGGCTGGGTAGGGGTTACTGTAAGGTCGTCATGTTGGGATTAGAGTTTTCCCCCTAGAAAAGAATGGAGAGTCCCCACAAACTGTGTATGCGCGTACGCATGTGTACGGGGGGGTGTGTATCTATTACATTCTGGGCACCAAATGTCCCCACAATGTGATAAAAATCTGCTGTTACTCAATTTTATAGTAATCTGTGACTGCAATCAAAAAACTAAAAATGTCAAAAATCTTTCATTTTTTATGGTTAAGGTAAGGCCTGGGTAGGGGATAAGGTTATCATAATTGGAATTACAGTTTGTCTAACTGAAATGAATGGATGGTCCCCACTAAAATATTAATACAAACATATGTGTATTTATATACAGTAGCAGTCAACCGTTTGGACACAACTACCCATAGAAAGGTTTATTATCGCTATTGTCTAGATTTGAGAATAACTACAAAGATATAAAAACTATAAAATAACATATAAGGAAATATTTACTGACCAAAGAAAAAATCCATCCATCCATCCATCTTCTGTAACTGCTTATTCTATTCAGGGTCATGGGGTGTCCAGAGCCTATAGGCACAAGGCAGGAAAGAACCCAAGGTGGGGCACCAGCCCATTGCCCCACTCACACACCAGTCACTCACACACCTGTCACTCACACAAGCATACATCTGATAACTCCAATTAGCCTTAGCATGTTTTTGGACTGTGGGGGGGGGAGTAGAGTACCCAGAAGTAACCCCCCTGATGACACAGGGAGAACATGCAAACTCCACTCGCAGAACCCTGGCAGAGACTTGAACCCAGGTCCCCGAGGTGCGAGTTCACAGTGCTAACCCTGACCAAAAAAATATTTTGAAAAATTCTTTGTTGGGGGGGAGGGGGCAGCTCTGTGGCTTGGGACTCAGAAGGTTGCCAATTCAAATCTTGTGGTCAGCAGAGTGATGCCACCACAGGGCCCTTAAGGCCCTTAACCCGACTGCTCCGGGGACCGGCTGATCCTACTGTCTCTTCCACGCCAGTTCCATGAGGTGGCCTCCTGGGATGCTTTCCTAGCTGTCCTGAAGGAGGTCCCACATATTCTGAGCTCTCACTGTCTGCTTTTCCTTCATGCTCTGGTGAAACTCCTCCAAAAGTTTCTGATGTGTTTAGGTCAGCTGGTCAGTTTGTGTGATGCGACACTCTGTCACTTTTCTTTGCATGCGGCATGCCCTGTAAAAACCTTTGACTAATCCTGTGGGTGTGTGTATAGGTTTGAGTATTAATGTGTGGATATACAAAATACTCTTCACATTGCACTTAGTTGTGCATCACAGCAAATGTATCTAATATTACTTTCCATTTTACAATATACATGTGCTGGTCATATAATTAGAATATCTTCAAAAAGTTTATTTCTTTTAATTTTGATGATTATAACTGACAACTAATGAAAACCCCAATTCAGTATCTCAGAAAATTAGAAT
>JAODKC010000130.1:2379495-2403977 GCA_026777985.1 Mormyrops attenuatus | reverse complement strand
TATTAGTTAAGTTCTCCCCAAACGAGCTTGATGGGCCGAATGGCCTCCTCTCGTTTGTAAATTTCTTATGTTCTTTAATATTGTACTATTGTAATCTCCAAAGTCTATATAGCAAACTTTATTCTCTGTCTCTGTATTATGATTATTCCCGATATTTTAATTAATCAATTTTTGTGGCACAGTTATTACTAGAGCAGCTGAATCATTTTCATTTGGGTCATCCTGTACTCTTGTGTCACTTGGGCATAAGTGACACAATAAGTGACACCATAGCGCTATGAAACCACAACTTTGTGTCCCGCCATCCGTGATATGGACACGCTGCCTCATCTTCTCACCCTGCGGCCTGCGTTTACATACAGCACTCCCAATGAGAAACTGGCCCCACCGCTCTCCCACCTGGGCCACAGCACCGCCTCCAGCGCCCTCTCGTCTTCCAGCAGGACCGCCTCCAGGTGAGGAGGACTGAGTAGGACAAATAAATGGACTGAGTAAATTTTGGAAACTTGCTCTTCAGTTATGAATCTGACTTATATGACAGACAGTGGCTAGTGGCTTCTGCTAGCATTTTAATATTAATTACCAGTCATTAGTTTCAGTCCCTTAACCATCACATCCACTATCACCCCCAGTGTGCAGGACCTGCTGCAGCTCTACGCTGAGGACGCAGAGGACACGCTGTACCGGCTGGGCTTCGGCGGCTGCGACGAGCCACAGGTCACCGCCCGCATCCCAGCCCGTTTCTTCAGCTTCCCTTCCCAGCTGCACGGCATTAATTTTCGAGTCTTCCTGGAATCACAGCTGGCCCGCCTGCATCAGGAAGACCCGGGCCTCTCGCTGGCCAGTAAGTCTACCCAGCCGCTGTCTTCTCTGTCTTCATCACCTTCATTATCGAGCTGACTATCTTTAGTCATTTAGTCTGTAGTCGTCTGGCCAGTGTATCTGGTTTGAGTACAGAGTTTAGCATCAGGAAGTCTCACTGCCCACAGATGGGGGTAAAGTTTGGTGCTTTGATAGAGATCTTCTTCCGCCAAATTGTTCCCTCACCTCAGATGTTTTTACACCAATGATTTTTAACTGTGAATGTGATGTTTTAATTGTACCATGTCTACCGGGAACAGGAGGCACATTGGCTTAGTGGGTAGTGCAGTAGCCTCATGATTGCAGGCAGGCCTGGGTTGGCTATCTGGTATACCATGCATTTTCCTATAGAGATCTGCTTGTGTGGAGTTTGTACTCATGTTAGCCAGGCTCGCTGCTTTCTTTCACCAGTCTAGAAACATGAAGTTATGAGAATTGGTGTTTCTAAAGTGCCAGCAGTGGTTTGCACAGATGCCATCATGAAGGTTTGAGTCTGCGCCCTGATTCTATGTGTGTGAAGTTTGCATGTTCTGTCCGTGTCATCATTGGGTATCTTCCGGTTTCCCCCCACAGTCCAAAAACATGCTAAAGTGAATTATAGATGCCGGATTGCCCATAGGTGTGAAGGTGTGTGGGAATGGCGTGTGTTTCCTGCAGTGGGTTGGCACCCTGGCCTAGGTTGTTCCCTGCCTCACCTATACCTTCCCTGCACAGAACATGCAGGTACAAGAAATGGATAGTATAATGCAGGCCCATAGCTAGAAATTTTGGTGGGGTCCCACTTGGTAGATTACGTTGACAAGGTGGCAGGAGAAAATCTTGTTAGGGAAGTGGTTATGGAATTTGGATGTCTATTTGAATGCATCTAAAGCTTAAGGACACAATATAGAACTAAACGGAACTGAGTGTCACATGTCTGTCTCCTGTGCAGGCCGCTTTCGGCAGGTGGAGGTGTTGGCGGCGACAGCCAACGCCTTCTACTCGCTGTATTCGCACGTGTCGCGGACTCCACTCCAGAAGCTGGCACCGCCCGACATGAGCTTTGCCCAGTCTCCGGCGGAGACCAGGATGGCGCCGCGCTTCTTCAGCAGTGCCCGCAGCGAGCCAAAGTCTCCAGTCGAGCGCCTCAAGGACACTGTATCCAAAATGTGCCTGTATACAGGCTCCTCCCTCCGGTCTCCAGAGGCCACCTCCATCTGCAAGCGTCCCAGTCTGCCGGATGTCATAGAAGCCGTCCTGGAGAGGGTCAAGAGTGGTGATACTGTAGCTGAACAGGCTGAGGACAGCCTGTGGGGTGGGACTGTGAACAAAGGCAACATAATGGAGAACCAGAGGGATTCTGGGAAAGAGAGGGAGGAGCAAAAGACAAAAGCAGAGAGACATAACTTGGACTGTAGGGATCCCAGGGGCAGAACTGCCAAGGGGGAAGCGAACAAAGCTGAAGCGCTGAGCATTTCTCCACTGCTTCAAAAAGAAGACTCCAAAACCAATCAGTGCACTTCCAGTCCTCTTAGCAAGGGGTTGCAACTAACCAGCAAGCCCTGCTTTAACACGGATATACCCTCTAGCACCACTGATGATGCTCAAACCCCACCCAGGAGTCCCCCAAAAATCCTTTGTCTAGAAGCAAAATTCTCAAAGGATATCATTTGTCCTCAGATCATGGAGAGAGTACACCAGGTGCCCTTCAGTTGCCTTCAAAGCAACGATGAGCCAGCTTCTTCCATCATGGTTCATCCTGATGGGAATCCCAGAAAGGATGGGTCCGATTTAACCACAGAGGGCCAGGCTGTGCTTGGAGAAGAGATGATCCACACAGACACGAACACTGAAGTCCTTCTGTTTGAATCCAGGGCACTGGACAATGAAGGCTACATGGGAGATATCCATCTGGACAATGCAGTACATTTGGAATCCATGCCTTCCGCCCATTCTGACCCTGCTAAGCAGAGTTCCCCATGCCGCATCACTGTGACTGGGTGGGAGGGAGACACCCCAGCTACAACAAAAGGGTCTGCGACTATTAGCGAGGTCCAGGAAACCCCTGATCCAGAGTCACTAGGCAGCCAGAACTTCCTGAATCCCGTTGAGTTGTGTACTCTTGGACAGACTCCCCACAGTCTCCGACAGGCAAACTCTTTTGAGCTGGAAGAGGTAAGTATACTCCAATGGTTCTCAATCCAGATCTGGACGCCCAGAGTGGGCGCAACTTGTGAAACTCTAAGGGCCAGATTTACTAACGGTTTGCGCCAGCACAAAGACTCTTTTGGCGTTACAATAGTAATGTTGGGATTTACTAAAGACGTGCAGTGAAAAGTTAACAGTGGAAAACCGTTAATTTTCCGTAAATTAACAAAGTTAATTTTGCGATTGGCCATTTGTAGATGTTTCCTTTCAAAGCGCAAAATATGGGGGAAGAGAGTATTTAAATGAATCATGCAACGCAGTTGACTAACGTTTGCAATTTACTGCAAATTTAGCAATTATGTAACGCCAAAAAAATGATTATTTTGGGCTTCTCATGCATGGCTGCCATAGTTTCCGCTAGGAGGAGGCGTCGCATGTACAAGAGTGTAAACCTATGCTTAGTGCTGGGCGGTATGACCAAGAATTTTTATCGCGGTATTTTTTAAGATTGTAGCGGTTTCACAGTACAGTTCGTTGTCGACTTACGACTAATCAACTTTTCAACTGTTCCAAGACTACAAATATGTGGCCAGGACTGCGCCGCGTCTGGCAGTGTTGCCCAGCTTCAGTGTACGACCGTTTCCGCACCAACTCCTGCCAGCAATCAACTAAGAAAATAGTGATAAAACGGTTAAAAACACCAAACAATATGACTTAAAGCTGATATAATTGTATTATACAGTATACTATACATATGATCAGGGGTGCACATAACTGGTACACAAATACACATTCGCACTGTTATAAGAGGAAATTACCCTGCGTTTTAACCTTTATATGGCTAATTTGTACTTCTTTCGCAGTTTAAAGGCAGGTACAGTGATTTCTTGTCATAACAACACGAACGCACATAAAATAACTACGCATTTGCGCTGCTACGACAAGAAATTGCCGCGAATATTGCTTTATACATCGAATGCGTATCAGCTATATGCATCCCTGCATACTGTATGATAAGTATTGCATATAAAATAAAGGGCCGACTTACAACCAAATCATCTCATGACCCGGCAGTCGGAAACGATCGCGGTCATAAGTTGACAATGACCTGTATATCACGGTATTTATTCAGGTTCGCCCTTACTGTGGCAGCAAGTGTTTATGTCAAAAAAATATCTTTTTAAAAATGTTTTTATTAATTATAAAATTTCATTTACAGTTTGTTTGATAGCATAACTGACACGTTTTATTAGATTATTAATTCAACGTGTGTTCTGCTCGATAGTGACAAGTTTTATTGATTATAATCATGTACTTAGCTGAATAAGAATTGTTTCACTGGCATGCTTTATTAGATTAATGTGATATTAGCTTGGTAACAACATGTTTGTTAAACCGGCATGGTTTTAATAATGATAAATCAATAATGTTATGGATTTCGCTTTTCATATATGCATTTAACAGCAGACCCAATTTTATTACACATAATCAAAATTTGGGCACAGACTGAAGCAGTAGCTATAAATCCTATAATGCAGAGCAGTAATATACGTGGAATTGTTTTGTTATAAAGCTATAACTGTTAGTAAGAAGGGTGAACACAGTTAACAGGGGACCCCTCTGCATACACTCTGCAGAGCGATCTACAGCGCTTCCATAGCAGAGAACAATATTATACAATTTGCTGCCTATTTAAGTGTTACAGCTGTTGTTTCAACTATCCTATGGTATGGCGGCATTCGGAGAATTAAAACCGGTATATCGGATGAACCGGTATACCACCCAGCACTGCCTACGCTTATATTATGTTTGTCATTGCCTGTGTTGTTACTGGATTTTCAGCACCCTCATCGAGTTTGTTTGTCTTCCATGCTACACTAATTTGTGCTGCCTTTGATAGATTGAGTGGCTCATTATTTTAATGAACCGACCGCGTCTGTGTTCATAAATTTGTAAATTTTTGTAGATCAACCACAGAACTGGCCGCTCGCATTTTGTTTGCTCCCATACGCTAATTTGCCCTGCTTAGTAAATCTGGCCCTGAAGGTCTTTCCATCCATGATAAAAAGTAAGACTAAATTAGCCTAGTATGCTAAATATTTCAATGGAACATGTAAGTGACTGAAGTTTTGCACAGGTGTAACCTTCTAGAAACAGGTTAGGAATTGCTTTCAGCATCATATTTTCGATCAGTGTATCTTGTATTCTTCTAATACTTTTAGCTCGATTTTTCTTAATATAAATGACAAGTTGGTTAATGATTTTATTGTGACTAAGGATCACCGGTTTGTTGATATCTTGACAGGTGTGCAGTGCAGGAGAAGATGATCCCACACAATCAGAGTCCAGACGTTCATCATCTCTTCTGTCAGCTATTAATCAACGTAGAGGTTAGTCAAAAGAATGACATAATTACCCAGTATAGGGTAACTAAGTCTACAGGGTAGTACCAAAATAAATTAAACAGCAACTTAAAGTGTCTCAGTAGGCTTGTTGGCTACCATGAGCTTCATTGTCCCTTGGCAGATACTACAGTTGTCTGTTATGGAGGAATGCAACCTCATTCTTACACAAGGTGTTTAACAAATTGGCCTTTTCTTGATATTGATGCCAATACTATCTTAAGCACTGCTTCATAATCTCCCATAAGGGCGCTGTTGGTTAAAATGTGGTTATGATTAGGATGCAACTACCACCAGGAATGAACTAGTTCACAGTTGGATGAATGTGATCACATATAGCTTTCTATTAATTGGCATTTGTGTTGCCCTCTTAAGGATTGAGGGACCTTAACCATGACAAAAAAAAATACACCCTGCACGATGACTGAGCCACCGGAAAGCTTCTCCGTGGAAAATTAAGCCAATGTGGTTTATTTGTGTACTTCATACACTCATTCACTTGTTATAAACACAGTTGAGGGTGATTCGTTGAGATGTCACTCCTCCCCATTGCTCAGGGAACTACTGCCTGTATCAGTACCACTGATGGTGTTTTTGACCATACACTGTGTGAAGTTCTCAAAGGACGGTGCTTCATGAAGCTGTCTGCTGAGGCACATGATGTTTCAATTGTCCATGCGCCTCACCTCCCACTTCCAGCAAGTATTCAAAACCCACAGTGAAGTGTTAAATGCTTTTATATACAGTAGGCCTTAGCTAATGATATCTTTTCCTCAGCTTCATGCCCAAACAGTTAACCCTTTCTCCTAGTCGCTGAGATCTCTTTTTATAGTCATGGGCATCAGAATAATGGGCTGCATCTAATGCACGCTTGGCTTGATGGGACATAAAACACTTTAGGACCCACACCTATGTGGAAGCTTTTGCTATTGGTATTTATAAGAACATAAGAAATTTACAAACAAGAGGAGGCCATTTGGCCAGTGATCATTCTATTTGTCTTTCCTCATGGGTCGTTTCCTTCATTTTCATGGTTACCTGTATGTTTATGTTAATAATTAAACTTTGCTGAGGATGTCCACTGTTAGGTAAATATTTTGTACAGAAAAGGCAGTTATGAAAGATGGTGGATATACTCCTTTCCATTTATTAAATTTACTCCAGTGATCGCTCAGCTTTTTCTTAATAACATCAAGCAGAAGTAGCAGAAAGTGCTGTGTTTGTGACTTTGAGTACGCTGGGGAAGAGGAAATTTTGACAAATATAAAGTGTGACCTGGCCAATTTCCCAGCATAAAAATAAGTTTGCTGTGAAGCCCTCACACAGGAAGTAAGTGGGGAAAAAAAACTCAGCACTTGAAAATGGTTTTGGGCCTCTTGTATGTAACAGGCTTTATTTCAGCTTTAGTTACTCACTCATTCATTCTACTGGTGTACAGACTTCCTCTTGCGTGGGGACAGCCTGCAGTCAGACAGCAGTGGCTACGTGGAAGAGGACCATCCTTTTCCCAGCAGCCCTGAGCACGACGGAAGCTGCAGCCAGTTGACCCCACACACCGCAGTCTTGCCCCGCTCTCCCTTAGCTGGAAAGGACCAAGACTGAAACTGTGGTAGCGCCCGGACTTCCTGCCTTTCCTTAAATGAAGGCATTTCTCTACATCTACCTTTATAGTACTTAAGACGTCTTGCTCTTAAGATATCTATAATCGTCAGTCCAAGATATCTTTTTTTTTTTTTTTGGCATCAAGATAAAATTTTGGCACATGATCCAAACTGGAAAGAGAACTATGACATTTTATTTTTTACATTACAGCGAACGCTGCTTTTATTTATTAAAATTATTTATAAATACAATCGCCTTGTTATCTTAATCTTTAACAAAGCCTGTCAGTTTTGGGGGGAGATGGGAATAAGCAGAACAGGTCTGAGGAAACATTGCAAAGGTGTGAAATACGATAAGCCCTGTAACATCGAAAGAGCACATTTCTGGACAGATGTTTAATCTCCAGTGAAGCTCAGGGTTTCTTCACAGTAGGAGCTCTTACAAACACGTTACAGTAAACACTAACATTGTCAAACAACATTTCTAGGTCAGATCTAAAGTTAAGAACCACTGCTGAGTTGACATTTAAGGTAATTTACTGACAAATTGCACCCTTCAATTAAAAACCTGACAATGTTGCATTACGATTGTCCTCAGTGGAGCCTCACGTTTTCAGGCCAGCACACTCGTTAACACTAAAGAGGTAGATTAAAGAGTAAAAGACTCCAATACCTAATCCAACATTTGGCAATGAGGAAAGATCTGGAACCCAGAAGTACTATTTACACAAACCAGTCAATGAACAATTAGAAGAGTGAATACTATTCATAACTGATCCATTTTCAATAAGCTGATCAATCCATGTAAGGTCTATATTCCATGTAACCCTAGCACTCATTTTACTATTAACATACATTATTAAAATCAACAGCGTAAAACACAAAACATAATTGAGTCTTCCATTTCCGTCCTGTAAATTTTCGTGGCACATTCCTACTTCAAAGTAGCACTCAAGGTGACATGCTATAGCTAACAAAAACATCTTCCTCATACTCAAATTGAGCTTATTTGAGAGTCCCAGACTAGTTCAGGTATGAGATAAAAGATTTGTATCTTGAGCAAGGTGACTGACTTTAGTGAATGAGTTGCTCAGTGATTTGCACTGAGGTTGATATTAACTTATGTAATTCTAGAATCTCCTCAGCAGAAGTTGAATTAGGTTGCAGTTCTAAGCGTCTTTTCTTGGAGTCAGGCAACGGCATGGGCGACAGGTTGCAAAGCCACTAACAGAGAAACAGTGACATCTTGTGGCAATAACGGGTAACGACACAAACATTTCTCTTCGTTGCATATCAAGTAATGTTTCTGGATGTGTAAACATTCTTTTAAAAACCTTTAAGAGCTAAAAGCTAAAATACCCAAGACAGAAATTAGCAAATTTTCTGCAATCCACCCACCATCTGCATTATGCCAGACTAAAAATAAGTTTATTTGAAAATCATTTAAAAACAGAATTTCAAGACAGTTAAATTAATGAGGTATAAATAAAACTTTGCCATCTACTGATTTTCCTGTTAAACTGTAGGTTAAACCTTAAAAACAGTGGGCGGATGCGTCTCTTATCTAATAAGTTCAAGTGCTCACCTGCTCAGCCATTTCCGCTGAGGGATGACAGCCACGTGAAACACCACCATTGCCCAAGAGGCCCAAGTGCATCAATGTGCTTTGTCTTAAATCCCAGACTGCCTACAATAATCTTTGAAACCTCCTGTTTTAGTTTTGACATTTAAAATAGTTTTGCTGGAAGAATAAAAATGACAAAAATGATCAATATTGTTTCCATGAAAACTTAAAAAAAAAAAATACTTGAGTTACCTAAGATGCCCAATGCGGAAAAGGGACAGAACCATTCTTAATGGGGAGCACATACTTCTTTAGCAGTTCATGACTCCAAGACACTGTACCACCCCTGAATCCCTCACCGTTTTCTATGGAAACAGAAGGATAAAATCCCCAGCTCAGACACAATGAAGATGTTAAAGGGAATCGTTTCAGTGGGCATCAAGAATTCAAGCTTGATTTCCAGCTTCAATTACCCACAAATTTTTTGACTGCAACCTTAACGCTTCTCCTCAGAGTCCCCAAGACACAGACCCAGGGTGGAGGGGAGGTTGAAACCACATCTGCCATGGCAACATGTGCTTCTGAAAACCCAGCCCGGGCAGGCTGGAACAATGGAAGGATGGCACAGACGTCCTGGTTGCAGAGGGCGGAGCTTGGGTGGGAGGGGCGGATGGATGATCACTTGGTGCCAGCCATGATCTTGAGGTACTGCAGCGCATTGCGGGCAGCACTGGCGCGGGCGGCATCCTGGCTGGGGGCGAATCCGTGGCACACTGTGACCGGTTGGGTAGACAGCTCCACCAGGCACTGGAACAAGCCGCTCAGACTGCGTTCCTCTGAGAGCCGAAAGAACACAAACTCAAACAGCTACATGGATGAATAAAGTGCTCTTTTAACACCAATATATAAGGGGGGGGGCGCATTTACTGCTAAAGGCTGGGCAGAGAGATGTGGTGACACAGGCTATACTTACTGGCAGCAAAGTGCCACAGTTTATAGCAAGTCTTGGGGTATTTTTAGAAAAAGCTAAGAGGCAATTACGGTACGAGCGGCATGAGTGAAGCGATTTGGCTTGCAGATTTAAGGCCTGCACTAGCTTCCGAAGTTAGAAGCTTAAGAACCTCCATCAGTTAGAACCATTAAGGGTGAAGCCAGACCGAAAATCACCCAGACGGCATGGCTGCCCGCTTAATTCCCCCATATCGCTGCAAAGAGGAGACGCATGAGCAAAGCTGGGAGACGGCAAGCAGATGCCACAGCTCACCCAGGTCCAGGTAGCTGATGTCGAAGCGCTGCTCTTCAGACAGGTCCTGCAGCAGGGCGCAGAAGTTAGAATCGGGCTCCCCCAGCGGCTGGCTGCGCAGCTGCAGGATCTTCTCCCCCGCTGAGTTCCTCAGGGAGTCCCATGTGCAGCCAAAATTTTTGCCTTTGCCTCCCTCGAGCCGGCCGCTCATGTGCTGCGTGGGGAGAGATGGGAGCCATAAAGGAGTGCCGTGAGCATCCCTTTCATTACTAGGCATTCAGCCAGACACCTGACACATTCAGTCTAAACCAGTGTTTCTCAACTCAGTCCCCCGGAGACCCCCAGCAGTCCACATTTTTGGTCCCCCCCAACTTTCAACAATACCTGTACCAGGCATTCGGAGTTCTTGACTGGCTGGAAATTTGGATGGAGCAAAAATGTGGACTGTCTGAGAGTCTCTGAGGATCTGGTTGAGAAGTGACTTGCTATTTTTGCCAACTGACAGTTTCGCTGGAGTAATTCAGGCCAAATACTGCATCCTTAACCTCTATGCTACCTGCTACCCTTCAAAATCCAATAATACTAATAAGAACAATGTACTGCTGTTATAAAAGACATTTCTCATACTGCTTAATCACCAGCAATGTGTAGGACCTACCTGGGGGATGCAAGGTGCTCTGTTTGAATGAAAATCGCCGAACACACAGGAATTACTGTGCATTAAACGCTTACACCATGTTCCCTCTGACATCCATTATGAAAATAAGTGTGAGAATCCGCCAGCCAGCCGCCCCGTGCCGCTCACCATGTTGAATGTGTCGTCCTCGGCCTCGGCCTCCTGGTTGCTCCGCAGCTCCATGGGCACATCGTGGATGCGGGAGAGCATCTTCGCCGCCGCATTGCGCTTGGCCAGCTTTTTGGACGTGCCGCTCCCTGGGAAAGCGGAGGAGAAGAAGGGGTGGGGCATGGTCCCCGAATCAGATGCAAGATGAAATAACGACACAATTCGGCATTTAAATATCAGACCAGGGTGGGCAAAAGGACCCAGAGCAAAGCCGACTCACCGATCTCAACGAATCTCTCCACTCGGCACGTCATGGTGAACTCCTTACGATGAGCCGGGCCTGACTCCTGGGTCACGGTGTACTCCGGCAATCGCCAGCCCTTCTGCACCACCAGCTCCTGATGTGTTCGTAAGATGGAGGGGTACAGAAGCAAGCAATTTGGCCAGGGTGACCAGTTTTAATTGAAGAAAATATGAGGACAAACACAAGGAAAAAAAAATTTAAAAAGCAAAAAAATGCAGAACAGACTACAGAATGTATAAATTAATACTTATGACAAACTGGCACTTCCATTTATGCATTTAAATCAATAAATACACACAGAAACAGTACAGCTTCCCACTCAAACTCACCTGTAGGGCACCTACTGGATTGCATTCTGCTTGCGGCGTGGAGCTCGACATTTTCAAGTCTGGCTGAGAGCTGAAGAGATCAGGTTTGCTAGTTACAGACCAAGTTAAGTATGGAGTCCTGTAGTATCCAGGGGAGAATTAAATACACCCGACACACATAGACACCAAACTTATAAGACATAAAACAACAAATGCATTCCAGCACTGCTACCCTTCAACGGCCCAACATGAGATTAAATGTGCCAAATTACGGTCAACAAAAGGATTCCAGACATGCTGGCTTACTGTCTGGCCACAGAGCACTAGGCAAAGTGGTTAAAGATTCATTGAAGTCATAATGGGAATCCCACTGTCATATAGTGGTGTTTTTACCCTGAACTACTACTATAAATATCCACTAAACGATAACAACAATTCAGAAGCTCCACAAACTCTGCTTACTTTACTCCATCCATGGGTGCCTTCACTTCGATTACGTCATCTTCTCCCGCCCCAATGCAAATGCCGCTCCCTTCGGCACTGCAAAGCTCTGCACCAATCCCGTCCATCCCTCCTTTAAGCATCTTGAGGGCAGCCTCTGCGGCCTTGTGCTTAGCAGCCTTCTTGCTGGGCCCCTGGCCGGTGCAGCTGATCTCGCCCACAGACACACGGAAAGTGAAGTTGGGCTGGTGGGCCTGACCCTCCGCCTTCAGCAGGTCATACACGGGGGTCTTGCCTATCCGCGTTCCATACTCCTGCAGCAAACTGATGGGCGTCTTCCCGGGGTTCACAGCCAGCATTTGCTCAATACTGTAACTCAAAGGAAACAAGGCTAGATATCACTGGAGTCTAGTCTCTAAAAATACTTTAACTGCGTTTAACAAGTTAATTTTACATCTGGGCCAAATAAATCTAGCTGAAGCCATGTATAGAGCTCTGTCACCAGTCTTCAAATGATATTTGGTCAGGCACGTAGAGAAGCTTATAAATTACATTAATCAGCTGTCATTCATAGCAATCTGACACGACAAATTGGTCGGCTTGGCTAGAAGAATATAATCAGACGAGTTGTGAGTACCGGATTAGTCAACGCGTTAGACATGGATGAGACACGGGCTGAATGTTACTTTATGGCCTGAAGGATGTCCTTGTCAAATACCGTTAAAACACTATGCATCGATGGCACCAAACGCATAACCCCAGACTGCTCGCTAAGTATTAACCAAACAAAATGTGTAATTTTAAAAGCAAAAACACTACCCGTATGACCCCCGCACGTTGCATGTCTCCTTACCTGGAGCACCCAGAGTTTCTCTTGCAGCTGCCCAATGTTTTCTCGTCGTTCATTCCCTACTTACGAAACAAAAGCCAAACGGTTCCGGATTACAGACCCACATGTGACAAAGCAATCGGTTTCATCGGCGCTTCCCACAGCAACGCTGAGAGCGACATGAAGGACAAGTGGCCCTATTTACATCGGCCGTTGCGGGTCATTTCTAACTGTATAACTGCCGGCAGGACATTACACTTGAAGTCCTTGCGGTTCCTGCACACGCAAAGGAACCGGCCGAATAAGCCGTGTTTTCATTGGCCACCGTGTAGCAACCTTCCTTCTCGTAGGGTTTAAATTCTGACCAATCACGTCGCGCAGAAGCCATTGACATCTGTTCTGAGTCAGAGATGCTTAAGGAAAGCGGATCTTGCATTTTTCCCCGATCTTCCATTTTTCCCCATCTTTTGATTATTGCACTGATATCCAGTAATATCTACAAGTGCAATTAAACAGAATGAATACATCTTCATTCTGGGATACAATATACCGTTAAAGGTGTATTTTTTATGTGACAGTTTACATGAATTTGTTTAGGCCTACAGAAATCATTAGTTTTCTTTTACTCTTCATCATAAGGGTTAATTATTGGGAATGATTTTAGGTGAGGGTTTTACATTATCTAATCTTTTTTTGATTGTATACACTATCATAGCCTTTGTCTACTGCATTAGTCGATCCATCCTTCTGTCCATCCATTATCTATAACCGCTTGTCCTATTCATGTTCTCGGTGGTCTGGTAAATGTGTTATTCAAAATCATGGTATTGTTAATTTCGGTATACATTTATGAAACTAAATCATCTGTGGTATGTTAGTCGCAGTTTAAAGAAACCTTCTCATTTCACCCTTGGTGGGTGGCGCAGTTGCCCCATGGCGAGAATCTTTCTTGCGATTTGAAGACTGCTGGTTTAACTATTCTGTAGGCAACGGTTTATAAGAACGTAATGCATAGCACCGAAGTCCTAGTCTTAATTCACTTAGTGTAGAAACCTTCGCATTTAATTAGCAATATTAATAGAAATGCATCTATTTTCAATCGACAATAAATCCCTCATCTTCACTGTTAAGCAGTACTATAGTATTAAAAAGCAGAACTAAAAACAACTTGATTAGGAATTGTTTTACGCCGTTACATCGTAGCCGACATAGATTTATCTTTCGTAAAATCATTGCGGCAAAGTGGTGACGGTGATGTAGCTAAGTATCCTGACGCAAGAGGGCAGCATTTTCTCGCAGGTAATTTACCAATGTGTTTCAAATGACAAAAAAAATCTGTGTGGAAGGCAACTCCAGTCCTGCAGGGCCGCAGGGGTTTCTGGTTTTCATATATCTACAGATTGTTATTTCTTACTCCAAATGAAATGTGGACTCTTCATAAAGGGGGCTGAAACAAACAAAAAAACAAATAGATTAAATAATACTTCTGTCCTGCTTTCACCTGTGTCTATTTCTGACCAACCTGAAGGTACCCACCTTCCATAGCTACTTTGAAAGGATACATATGGGAACTGAAAACAGGAAATACATACAATAACGCTACAATATAGTGGCTTTCAAATATATTAGTTTTTTTTTCTATTCACAAGCAGCTGGCATCCCTTTTAGGGTTTTCCTTTGCCGTGTTCTTCCTGGGATAGGCCCCAGCCTCACCACAACCCTGTACTGGATGAGTGGATTCAATAGATGGATACATATACTAAAAGTCGTTATTATTATTTTCGTTGAACATTGTAGACATTTCAGAATGTCTGTAAATGAATGAAAAACGTAGGTGACTCAAATAGCAGCACTCAGTAATTTTATACAGTGAATGGTAGCATAAGTGATGTAGCCCTATGTCATTTTAAGAGCTATGTAATTGCATTGCAAAATGCTGATTTGCGATCACATTTGTAATACATTTGTTTTGACTCATTTTGTTTGTATGCCTGCTATGCCTGTTATTGTCTTACCTGTTGATGAATCGTGAAGATGTAATGAAAAAAGAAGTCTAACTGAATGCCCAGAGTATGATGGACCATTTTAATTAAGTCTGGGTCAAAAACCATAGCACATTCTGAAAAGATATCATTGAGAAACAAGTATAGCTAAATGAACAATTTTTTCCTTCCCCAATATGATGTGTTTCCTTTTTTGTGTGTGTTTTGATCATTCTCCTGCGGCCGGGCTTCTCTGTGGCGAGGCGCGGGTTCGAATGGCGCTCCAGTGTTATTTTTGGCGGCTGCAATGGTTGGTGGCTCTCGGGGAGGGAGGAGACAGAGGGGGATAGCTCCCGTCCAAAACCGAGGCCGTTTAAGGGATTTCTCATCTGAAGGAATAGCTCCGTAATGATCAGGAGTCATTATGTGCGCACAGAAACCAGTGATGCGCGCACATGCGGTGCAATACGCTTCAGCTCCTCCACGCGCCACGATAACCGATGACACGTCATGTTAACGAAATGAAAAGTAAGGATACGCTTTCGTCTATGCGAGGCTCTCTCCTCAGACACAAAAGAAGACATTCATACTTGTAGATCCAAGTTCTTCTTCACCTTATGTTACTTTATAGCGCTTATTTGGACAACTTTAAAGGACATATGTTCCCTTCTTTCTTAAAAGACTGACAATTTTTTGTATCCCGACAGACACCCCCCTATGATACTCTGTAACATTTTGTCGAAAACAGAGCTTTTCTTACTTTACTTACTTGGCTGAGCTTCAAGTGAATATTATTATTTTATTTATTTATTTTTCTGTGGTGAGTGTGTGAGCCTGTGTGTGTGCGCGTGTGCGTTAGGCCACAGAGATATTTGAATTTCTTCAGGATATTAAATAAACATACAGCGGCAGCAGCCCCAGCAACACGCCGCCTGCCAGTTGGATGGGGGAAGGGGGGGAGCTGCGGCCGTGACTTAGGGGGGGTTTAGCGGCTGTTGGTCAGGGCCCTAGCCGGACACGCTGGCGCCTCGTGCTGGAGGACTTCTGAACCACCACACTCCTCCGTCTCAGCCCTGCCAACCCGGCCTCTCTCTCTCTCTTCCAACCCAAATTGCTCTCTCCTTCCCTCCCTCCCTCCCTCTTTTTCTCTCTCTCTCTCCTTCATACACACACATACTTTCCTTCTCCCATCCTCATCAAGTTCATCTCCATCTTATGTTTGTTGAGCTCAGTGTCTGCCTTTCTCTCGCCCCATGTTGTCAAATTTGACTTCCATTTGTGTTAAAAAAAGTTCCTGTTAATCAGCTAACCCTTTTCCATCATTTTCTTTGGTACTTCGTTCGTTTTCCTCTCGCGTGCTTCCACCACATGCTCCCCCCCCCCCCGCCCCCCAATGCGCGCACCCTTCCCCTTAAATCCCATGCCTTTTAAAATGTTCCTAGGAAGTCTTTAGTGGCTTACAATTTTAAAAAAGGAATGAGGATGGTTTGGGCAGTACGTCAGTCGGAATACCATAATATCATCAGATACCAAAGAACACTTTTTTTATAGTAAGCATTTTTTTGAAAGAGAAACTACATCTGTATGTGTTATGTGTGTCCTGGAATTACAACTAGCTACCAGTTTTGTCTGACATGAATAAATGCAATATCCTATTCAATCTTCTTTTTAAAAAAAACTGAAAACGAGAAATTTTATGGTATGACTTTTAAGCAGTTGTAGACCAGGGAAAATATTAATGAAATAAATACATTAAATGTATTGTTTCATTTATGAATGTCTTTTATGTTTTAATTTTTAACTTCAATTTTATCTGATTATCAGCTTTTATCTGATTCTCAGACATAAAGTAATAATAATAATAATAATAATAATAATACATTTTATTTATAGGCGCCTTTCTAAACACTCCAGTGAATGCAAAATTACAACATAAATAATAAAATCATAATAATACAAAAAAAGAATATAAAATATGGAACGTCATTGTTTTGCTGCGGTCAAATATATTTTTCAGCTTTATTCAAGATGTCTTCACAATGAACTTTTTTATCATCTGAAAGTGTTGCCAAATATTCATGATAAACTTTGAATTGTTTTTCAATGCAAAACGAAATAGACACCTACTTTGTTCCATTTCATACATGCATAACTTTGTATTGGCCGGAAACTTGGTTCGGCCTCGTTAATGTGAGACTGGTTAGTTTATCAGCCTGGTTAGTATGAAACTGGTTAGTGTGTCAAGCTGGTTAGTCTGGAACGGTAACAGAACTAAAATCTTGACAGAACAAAAGTGTGCATATTTTAAATGGTGCATAATATATGCATCATTATGCTGTTTCTGGGGGGGGGGATCCACAAGATGGCAATGATTAAATGGGACATAAATAATTTACAAATCTCTGCACACATGTCAGACAGCCATTAAAAACACGCCCACCCTTCCCCCTGCTATGAAACCATTACTTTCCAGTTATCCATATTAACAATTATCTTCCCACTAAATAAACACTCCTAAGTACTGGACTGTATTGCTAGTTCCTTAAAAGTTATGAAATGCTGCTCAAGCCAAGGTTGTAAGTTCATCAGATTTATGTGGGATGTTTAAATCTCACAGACAAAAGGCCCATTCAAGCAACAGAAGCCGCATACAAATAGCCACTGAAAAGTCTGATAAAGTTAAAGGAAGTCATGAGCGCATCTATTGTCCTGCAAGTGTCGTGGGTCATGTTGCTCATGACGGGCATCAATCTCTCGCCTTCACTATCAAAATGGAATCTTTCCGCCTTGCCTTGCATCACCTAGGCCTTACCTAATCTCCTCGCACCCTAACTTGTAAGTTCACTCAGGTCAGTCTAAAGTCTTATCTTCTGACATTATCTGGGGCTGGTGGTTCCCAGGCCCCCCCAGGGCGCACTGCTCCCCATCAGACGCCAGAAACCCCAATGAGGAGTGCTTGCCACACCCGTGAACACCTGTGCCTCTGTCCTGTTTTAAATGGACCCCCCCCCCCATACCCAGGGGCATTGGGGAGTTGAGACTGTAGGAACCAGCATCATGAATACAGCTGTCAGTACATCACCAGCAAAAAGGGGGGGGGGGGTACCTAATTCATTTATAGAAATACATTTTTTTAATAATTATTGTAGAAATGTAAAGCAAATACAGAAGAAAATGTAGCAGTACATAAAAATTGAAAAAGAAACATGAGGAAAAAGCAGTAATGACATAAAATATGCAACAAGGCACAGAGCCGTAAGTAAAACGAAGCGGAAAGTGTCAGTCTGGCCATGTCTGAGAACGTGTTAGCCTTTCAGATGCTAACTGAAGTTTCCCTCTGAAAATGCCATTAGAATAACTGTGTTTACGTTTCAGGTTAATTAGGTTTTCGAATATCTATAAAAACAGAAACTGGACAAGAGCAATATTATATCATTTGTGGCATGTCACTTTTGTTTGTTTGGAAAATAAGTTCCAAACCACGCGGCTCACAAATAGTACACAAGATGTTACACAGTAGGTGTATTGTATGTAGAAGCACAATTTGGTTGTGTGGTTTTCAACCAAAACATGCTCTTGCTTAATTTTTAAGTGCTCAAGATTGCAGTAGGCCTACTTTTCTGATACAGAATTTTGGTACTGAAAAACCATAGCATGACTATTGATAACCATATTCCCAGCTAACTGGGAACGTTCCCAGAAATTTAACCAACGTTATTTAATGGTCTTCTTGGCGGCAAACATTCTTAGTTTCGCGTTAATTGGACGCTATTTCCACATTTCGCGTTTTCACAAAGGTTCCGTCAACATTAACATGATAACAGCATTATCTGAACATCCTTTTAATGAGATTGAATTGAAAAATATTGTTTTATCCTACAATAAAATATTATTTTGTAAAACTGCTACATGTGTATACTGCAAACACACCATCCAATCAACCAGTGCTACCCACTGCTGTACCAAATCCATTATTTCTTGGTGTAACTTATAGCTCTTAGTTGTAGTAGTGTAATAACGTTCTGGGACCATCAGGAAACCTGGACACTTCGAACGTTTCTATACCTTAATCGTGATATTCAGTAAACGTTCCTAGAACGAAAAATTGTTAGCGGGGTTCCATATGTATATTTAGGCTATATGAGGAAGAAATTATTGAAATGAGAAATTATCAAACGTTGAACGGAGAGTAAAGAGCGATGAGGGTTTTGGACATGTGGAACAGTTTTGTCCAGGGTTTCTCCTTTTCGCACGTGTGGCAGAATATATTTATCTTTTTATGACCGTATTTGAAGCGACTGTTAACTCTTCCTGGCTTCCAATATAAAAAAATAAAAATAAAAAAAGGTTACCGCTGCCACCGCCGTGATATAAATAAGGAAAAAATACCACCGGGAAAATTTAAAAGCCATTTAGTGACCCTCTCCTACCCCCATCCCCAATGTCCTGACACACCCCACCCATTCCCCCCACCCCCTGCCTTTTATGTTGCGGACACGACCGCGCACCCACTTCAGACCACCGTAAACATGTCAGTCCCTGATGACAGAGCCGGCCCGAGGACGTTTTATATAAATTGACCTCAAGTACAGCTCATTAGATGCACTAAATTGGAACCATGCAGCACAAGACGTGTAGAGAGACGTCCGGGGGGTTCGGTTTGGTGGGGTCGGGAGGGATAAGACAGGTCTATGTGTTAACGCGGTATCTTTTTTATGTTGCATTGCGATATGATGGCAACTTTTCGTTATCCTCGCAGAGGAATGAAATAGCGTCCCTCGCAGTCTCGCTTAAATCAGCCCTGTAAGCTGCCCCCTGAAACCCGCAGCAAGAAACCCGAAAGGTTATCGCAAGTGGCGCCGGTGAGCGCTACCCGCAGCCAAACTGTCTGCTCTAAAGCAAATAACGATGGTGACAGCGGTCAGTTCATTCAAGTTAATACCATAACTGATGTCTGAAGACATGCAACCACTTCCGACGTCTGACTTGTGATTCTCTGTAGTTGGTGATGTGAGATGCTCCTTTACAGTGTGTCTCTTTCACAATCAAAATCAGAAGCAGGATCAGCTTAAAAAGATTTGCGTTATGCAATTGGTACTCAGTACAGTAATATGAATGTCCCATAGAATACATAATGTATTCGAAAATATATATATGCCATATATACAAGTTATTAAAAAGGGGAGAATTGCTGAATTATTTCATTTAAAAAAAAAAAAAGAACAATGACAACAGAAAAACCATGAATTCCTTTCAACTTGAAGATGTACCTAGTTTACTAAATATCAGTGGTGTTTGGGGAATATTAAGTTAGGCAGGAAGATTCCTGTGTCCCTTCTTACAACTGGCCCCAGTCTTCCCTACGTACAGTGTATGTATCTGAAGTTTTTATTTCGCGCCAGTCGACAGTTGTATAACAGCACTCTTCCTTCTTTCCTCAACCTGGCTAAATATTACGACTCATCACAAGCCTCAGACCTTGTTCTGTCTGTCAGTCTCTTTCCTGGTATTTGCTCTTTTATTTGGATATTAAAAAAGTGTGTTCTGACTCACAGACTTTCCACTAAACCTGTATTAGGATGGTCCCCCATGCCCTCAAAGGCCTTTCTGCCCTGTGTGCTCCCAGCCCCGTGGAGGGAAGCTCACTCGTTTTCGTGTCACACCCGTCTCTGGCGGCTCGCTCAGGCTGTACAGGCCTCATTCTGTGCCTACACATGGGTCCTTCATCAACATTACGGCCCCCGACTGTCTCCTGCGTGCGTTTTCATGGCTTTATTGAATCCCTCTCGGCAAACGCCTTCTCAGTTTCATTCCAGAGAACAAAGTGGTTCCCCCTATCCCCCCCCCCTTCTGCCCCGCTACGTTCACATAGGGGCAGGAGTAATTGCCCCTCTCAGACCATAGAGTAAAGCAATTGTCACAAGTGTAACTACAGTGTCTGCCTGAAAGGGGTCATTGTGCGGCCCGGGAGTTCACCTCAGTGCGCTTCTTTGTTTGTGCTACAAAGGGTAATTAAGGCACTTGGTCAGCCATGGGGGGGGGGGGTTCAGGGTGGTGATGGAATAGTCTGAATACAGAAGGGAGAGACAGAAATTTTGAAAGATACACAAGCAGCTGGCAAGAGGAGACACAAAGGAGATCTGGCGAGGAAA
This sequence comes from Mormyrops attenuatus, assembly GCA_026777985.1. Taxonomy (NCBI): domain Eukaryota; kingdom Metazoa; phylum Chordata; class Actinopteri; order Osteoglossiformes; family Mormyridae; genus Mormyrops; species Mormyrops attenuatus. Next base: position 2,383,379 of record JAODKC010000130.1, on the reverse strand, counting down.
AGGCAAATGAGGAAGGGCAGATAAATGGAATAAAGGAGAGGGAAGAGGGACAGGGAAGGGGCGGAGTCAAGAGAGGTTAAGGGAACAGAGTTGGAACTCTTCAAGCATTCGGTGCGCTGTGGAGGGTCTGGGTGCAGCACCGGAGACCAAATGTTTGTACTGTGATGAGGTTTGCTGTACAAACACGCTCCGTCCATGGTGGGCCCATTTGAGTGGTGTGGTGTGGTCATTTCTGAATTACCTTAGGAAAAAAGATACGCTCCCCCCACCCCAAACCCTCACTGGGTTTCCTTATTTTTTATGATCTCCACAGGATCACTCCAAAAAATGTGAACTTCTTGCACAGTTTGTTAAAGCTGTTAAATCACCACAGACTCATCGATTATCATTCTCCTAATTTGACATTCACTCATCAGTTTCATAAAAAGTCATTCCTCACATCAAATTTCATAATGTATTTTTTTTATTTGTGCTTTTTCCCAAGTGAATAAAGAATTGCTTCCTGTCAAGTTGTGTTTTTTTTTACAAACAGATCAGTTACAGTGAAGAGGTGCAGCACCCCCACAGAAAGCGTCCGCGTGATACATAGTGTTGGATCACACGCTGGATTACGACAACAACAAAGGTTCCATTTCCCTGCGGCAACATTACCTAGCTGAAAGTAGTAACCGCTATTTACAGATCACATGTTTTTAAACGTTCAAACAATAATGTAAGGAATAAAAAAAAAATAGAAAAACAAAGACCATTTTCTGGCTACTCCTTAGTATTGATGTGGAGTACATTTTAGGTTTTTTTTTGTCATATAACATATATTTACATATTGAATAATAAGCACAAAAGCACCATTCAATAAAATTTAAATGTTACATTTTTAAGTAAACATATTCAGATGTATGTATTTGAATAAAAAGAACTCAGATTTACAAACAATAATTAGCACCTTTAGCACCCTACAGCTTAGCCAAATCCTGTGATATACAACAATAATTACTACTGCTACTAATAGTAGTGATAGTTATATATTATTTTGTATTTAAAATATTTAAAATATGATTTTTGATTATAGATAAGCTGTGTGGTATGCAACTGGCCATTATTCAATAATAATATTAATAATGACAATAATAATAAAAATACTTCACACATTTTGGTTTCTTAGAATATTGTGACAAAACAAATAAATACATCTAGAAAGGTATACATAAAACCAATTAAGAATAATATGTACACTTTTTGAGAGATTAATTAAAATAAAAATTAAATATGGGAAAGTAATCAAAATAGAAATGCAACTATTTCAACTATGTGAGTAAAATAAAGTCACAATTTTAAAATTAAACAGCCATGAGACAGAGCTAATCATCGAGATATATAAATAAAAATCTAAAATCAAAGCACCTGCATTCCATTTTATTAACTAAGACAATTCAATAAATAATAGAACAATCTTCATTTACTAAGTTTAATCTATGGCTGGGTACCATCAAACATGCCATTAAATTAAACAATACCTGTAAGACGTCAGAATTTATTCTCTTGTATGCAGGTAGAATCTGCTCATAAGTTAAGATATAAATAATAGACGTGAGTGAAGAATCAATTAAATAAAACACAAGAGGAAAGCTTTCCAACAGAACAGGCAAACACACAACGAACACACCAAACGACATTGAACAACCCAGAATCTAATCAGCAAATCTGTTTGACCCCAGTCATGATTTCTCGCTAAGGTGTCGTTGTGCCGCGGTTAAATTAAGAACTGATGAGTGCAGCAGTGTTGCTATAAAGGCAAGGGAACCTGGCATCTTTCCACAACATTTCCATGGCTATGTTGGATTCTAACCAGAACCATAAGTCTGGAGTTGGTCTCAGGGTTTGGGTTGACTTTAATGAGTCTTGTGGTAGCTATTACCTCTGTTTTTTTCCTTTAAAAAAATTGTTCTTAGCTTTCACCCAATCGGGAATGGCCATTTACCACCTTTTTTGCCAAAGGTAAAAAAAAAAAAAACACTCAAATGGGGGGTGGGGACCAGTACACGCCTTCTTTGACTGCTTTTCACTTGTCATCCACAGGAGGCAGCCTCCCTGACTGAAGACAAGCTAATCTGGCATTTTCTGTCGATTGTTTCAATGTACGTTAGACATTTGACCCAGTGGTGTATGTCCGCGTGTGCGTGTGCTAGACACCAGAGCCGCCACTCTCTAGTCCATCGGCCGGGGCTCTGCTGTCAGTTTAATTCAGCAAAGAACCTCATAGATCTGCAATTAAAACAACAACATGACTTTCTGCGATTAAAAGATTAAAGCAGGCAGCTCCTTTACTGTGGGGCACCGGGGAACCTGTAATAAGCACCAATACTCATGAGCCGACCCACAGCAGCCACTTAGATCTCTAGGAGACTGCTGGCCGTTTCCACACCATTGCCTGGCTTCTCCTCTCCGTTGTTGACCGGGTCCGGAACGACATTGGCGGACACGGCTGGAGCGGGGTCTACAGTCTCTTCGCCCCTGGGGTTAGGCTCGCCCTCGCCAGCCACCTTGCCCTGAAGGGGGGCCTCGGCGTGTGTCTTCTGGTGCTTGCTGAGGTGGTCACTGCGCGTGAAGCGCTTGCTGCACAGCGGGCAGGTGAACTTCTTCTCACGTGTGTGCGTGCGCACGTGGCGCTCCAGCTCGTCGGAGCGCGTGAAGCGCTTGCCACAGAAGAGCCAGTTGCAGACGAAGGGCCGCTCGCCCGTGTGCCAGCGCAGGTGGGCCTTCAGGTGCGAGGCCTTGCCGTACACCTTGCCGCAGCCTGGGATGTGGCAGCTGTGCACGGGCTTCTTGCGAAGGGAGGCGGCTGAGGCTCCCAGGCGCTCCAGCTCCTGGCAGTTGGGGCAGTCGCAGGAGGAGCGGCCCGGGGTGCTGCCCCCTCCATAATTTCCTGATCCGGACCCACGTGCTGGCTTCAGCCCCACAGGAGTCTCCATGATTCCCGTACCGGGAACCGGCTTGGGCTTATACATGTCCTGTGGAAGCACGTGTTGGGAGGACTGAAGCAGGTGGGATGAGGAGCTGAGCCCGACGCCGGGGTAGGGAGCAGGGTTAAGGGGAGCGAAATCAGAGCTGTAGCTGGGCAGCTGGGGGCTGAGGGAGGCCTGTGGAGCCACCGGCTGCAGGGAGCCCTGGAGGCCGTCGGGTTGGCCCTGGGCAGCGCTCAGCCAGCCTGAGTTTGGGTGTACGTCCCACCAGGAGGAGGTGGCATTGGCGGGCGCTGCCGTGATGCCGGGGTGGATGCCAGCCTTGTACCAGGAGCCATAGGGGTGTGCCATGTCCAGTGAGGTGTAGACACTGGTCAGGCAGTCGGCAGTGGCATGGGCCTTGGACGCCAGCAAAGACGGATCCTGGGAGCCCGAGTTGGTCTGGAAGGAGTGGGAGAAGGGGATGTACTCAGAGCCGTAGCCCCCGGCTGGCTGTGGAGGGCTGCCAGAGGGAGTCAGGAGGCCACCGCCTGCATTGAAGGAACCAGTGTAGGAATCCGGCAGGCCGTCGCCAACCCTCCCGCCCTTCGGGGCCTGGAGGTCCGAACCCAGGCTGTAGGGCTTCTTTCCTGGGGCGACGCTACCCGTCTTGCTAGGCGTAGCAGAGTCCCTGACCGGACTGGTGCTGCCGAACTTGTTGCAGGTGGCTGTCAGCATTGCCAGGGGACTGGAGCCATAGCGAGCATCCTCCTGCTGGGACAGAGAAGGACATTTTAGCAGGAGGTGGTGCTACTACTGAGCTGCAGGGAGATCATGGCTCTCCTCATGCAGGAGTCACACCTGTGGCGTCCTCCGCGGGGGGGGGGGGGGGGGGGGGGGGGGGGGGGGGGGGGGGGGGGGGGGGGGGGGGGGGGGGGGGGGGGG
>JAODKC010000130.1:2357985-2376686 GCA_026777985.1 Mormyrops attenuatus | reverse complement strand
GGGGTATTCTGGAGCACGGGGGGCGGGTGTTGTTGACATATTTATAGATTATTCTTTGTCCCCCTGCTCCATCGCCAACGCAGGAGATGGTGCGTTTGCAGATGTTTCGGCGGCCCCAGAAGCAGCGGGACATCGGGAAGGGCCATGCGTCGATGGCAGGCATCACGCAGGGCCACATCTGCAGTCTAACAGGTTCTAGGGCTGAAGCCCATCCATCCTCTTGGAAATTATGAATGGCAGAGCACTGAATTAAATACAGATTCCTATGCAAATTCAGGCAGCTGTCACAATAGCAGACAACATGTCAGTCAAGCATTAGATATTGTAATTAAAAAGAAAAACTTCAGGCATAATTCTGAGGGTTATTTGAGTCGAAGCTGCGGATATTCGATGCTGATGGCTGGCACGGTCTCTGGCCCTCACCCTGCGATCTATCTACCTGCAAGTCCCAGCAGTTCTTAAGAGAAAGCAGGCTCTGAGAGTCCCTGGAGCAACGCGGGGTTAGGGGTCCTGCTCAGGGGCCGAACCTGGGATTTGGATCGACAAAATTCTGATCACAAGCAGTACTCCCAAACGGATTACCAGAATGATCCGAAGCTCAAGCGGCACCTACAAGCCAGAGAGAGCCCGGTGCCACCGGCAGAGGCTGACGCACTGATTACGGACCTGATGTGGCATCCAGGGAAGTGTCTGTAAAACCCTGATGTCATGACAGCCCTCTGTGGAGCTACAGATGCCACACGATGAGCCATACAAGCCTGTTTCTGAGGTTTTTTAGACAATAATAATCACGTGTTTGGGGGAAGAGGAGGGGGTAGGACAGTGTGTGTATCACATGCCAGATTAGTAATGATGATGATGAGTACCCTACCCTACTACCCTACTACCTGGGATATGCTTCAATGGATAAGCAGTGATGGATGGATGGATGGATGGAACAATGACAAACCTTGTGAGCATGAGTGTATATAATATGTCAGGCTGTAACATCATGTTTCTTCATCCTGTGAGATGTTTCTGAGACAGTGCACACTGTCTGTAGACCCCCTCAGTCATTACCTCACAATGCTGCCCCCTATGTCCAGGTCCTGGGCGGTGACAGCCCCGATGATGATGCCCACAGGCGTGTCCTCATACACGTCCATGCCGTACGCCGGCTTGCTGAACACCGGCGGCTCGTCCACGTCCAGCACGATGATCTTCACTGTCGCCGTGTCCTTGAAGGGCCCTGCGCTGTGGAAGCGCGGATCCAGATGTGGGTTCGAAGCCTCGACTTTGAAGGTATACGCCTTCTTTGTTTCGTAGTCCAGGGGCTGAAAGAGACGGGAGGTGCATGTTTGATCTGGGGAATGGGATAGCGGACCACGCCATGTGACTCATGGATGGGGGCAGACAGACATTGGGTGCAGGGCAGGAGTGCAGTACCAAGACATCTGACATGACAAAATAAATCAAGACTTGAGACTCAGGTCAGAACTTTTGACCAGGTTACTGGGTCCAAACCAAAGCAGAGCTGATCCGAATCGAATACAGGTGGTACAGCCCAGATGTCACAATTCACAATGAAACCCCAATTGAGTAATGTGTCTCGTACGAAACTGCCAGATTCCTCTCCCTGTTAGCGGTAAACGCTTATGGTGAATGCACACAGGGCGCCATTAAATGTGAACAGCCTCTACGCTTTTGTCGATGGAGGGCACTAGCTTAAGACGTTCATCAGTTACATCTCAAGCGAGGGAAAAAAACAAAATCTATAAAGATGTCCCACAATACCGATGCCCCTCTCCTGAGGGTGTGAATCCTCAATGTTCGGACCCTCAGGAACAATATAAAATCAGCAGATTATTTTAAATTGTTAAGTGTTATTAAATTCCCGGAAATGATCCAATTTCATTACAATCATGGAGGAAAAAAAATCCTTTTTTTATTACAATCACTGCAAGACAAATAGAAAGGAGACATTCCTACAATGAAATCTTTGGTGGGGGCCCCCCCCCCCCCCCCCCGGGCGGGGCGGCGCAATCAATTAGCCTTGTAATTCAGCGACACATGGGAAACCGGCCGAGGTTATAGTTATTTCCAGAGTTCCTTCAGATAAGAACTGAGGCACAACAATAACTTGTAGGTTTCAGTCTCTTGAGGATGAGTCACATGGCTGAGGAACGAAAGAATACAAGTATTGTACTTATTCATTTTTCGATTTTTAAACCTTTATTTTGAATTAAAAAAAGAAAGTATTGAATTCACTGTTAACTATTAATCTAGATGTATACAGGCCCATGTTAATGAATTCCATCGTATTTGTGGCTCTTTAACAGCTAAAACGTTCCGCCTATGAGGCACTGCACACGATGTCCCCGGGAGTGAGGAAGAGAACTGCGCCTGTCAAAAGGGAATCTGAAAAAATAACGAATGTCCCAGTGTGTGATACAGTTTGAGCTATATCCTCGAGAACAAAAAGCTTGTTTGCCATTTTGAACATGAGTCTATATGGCCAAATGATAAACAAAATTATGAGAAACGTTCAGTTGATAAAACGGCAGCTCACTGCGTAAGAATAGTAAGCTATGTATAGAGAGGATCTTGAAGGATGTTTCGCATTAAGTCAAACACGTCAAGTCTTTTTATGCGCATTGCTGGAAATGACAGGTATGCTACGGAATTAAGTGCAAGAACGCATCTTTATACTGCTTCATAAATTGTGTAACATGGTCACTCGGCATATTATTTCATGTCCGTTTTTCTGTTTAGATGTGTCAACATTTTTGCTGCTAATCCACCTATATATAGGTGTAGATTCGCAAGTACCAGGTTTCATTTTGGTTTATATTAATGGGGAATGAAAACACATAGGTCCTAGGTATAAAAGAACAAATTAATGACAATTTGATAAACACTGGCATATAGATTTTAGCGGGCTACCCAGGACATAGACTGAAGGATATTAAGCCAATATTTTGGGTAGCTGGAAGAAGTAAAAAATAGACCAAATTCTATTAAAAGTTGGCTACGTGGGACAGTCATGTAAAACGAGCTACATATTAGATAATAAGTGTATTACGTACCTCCAGAATAGACGCTGCCATCCCTGAGAATGAAATCCCAAGATCTTTAAATAAATACGGAGGGGGTCTCAGCTCGCGGTCCCGGGACAGTTTAGAGTAGGAACTCCGACTAGAGCGCAAGCACTTCTATGAGGGATGCAGGTCCCGCCCCCTAATTACAGGCTCAGGAGGCTTTGAAGAGCCGCCAAGAAGCAATAAAAAAGGACGTAGGACAGTAGAGGGGCGTGGAGGAGGCAGGAATGAGACTTCGCTCGGAGTGACCACACCCCCGGGAACATCCGCATGCTGACAAATCAGGACGCAAACACGGAAAAAGTGACCTGATAATATGGGGGCATTGCCTACTGTTAAAAAACTGACCTGAGACTAGGGGTCATTCTTAAGAGGTCAGTTAAACTCTAAAAGTAAAAAAATATATATCCATAAAACACATTATTCTATCAGACTACGCATAGCACTGATCAAATAAAAACGATTTTCATATTTGATAGCATGAAAAGTAAATTCATTTTTGAACCTAAGTATTCTAACAGTTATGCTGCCTGAATATTCTGGCTTTATTTAGGAGCACCCTTAAATTGTGATTATTATCATTTTTTAATAGTTTTGTTTCATGTCTGAAACTTCATTTTCATAAACAGTGCTAGAAGGCAAACTGTTCACACGAAGTAATTTTTGGTAGTAATATACGCTACCAATTGTTTAACAAAAAGTGTTAGTGGTAACAATTGGATACAAAATATTGTATTTTAAATTTATTTCAGATCAAGCTCTAAGGAGCGAACTGGAATAAGCAGCCCACAAAAATAAATCAGCGAAATTAAGATGGTTAAGTTTGCGGTTTCTGTTTGAGATTTTATTGTTTGGTTTCTAAAAACCTCTTTCTGTTTTCAGTATTTTGAGAAACCCGGTGAAGGGATTTTGCAGACTGTGCTTGGAATTTAAACCGATGCAGTCATATAGACTGAACCTTCAACACAATAAAAGACAAGCGAAAAAATGGATAATGAAAATATGATTTATTTTTATTAATTCGGGAATGTTTTCCAAACCTCCCCCTCATTTCGCACCACAAATTAAAGAAAGAGCAACACCAAACCCAAGTCTGTTCACATTTGGAAATATTTACGTACCGTCTATGTTATTAAGTTTTAAAACAATTCTCTTTTAAGTATTTTAATAAAAATGTCGCATCAACATAACTGAGGTTAACTTGGGTTCATTTTTCATTTGATTTATATACGCTAGATTGAATATAAGGCTAATTAAAGTAGATTTTCTTAGCAAGTGTTACCTGATAGAGGTAGCCTACTTTTTATAAACTAGCCTAATTTGAAAGTATATATGATATTTATCGGTTATACACATAAACTGTTCCTTTCACGTACTGCACTGAATTAAACTTATTTTTACATACTTGCATCTGAATATTGATTTATGACACACTCATGCTATTGACACGCTGTGTTCTTAATACATTGTGTAGCTCTCCACATCATACATCAGGTAGACGGATTTTGTAAATGTCTGACCATTTCATCAGTAGAAATTTAAATCGATAAAACATGAATACGTGACTGTGGTTACAGGCAATTTATAATTTTCAGTTATTAAGATCCAGTCTCATTTTCACTGACATTTCACCGGTCTAGATTGTATATTACCCTATATTACAATTTAAAACAGTTTAAAGCAATTGCGATGTGCTGTATGATTTATATGACTGTTGAAATTTACATCTGCATGTTCTAATAAACATGTGTATCTAGATATGGCGACAAACATCAGATAAAATGAATGTGCTTAATTTTGTCAGTTAGTATTTCAATAAAATCTTATTTTCCTTATCGGGAAAAAGGTAGTAAATTATATTAGGTTGACCATTGGTGGTTTAGTTTATAAAATTACGATTTGAGAATTAAAATCTAATGGATAGGAGTATGGCCATACAGACAAGCGAGGACACGTCTACGAAGTGTTTTGTCCGATCGTTTTGTTAGTTCGTTTGTTTGTTTACACAGTGACATACATCCACACTGCCACAATCTTCCATTTATATTGTCGTTTATATACCGCAGTTCATTCTATGGTATCCGAGGTTCAGGAATAATTTAATCTTTTATGTCTGAGTTATTTTTGAATGATTCTCTTTTCCAGCTATTTTCATTAGAACATTTATATTCCAATTGATTGTGTCACATATTCTTTAAATTAATTTGTTCTACATTTATTTTTGTAATACTCTCATCCGTTTAACAGTTAACTGAAGATGAATAAGTATTGACAATTTCTTTATTAATTTCTTGTTTTTCTTTCCACCTGCTCCTTCTTTCCTGATTCGGTCTTTTAGCGACCCTGACATCTTTTTTCTGTGTGCTCGCTACTTAATATACATTGTTCTGTATTTTTAATTATTTCTAGTCCTGTCGATAGCTATGCCTTTCCCTCCTTCAATGCATGTATTTAGACAACTTACGGCCGTCAAACATACGTCGATAGCTAACTGGATATGAATATTATGGGAAAGAGGTACCGTGTACATCAGACAGACTCTTCGGTTGGGATATGCATAACGTTTGTCAGTGTTTTTTTTTTGCCACAGCTAAGGATGGTTGAAGAAGAGAGTGCTCGGAGAGTTAGGCACGTCACATAAAGGAGACCCTAAGAGCAGTCCTGCATTTGCGTCTGTGCGGTCTGTCAATAGCAGGTTGACAGTGCAAGACTGCCTCTATTATTTGTATGTGCAACATGTGAGCGCACTTGGGGTCTTATAATAAAGATCTAATTCCTTGTGGCCGATGTATGAGTCAGCACTTAAATCCTCAGTGTTTTAAGAAAGATTGAATGTCGAAAGGACCACAGGATGGATCCTGTTACCCTGAAATGAAGGAGCTGGCGATCACCTCTCAGCTGCCTTAAGTTATGCAGTAATGAGCCTTTTGGAAACAGCTTCATTAACCTTGCTGAGGGTGTCTTACATCACTAGTTATTTCTTGACTGACAATAACTCCAAGGAGGACAGGTACCTTTTTATAATCTTTAGCTACTGGGGAAAAACAGGAATTGCAACCTCGCAAGTTATTAGGGCTGGAGACATGACTGCACACACAAAACGCATAAACAAACAGCACAAACGGCCTTCCGGCAGCCGGCCCCGGCTTTCAGTTTCCTTGTGGGCGTCTCTCCTCAAAAGGAGAGGAAAGAAGATTAAAATTGTCGTTGAAAATAAACATGTAATTTCATCCTTTATTTTTTTCCAATTACAAGGCATGGCCAGGGCAGGCCCTCACATGAACAGAAACGCTATATTTAGCAGTCTGTGCTTCGGCTGACCTGCATCTCTCCCTGTTTTGTTTTTGCTAAAGGAGACAGAGGGACACACGCGCGAGCGCGCACGCACACACACGCATACATACACACACTCACACACACAAAATTAAAAGACGCATACATTGTTCAAGCCCACGTCCCAATTCGTGTCACCTAAAGGAGTGTGGATGCTGACCCCGCCCCGCTCGCGGCCCAGGGCCGCGACCTACAGTACATGCCATCCAGGAGCCCTGGCATGCTGGCAAACCACTTCAAAGATATAGGGGACTAATAAGTATGTTAGGGGTTTATTGCTATTAACATTTTAGAATGTAAGCGAATTCAATTGATTTCAAGGATTTGGTTTGGTTTCAACATTGGAAGGGACCAAATCACGCCCAAACCCCTGACCCCCTGAATGCATGTCTTTACCATTAATAACCAGATCTTCACCTTTGATTCATTGGAGAGCAATGTCTATCACAATTATGTTACATCCCAATTAATTTCTTTTAGGTTTTTCGGAAGATTTTTCAGACTGTAATATTCACACATAATCCCTTACAGTTTTATTGTCAAGTTGTCAGATTAAGTGTGTGGATAATTATTTGCTAAAATCTGGTTTAGAAACTGATGCTAATGTATTTTCTTTATCAAAGTTCCACAGCCTTTGATGACAGTGAAAGAAAACCACTGTAATCTGTGATCGGTACAGCCAGTCTGAGTGCAGCGATACAGGCATGGTGTAACTAGAACCTTCAATTTGCCCTGATGACCTTTCTGAGGGCTCGCTGTCACTGTCTTGGTTCATTTTAGGTTTCATTCTCTTCCGTTTTAACTGGATTTACACACCAAAAAATGCAATGGACAGTCACAGTATCTGACGTGTTCTCTAACTATTTGTCTCCTTTCACTAATCATTAAAATAATCTAAATGCATTTCAAAGGCAGCCTATATAATTAAATCATGTTGAGACTTGTATTATTCTTGTAAAGATCTGAAGAGCATGTTTCACTTTTCACATTCAGCTTTTAAAAATACTTTGAATTTTTTCCATATTTGAAGAGTAATCTGCCCAATAAATATGAAAGATGTAATTAAATGATTGAAGGTTTCATCAAAAAGTGTTGCAGGTCAACATTAGGATTCTTCTTTGCCATGTTTCTTTGAAAATGATATTTGAGTTGGTCCATTCTCCTCTACAATGCCCAAATGAAATATGAAATATTTAATGAAATTTGATTGTTGGCTGGGGCTGACTGGAATCAGTAACTGGCATTTATTCTGAAAAAAAATACTTTGTGTTCCATTCTTCTGAAATCCAGTCAGGAAAGTATTGGGAGTCTGTTAGTCTGTTAGGGTCTATTAGAGCCAACAGAATAACATCATATATCTTGGTGTAGATTCACACTCTTGGGTCCCAACAGTCAGTCTTGGGTCCGTTTATAGTTCCTATTCACGTGGTTTAGATATCAATGCTCAATAAAATACAAACATTTACCTTTCTCTCAGACAAGCCACACATTAAATTTGGGATCCTAGTTCCTTAGAAAACCTCCAACTCAAAACTCTTTATAAGCAGGATAATAGTGCTAGTTTAGAGGGTTTTGTTGCATTTCTCCTTTGTACTAGGAATAAACAATACATTTACCTTTATCTTTAACACTGCAAGTTTAATTAGTAGTATTCCTAGTGTATTTGTCCACTGCACAGAAAAGCAACAAAAATGTCATACAGATCATCCTAATATACTGGCAAAATGTGTGTTATTCGCATAAGGCAACATTTTTGTTTATAGATATATTTTGTGTGTGGCGGCAAAATATTAAGCTGGTGGGGCGCTAATAAAATGATAGAACTCTATTTAACTTTTCTCCATTCATGTAGTTTGTATTTCACAATAATGACAAATCACACTCTAATGACAGATCCCTTGCCCATGTGTGAGTCACTGTGATAAGGGTTGATGGCACATTACTGTGTGTTTTGCCCTGTGCCACTACTTCACTTAATGATGCCCAGCTGCCTTTTGTTTGACTGATTAGACTCTGCCAAAGATTACAGACGCGGTTCTTTAACACTACAGCCAGCTGGGCTGAAGAAGTGTGATATCTGGGGAGGGAGAGAGAAGCCTTGCTAAATTAACAGCTAACATTTTTCTGTTGTGGCAGTTTCCATCTCACATATTTCGCAGGCAGAGCTGCCTCGGATCCGACATTGCTTTTGTCATTTTTTTGTCAGGGAGTTAATTATTTTTGAGTTGATTTCTGCATGTTGGTGTCACATAAAATCTATTGATATTCCACGCACCCAATAAATTGATTTTGCTGGACCATGTGCATATTCGATATCGCAGCTGCTAACTTTTTAGACACAGCAACTTACAACTTTTATTGTATGTAGGTGAGTTGTTTACCTGCACGATTCCCCTTCAGCTCTTTGCTCTGCAGTACTGCAGCAAGACCACCACTGAGGTTTAAATGTGCAGCCTCCACGTTTGGAGGTCGCATCCATAAATAGGATTCTTTGCAGTGTAATAATGTTTATGTAATCTAAAAGAAATATATCTATAAAACATTTTGTCTAACTTAATAATAATAATAATTTTTTTTAAATGCTTGTAACCCTCAGACATTTTATGACAAAGGATGAATTTTTAAAAAGTAAGCAAGCTTTCCTTAAGTGGAATACTCAGAAATATGTAATCAATAATTTACAATGAATTATTATTATTAATTAACAATAATTAATAGTACAGATATCCATACACTGCATTGTTCCCATCCCAGTTAATTTCTATCATGATCTAAAACAATGATCTTCTAAGTGAGAGGCACAATGTGAACAACTCATGGGTATGACTTTCAGAGTATCACTGTTGTTTATTTTTCAGCAGTTTGCAGAGAATATTTAACTCCCCCTTAGAGTATCATGTGAAATAAACATATTTTAAAAATTGATTTGCTGCCATTTGGTCACGATGAATACCCACCGAATAACAAATTGTCTTTGCCAAAAGTTGTAAACAAAGGATATGACTGTGGGGTGAAAGCTGAGGTTGTGGTTTGGATTAGCGGAGTGGCCAAAGCTTTTTTTCTCTATGGATGCAAATCGCAATTATAACAATGCACTTAAAGCAAGCATGTGATGTTTCCATACTGCTATGCGCCGGCCTAGTTTGTTATTTGACAGTGTCAGTTTTTGGCAAACATGCACAGCCCTTGAAAAACCAAACAGTATATTTTTAATATGGGGACGCAATAAATGTGTTAGATGTTTTATATGTGGTGTAATTTGGTAAAGTGTAATATACTGTATATACACAGTAGAGCAGTGTATTATAATGTATGTAAAATTAGTGCAGTGTAATTTACAATGGTGGAAGGCAGATTCCAGAAAGCAACCAGAAAAGAGCAATATTACAGCAACATCTGCATTCATTGAAGTCATTGAAGAAGGGAATGAACATGGATAAACAAGAGATGTTTTCCAGAAGTTACATGAGATTAAAAATAAGCTCCGTTCTTAAGGGGGCAGGATGAAGGACAACAGGCAAACAATAACCATAAATGTAGATGGAGCAGAGAGAGAAGGAAGTCACAGAAGACCTTCACCGCAAAGACACTGACACCCAAGATAAACTTAATGATGTGAAATACATGGAAAGAAGTGTTGGGAGAGCCCTGAGACAGATGTTAGAAAGGCAGGTTGTGGGGATAGATGGCATCCCAACAGAAATACCATAATAACAGAAAATAATTCAATAGCTACAGATAGGGACAGATTAGTATATATTCCTATATCAAACAGATGAAATATGTGAGAGAGTGCAAACTATCCTACAATTTCTTTAATATCGAATCTGCAAGATTATTGTCATATACAGTGATGATCGTTCAACATCGATTAGAGATAAGGATAAAGGTTAACTTAGTCGATCCCACGGGGGGAATTATTTCGCACGCAGAAAAAAGTCGGTAAAGTGCAGACAAACAGACATAGTGCAAGACAAAAGGAATGGCTGCCGGTACACATAGTGTATAAAATCCTGAAAAAGAATATTGTGTAAATACAGTAAATAGATAAAAAGATATTAAAGGAAGGTACTGTATATGTGCAATAAGAAAAAAACAGATGAAGTCCTGCTTAGAAACAGAGTGCCTGCTATACAAGATGGTTTCAGAAAAGGTCGAGAAAAAAGAATAGTTTGTTGTAGATTGTTGTAAATGAACAACTGGAAAAAAACAAGGCATACTGGACAGACAGCATGCGCGTTATTGATTACAACAAGGCCATTGATTATGTCTATGATGCAAAACTTTTCATATTTTCTAGAAAACTAGCAGTTCAGAACATGAACATTTGTTCTTATGAAGAATCCCTACACTGGATGAGACATTACCATCAAGAGACAAAATATAGAGAAACTGAGAGGTTCCAAATTTGCAATGGACGCAACATGTATACTAACACCGTACGTATTCGACTTGTATGAAGAACATATAATGAGGTATAGTAGATGGAAACGGCAATGGACTCAGGAGTGGTAAAAAAAAAGATAAACAGCCTTCCATACACTCATGACACAATTGGACAACTGCAGTGGAAAAAGGTTTGAACACAATTATAAGTAAAGCTAAAGAACAGATGGGAGTGGAGCTAAATATGAAAAAACAAAGGTTATGACCGTATGAATGACAACTAACTTTAGCGTTGATAGTGAATACATAGAGGTTATACACAGGTTTTTCCAATATGGAACAACCATCAACAATCAAGCAGTCAACAAATACCTCACAGACTAACACCTGACCAATAAAAAACCTTCAAAAGTCATCTCTCTCAGAGCAAAGATCAGGATTGTTCAGAATATATTCATTTCTGTGACTCTATTGATGTAAAAGCTGGACAATGAAGAAAAAGGATGGGAAGAGTATCTATAAATCGTTAGCCTTTGGTGCTGGCAAAGAGTTGAAAAAAACCATTGAGCAAATGGAAAAGGAATCGAGTGGATCCTTCATCAAATAAAGTGTGAACTTTCACTTGAACATAAATGACCTTACTGAAGCTGGAGAAAAAGCCCATTGCTAAGAAAGTTTGATGTTAAAGGAAGAGGACATCTTGTAACGAAATAGATGGATTCAATCATCACTATAATGATCCTTTAAGAAAGCTGAAGATCTCGTTGGAATACAAGTTTCAGAGGAATGTCTGCTATATGTTCACTAGAAGTCAAAATCAACTCGATGGTATCTAATAGTATAAATATAATGTACACAAGTGAAGTGCAGTGTGGTTTATTGTAATGTACAGTAATTTGGTAGCGTAATGTGCATTCAGTGACCAGTTTATTAGGGATGCCTGCTTGTTAACATAAACAGTGAATTATGTAGCTCCAACTGAATACATACAGCAAGCAGACATGATGAAGCGGTTCATTTACTGTTCGTCTAAGCATTACAATGGTTAAGATGCCTGATCTAAGCGAAATCTCAGAAACAGCTACCACATTTTCTAGAATTTACAGAGAATGGTGGGATGAACAAAAGACATCCGGTCCGGGACATATTTATGGGTCAATACTCCTTGTTAATGAGAGCAGAGAATGGCCAGACTAAGCTAAGCTAACAGCTAAGTACAAAAAATTACAGCCCAGTACAGCAGTGATCTGCAGAAAAGCTTCAGTGTACACACAACTCATCTACACTTGAAGGGCAGGCAACTATGGGTCCTGTCTAGTTTTTTAGTGTCCTAATAAAGTGACCACTGAGTATATATTGATGCTGTTCAGTTAAGTGTATAATAATATAGAGTAATTCTGTGTAATTTACAGTAGTGATGCACATTACTGTAATGTGATGTGAAGTTGTGATCTGTAGTGTAATGTGTAGCAGTGTAATGTGCATTACTGTGTTACAATGGACAGTAGAGTAACACTGAGTAGTGTAACACTGAGTAGTGTAACATACAGAAGTGTAACGTATACAAAATGTCACGCCCCCAGGGGCGAGGCGGCACAGAGGTCGCCAATTACCACCATCCAACCCGGCTACTTAACCTCCCAGCAAGCTCCCTGAGTTTGCGAAATATTGTTGCCATACCTTATGACACTTACCGAGCAATTCTCTGTCTCCTGTCTTGCCCTACTGCCCTGCCTGCTTCTCCGTGTCCTGCCTTCGTGCTTGCCCTGCTTCCCTTATCGTCTCTGCCTGCCTGCCTGTTCCTGCCTGCCCTGCTTGCCTTCCCTGCCCTGTCGTCCTGGTCTGCTTCCGGTCTGCCTCCTGCCCCGCCATCTCCACGTCTCGTCTTTCTGCGTAGGACTGACTTCCCCGGCTTTCGACCCCTGGCTTCCGACCCGACGATCCGCTTGCCTTATGCCTTGGACTTTTGAACCTCCTAGCTTTAAAATAAATAAATCTGTCTCCTGCATTCTGGGGTCTGCCTCGTCCCTGCGCACTCGGCGTCACACAAAAAGAGACACACATTGCAACAGTTCTGACAGCAAAGCACGCAAGCAGACATGGAAACAAACTTTTCACTCAGCCATCCGATCAAAGTCATCGATACCTTCCTGTGACCATCAGGAGACCTTGTACCCTGAGCTGTCAGAGTGCTTGGCAGTGTGGTGCACAGTGGGTTAGAGTGCTGGGCCTGTTATCTGAACATTGCTGGTTCAAATCCTGGTGGTTTTACCACTGGGCTCTTGAGAAAGGTCCTTCATCCACCAGTTGCTCCACAGATTGTCTGCCTTCTGAAATGTACGTAGCTTCAGATAAAGGTGTCTGCTAAATAAATAAAATGTGAAGATAGTATGAAACTAAAAGAGGTGATGGTCCTCTGGGGATACAGACTGAGTTAGCCCATGCTAAAGGCACGTGCCGTACATCGACAGGAGAAAGTATTTAAGACTAATAGACCACGTGCATTATGTCACTGGATGGTCTATTCCCGAAAAAGCGGGAGGCCTGAAAAAACATGCCGACATGGCAGACAAAAGGGGGGTCAACTGTATGGCAATGGAGGGGAAAAAATGAAAATGATTGGTTGTATTTTATGACTTCTGGTGATGGAAATGTGGCAGAAAGGGAATCACGGTCAGCGACGGGCTTGCTGCGCGGCATGAGCCTCTCTTAATTTTCCAGTCGGTGTGGCCACAGACGGAGGGGCATGTAGATGGAAAAAGGAATTACGAGAGGGAGCAGGAGCCTGGGAAGTAAGCAGATTCCTTGCGGGGACTTTTAACAGCGCTTGACCAGCCCCCAACTAGGAGCCACTGGGATTTTTTTGCCTGCCCTTGGGGGAAGATGGGCATCTTGAATCGGTCATCTAACAACGCTGTCAGTTTTCATTGCCCATGAAGCTGATAGCCGATGAAATGATGATCCCGGTTGGTTTCCGTGATTTTCCACTTGAATTATTTGGGGTACATCTAATTTTGGTTGGGTTTATTATTCACCGTAGATGATTCGTAGCTACGGTAGCACAGAAGTATTAGGTCATACATTGTTAAGAAAAAAATCTAATAAAAAAAAAAAAACGTTAAAGTAAGCCAATGAAATTCTCTGTGGTGCCAATGAATCAATGGCCTGGTTCCTGCTTTTCACTGACAGTGGGGGCTTCACCGCGATGAATGTGGTTAGGCCCAGAGTGGAAGTTCTTCTGGTTCAAGTTAAGCGTCAAGAACTCGGTCATGTCGAAAAGGCATTTATATCACCGATTCATTTCTCTGGGGATATCTCGCTTCCTCAGGCAGATTCTTTCATCTCTAGAGTCTTCATACTGTGAGAGAACCACACCCAGCTCCTCAGCATGTCTGCTGCAGACAGAACATTACTGAAATTGCCGTTTTTTTAATGTGCGCTGAAGCAGCCAGATAGACGTGGTCTTTAAAGAACATTTGTGACCCTGAGACAGGACCTGGCTCTGTAATTAAATGCCAGGGTAGGCCAAAGTGGGTCTGGCTCCAGTTCGGTGCAAGCTAGAGGTTTGCTCAGACATAACCGCTGATCTACGGAGGAAGGCTGCAGGATGGCATCACCTGGGGTGTCCATGACAACATTGACAACTTGTCTGGTTCCACCTCTGGGCAGCTACTGGACCTCCCAGAAAGTCTATCCAAAGTGATGGAACATTCAAGACAATGTGAAAAACATAATACTGTTCATCTACACAATTTACTGAGGTCAGTTACAAATAATTTAGGTATAAATAAGGTTAAATAATTTACAAATAATGAGGTGTTTTTGGGCATTCCTTTTATTTTTTACTTGCACTTTATGTTATTACCATTTTGTACCACTACTTTTGTCTATGCTACCTCGCTGTGTTATTTATGTTTTTGTTATGTTTACGTTTATCTTATATTGTCTTTTATGCTGTCAATCCTAGAGTAGCTAAATGGTCTTTCGTTGTTTTTAAAACAATGGCAAGAAGGATCTATTCTATTCTATTCTATTCTATTCTATTCTATTCTATAGATATCATACAACAGAGTTAATGTTATGATTATGTTTCCAAAGAAACATTCACATACACCACCCTACTTCACTGTTTACCTTGTTGAAATTAAATGCTCAGTTGTGATCCCACCAGCAGCTACCAAGGCAAGCAGAATCCATCCAAGTGTTGCCTGCCAGATTGGGCACCACAGGTTTGCTGCCTGGTCTGAAAGCTTCATCTGAAGGACATCTTCTGAATCTTCTCAGCCTAGTCAGAATCCTCTCCTGGGTCTGGCTCATGTTCTCACAGAACCTGTGAATGAAAAAGGCCAGCCCCAACAATGACCATTCCCAGTCAGCTACTGGTGCTTGATAAACCATTCGTGCAAAAAATATAGAAAAGAAAGAGAACTGCGGGGAAAGAGGAGAGACACCCACTTGGCATCACTTCCCAGAGAGATGTTTTGACATCTGTGTGCTGCCAAATCTGTCACTGCCAATGAGTCTTGAATGGTTCCCCCCGTTTAAATGGAAGCAGATCTGAAAAGCTACAAAATGTAGAAAAGCAAAACTGTTCCTGGCAAAGAATACAATCAGTGTTATACTGATAGAATGCAGAATGCTGAGCATTTTAGGATGTAAGTTAATTCAGTGGATTTCGAGGCTGTGCTTCATACGCAATCAGGAATATAGAAGTAGCAAAGTTCAGGTATGAAGCCGACTGTGGGAGGAAATCTCTGGCGATTTTAATACCACAGCCGCTCACATGCTTCACGAATGCGGAAACCCAGAGAAAAGCCAGCTAACCTTCAGGAGCACCCCCTCTGCAGCAAATTAACCTTTATACTGGCTTAAAGGGTATGTTTTTAAGCTCCCATAGTCTCCACAGCTCTCTCTGTGGTATCGGCTCCATTTTACAAAAATCCTAAATCTTATCCAGAAATGGCCAAAAAGACCCAGGTCATCTGAAAAGATTAACAGGCTTACAAAAAAAAAAACAAGACATTCACTTTGGAACCTTACTTTCGTGATCTGGTTAAACAGAACTAAGGATCCCTCAAATCTTGCATATTTTTCTAAGGCATTCAACAGCGGCGTTTCCCATTAAATGTGTAGCTAATTATGGCCAACGCAATTATAAGGCCGTCTTTTTATTTGTGCGACTCATGTTTCTTTTACAGTAAGAACATCAGACAGACCATCGTCGCTTTATGGTTTTGTTTTGAAATGGGGGCGCTTATCGTCAGAGTCCAAATGCTTTGGAATTTGTGTAGTTCAGTGAATGGCAAAAAAATATATAGCCCATTGTTTTACAATTAGAAGTTAGAAACAGATTTTTGGCTGCAGTGCAGCATTGAATTTTTGGGTCAGGGCAACATTGCTGAACGCAGTACCAGTTTTAATTTATTGATATAGTTTGTTTTTAATCATTCTTTTCTACGTGAGATGGTGTCCATAGAGGAACATAAATCACTTTAAAAGCTCAGTGGCCAACTCCCCCTTCATCGTGTTCAGGGTACAAGGTCTCCTGATGGTCGCAGGAAGGGTAGCCCCTATTGATCCACAAACATCATTATTATGAGTATTTGAATGATCATTATTCATTCAGTTCAGATTGGATGCCTGGTCAACTAATTAATTTTACTCCCATTAACAGGAAGTGCGTAGATTTTCCTCTAGTGCTGAGTTATGTAGTTGCAGAAGAGTCATTCAAATAGTTACACACAAACATGTGGTTTCACGCACTCACATTCATATATACACACATACATGCAGGTACACACATTCCAACATACACGTATACATACACGCGCTTACATACAATTGCACACAATTTTCCACTCACAAGTGCCACACATACACCTCAGCACACACAAGCAAGTACATGAACACAATATCTGACGTCATTCGTCTATGTTTAAAACGACCTGCTGCCAAGACGGGGTAAATGAAACGTTTGCCTGATGAATATTTTTGCTCAGAGTCTGTTTGCTTTAAAACTCCGCTCCTGTTCTTCTTTCATGTCCTCTGTCTCTGTCTCTATACAAAAAATGCCGGCTGGCCTGTAATCTGCGCATCTCCCTTTGAATCCCGTGGCCGTGTAACAGCACACACCCAGAAGGCAGCAGGTCCTTGAAGGAGGGCAATTAACACTGCTGGGGACGATTAGCGCGACCTCAGCGTTCGGTGACTATTGCGGCCTGTGAGTAAGACATCATCAAACGATGATGAAACATTCTACCGTCGCCTCTGAGAGGAGGAGAGCGCAACCCACAGAAATGCAATTGGGGAGATGGAGGGAAAGAATGAGAAAAGGAAGGTAAGTTGTTAAAGGTCAATGACGGACGTAAAGATACATGAACACGTCCATGGAGATTTCTAAAACTGTTACAAAACACTGTGATGGTGTCTGCGTATGTAGGTTACGTGGTTACTACATGTGCATATGTGTATCACTGCACAGTTGGCGTGCAAACTATTACTGCTTCAATAAGCATGAGCAATTAGCCAGTTCTTGATCTTCCCGCTTTGCCTTTTCTTTTTATAAGTCCCCTGCGAGGCTTTGTGGGCAGGATCCTGTGCCCACCTCACCTCCGCGCGGCGAGCGTCCCCAGACGCTGCTGACTGGGAGGGAGCTCATTACTTTCAGATGGGAGGCCGCTGCCAAGCAGAGAGGTGGGTCTGGATAAATTGTGCCTCCCTGTTTTTGTTACTCCGTTTGGTTTGGTCGCCCCCCACCCCAACTCGCTCAGCTCCGCTAACCACTCCACATGGTCTTCGCTTTTCTTTTTTCTTAATTCAGTTTTGTGGAGAGGGTTTCCGGTTTCCTTCGTTTAGGGGGCCGCCATGTGCTCCGCCATCACCCAGATATTGTTCAGGAGGACGAAGGAGAAGAGGAAGAGAAGCAGAGATGGAAATCATTTCAAGTAGAAACCCATGTAATTTGCCTCTGTTTAGATAGATAGATAGATAGATAGATAGATACTTTTTAAAAATTCAATACACACATTCATTTTGTAAAAAGACATTTATAAATCACTTAACAGAAACAATCCATAATACACAACAAAAACAGAAACGGTACAAAGAATGGCAAGGAAAATACTTCAGTAAGAGCTCAGAAATGAATAGTATTGCACACTGGCTATTGCACTAAATGAGTGAGTGTTTTGTGAATGTGCCTGAGTGATTCTGAGCTGTTCAGACAGTTAGTTGTCCTCCAAACCCCCACCTTGGCCCGCCTCATTATGGACTTTAATAGCTGAAGGCAGAAATGACCTAATACAGCTGATTTTCATTGATGCACCGATATCTATGATTTAGCAGTAAAGTCAGTACAAGGGGGTGGGGGGGGAGTAATATAAAACCAGACTCTCAGTGACCAACTGAAAACCAGCAGTGCAGTAGGAATGTATGTGCCATGTGTACCGATTAGTTTTGGTTGATCACTGTAGACCAGCTAGAGAGCAAAAAGAGCAGCTGGTAATCCAAGGCCTGACGTGTGAATGTGGCTCTGAATCTTAAGTGCTCACATTTGTCATGAGGTTTGGTTTTCGTGGCTGAAACGGGCAGCCGGAATTTAGGCCCATGACAGGTATAAACAAGTACGTACAGCTGTGAAGAACACCTTGTACTTTTACAGACCTCCCCCCTCATACCCCCACACACTAACACAGACACACAAACACACACATACAGAGATAGACACATACAGACACACAGACACAAACACACACATACAGAGACACACAGGCAGACACATGGACACACATACAGAGATAGACGCATACAGACACACAAACACATACAAACACACAGACACAAACACACACATACAGAGACACACAGGCAGACACATGGACACACATACAGAGATAGACGCATACA
>JAODKC010000130.1:2305562-2340487 GCA_026777985.1 Mormyrops attenuatus | reverse complement strand
ACTATCTGACATCATAGTCAATCTGGATGGACTATCTATTGCACCAAGTACTGTTGTTAAAAACCTTGGTGTTATTCCAGATTCTGATCTTTTGTTTGATGTTCATGCTTCTAACATTAGCCGTACTGCCTTCTTTCACCTGCATGATATTGCCAAATTAAAAAACAAGCTATCCTTTCAAGATGCAGAGAAACTGGTTCCTGTGTTTATTACCTCCAGGCTCGATTTAAAGTAATGTCTTATTCTCCAGTTGTCCAAGTAGGTCATTATATAAACTCCAGCTAGTCCAGAATGTAGCAGCCAGAGTCCTCACCAAAACTAAAAATTATGATCATATTGCCCCAATTTTAGGTTTTAAGATCCATTGTATGGCCGACCATAGCAGAGTCTATCGCTGAAATGCCTTTCAGAGCTCTACTGTCCTTGCAGGCAGGATGTCTCCTGTTGTACCAGACCACTGAATGGGCCTCTTCTGGTTTACAGAGACAGGGCAACCAATCTGTCAGGCTGCATTATCAAACACATAAAAGGCACGTCAAACCTTCTTGGTCGAAATCTCCTCCGTTTATTCTGGGCTCTCATAGGCAGAGAGCAGTGGTATCAATCCGACTATGGAAGAAGCAACATTTGTAAAGCATTTCTCATAACAGATAACTTGACAAATACTAGTGAATATATCCTTCCTTGTGATTACTTAAACGTTGCTATGGCGATAATTCTAACCAACAACTCTTCACTCTAAAGTAGTCGATGAAACAATACTACAGTTTTGAGAGAATGAGCATAATGGTCTTACACACTGGTGATGTTCAAATATGTTAAATATCCATTTTCTGTACCCGCTTGTTATATTCAGGGTCATGGGGGTCCGGAGTCTATCTCGGAACCTACAGACAAAGGGCAGGGAATTTCCCAGGAAGGGGCGCCAACCCATCGCAGGGCACACTTACACACAATTCACACCTACAGAAAATTTGGTATCTCCACATGGTAGAGTGGAGGTATCTGTGAAAAATGAAAATGATACTTTAAAAACATGTTGCAGGCCGTGCTGTGGCCTAAGATTTCATGCACCATATAACACCTCAGAAAAAATTAAACTCTCTGCAGACCAGTGGTGAAAAAGTATTCAGTGTGTTTTTCTTTAACTGCATCAGAAACATAGGCAAGAAAACTGAAGTGAAAGCCAAATCATAAATCTTTCTGTTTTCTTGCTTGGTGTGTGGAAGCCTACTAGCCTGACAAAGGTGATAATCGCCAATGAGTCACTGTCAGGTATCGTCACCGTCCCACTCTGTCCCTGCTTACAATGCTGCCACGGGCAATGAGAACAATAGCTGTAGGTGAGAGCAAAATAGTCTGCTAGCTAGCACATGTGGCTGGCCCTAAAGTATATCATATAGCCTAAAATGCACTGGGTTTGAAGAGTTATTAATATAACGCTATTTCAGAAAATAAAAAATAAAGTATTAGCGCTATGCCAGCACTTGATTAGAAAGCTGACATTTATGTGTGGTGTTCACATAATACCAGGATTTTGTCAAGGTTGCATGCCAGGGAAGCAGCACAGTAGTTGTGAGGTCAGGTAAACGCATGTTTATTCTGGAAAAATAACCAAAAAACACAGGACACACACAAGGCCGACGTCAATGACTGGACAGGGGTAAGACTGACTAGGAAGCACTTAATACACAAGACTAATTAACTACAACTAGTCACAGCTGGGAATACCGGGATTCCACACAAGGTAATCAAGGGGCGTGGCACACAGGAGGATCGGACGAGCAGGGAATGACAGTGTTTATTATAATTTAGTTACTAGCATACATTTTTAAAGTCAGTCCCACTCCGCCCCTTGCATAAGAATGTCTTTCTCTGTAGATATGATTATTCATCAGTGTGAGCTTTGGAATGAGGTAATCCCACTTTCTAATTTACTTTTTCAATTAAGAACAGCATGTTAATAACACTATGACCCAATGCATTTGGACTGTATGACATACTGTAGGGCCACCCACATGTGCTACCTAGTGAGCTACATTAAGTCATGACCCAAGATAGTGTCGTAAGGTTAGCAGGTTACACCTCTTTTCACCTCTCCTAAATAACGTTGAATTTTTTATGGACGTTGCTCCATCCTCCTCCGGTCCCTTTTTTCGCATCTTCCTTTCTTTCTCAGAACCACGTTTCACCACCCCCTGGGAAATCTCTCACTGCTCCTGATGGTTACTCCACCCCCGCACCTAACACAAAACATGTGGTCTGAAAATATCAGCACATGGAAACGATCAAATAAATTCAGTCATACTGGTAACCGGAAACGAAACATCCTTGAGGTCGATGGATTGTTTGTTTGATCAGTTGACGAGTGGACAATTTGTTAAAAATAGTACCATTTCCATAACAACATTTACACAGAACAGACAACTGATGCCCAACAGAAGCACTGTATGGTTGATTGAGTTAGTAGAGCACACCTCATGCCCCCGGTTTGGTAATATCATATACAGTATATAATGAAAATTATCGCTATTGACATTGTGAAAAATATTTTGCCTTATCGCTCAGCCCTATTCTGTATACATTTT
This sequence comes from Mormyrops attenuatus, assembly GCA_026777985.1. Lineage (NCBI taxonomy): Eukaryota > Metazoa > Chordata > Actinopteri > Osteoglossiformes > Mormyridae > Mormyrops > Mormyrops attenuatus. The sequence goes on along the minus strand of JAODKC010000130.1, from coordinate 2,337,899 downwards.
GGGCAAAAAAAGCAATGGATACCCTAAAAATGTAGTGACTGGTGTAATGCACTGGGTCTCTGTTTATTATAAGATGTAGTACAACAGAATCCCAAGCAGGGTGACCAGAAGCTTCCAGTAACAGTTACATTCCATCAGTAGGATGTTTGGTACCACCGCGAATCCTCAGAATTGCTTCAGCAGCTGGCTGGACCTTGGACACAAAAAGATCAGATTGAAGGAGAAATTAACTTGGATAAAGCACCCAAAAAAAGCTACTATCAGAAGATTCCCACCATGATGCAGTGCTGAAAGCTGTTAGCGATGCATAGTAGAAATGACATTTAGGCCTACGTATTTAGCCGATGCTAATGCACCGTACAAGTGAGGCATATAGCATATTTCAAATATACATGCTGTCAAGGAGTCGACTAGACATAAATGCAGCCAGGCTGAGCTTCCATTGAATTCCATTGAACTAATGTAAGAAGCATAGGAGGAAGAGTTACACAATATCTAATAAATGGTGCAAGAACCTATGACAACTATAAAAATCAGCTGACAAAATGTAATCCTAAAAGCATTCAGGAAACATGGAGTGAGGGAAGCTAGCAGAAGTGTTCCTGGAACAGATGGATCATGAGGTGTTTCTTGAAGGAGAACAATAAAATCCTATCATTAGATTCAGAGACTCCAGTGCCAACCATGACAACAAGGAACCAAAAGTTACACCTAAGCCTCGTGCCATGTGCTGCCTGAGCTGCAGGCATAGGGTCACCAGGATGCCTCACACACATGTCATGGGTGACTGCAGTGCCAAAGTTGAGTTATAGGTTATTATGACGTATCAAATGATTCCGTTTCCTTTAAATGACCGAATTAATCATGGCGTGTGTTCTGACTTACCTGCACGTCAATTACGGGAGGAGGTGCTGGGACAAAGAGAAAAATTAAGTTTCAGTCCTCCCTAATAATGCAGTCAGAGAGGTACTCCCACAGCCTGAAGAGCAAAACAGAGAGATTCAGAGTACGTTTCTACCCTCCGGCTGTCCGTACACTAAAGGAGGACTCCAAGTGACGTACACGCCACTTTACGCACTTTATACCATTCTTCACTTTTCATTTGACATCTTTCTGATTATTGCCTTTTGTAAATACAGTTACGGATATCCATACATACATGCATTTTCTATACCATTGCTACGGGCGCAAGGCAGGGAATGCCCCGGGATGGGGCACCAACGCAGCACTTACGGATATTTGCTTTTTATTTTCGACTTATTTAACTTTTTTATTTAATTATTATTGCCATATTAATCTTGTTTATTCTTATTTATTTTTCTATATTATTATTTTAATTTTTTTGTATTACGCATTTTCCATTTCGAGTACAATCCAGGAAGCAGTTGGAAAAGGCATTTCGCTTCACACGTGTACAGTATGTCTGTGTATGTGACATAACTTGAATTATTGGTGATACTGTTATTGTGGTCATTAATATTATAGTAATCCTCTTAAATCCAGGATTACTGATTGAGGAGTAAAACTCCTGAACATCCGCAGAATAAAATCTCTGCTAAGATTGATATTGAATTACTGCGGGAGAGATGTGTGACAGAGCCCTGGGAGGAGGGGCTGGCCTAGATAGCGACGTTAATACGGGAACTGATTGGTGAGATTTGTTATTCAGAAAAACTAAAATCAATCTGATCTGATTGGTTCCGGCGCGTCCATCTGGTTTCTGACCAATAAGAAGCAAGTACGTTGATTTTTTTTTTGGGAGAGAAAAGAGAGGACGCGCTAATGTCCCGCCTCAGGCTGGGACTTTCTGTGTCTCCATTAATACGCAAGAGGTTTGTTGGGCTGCTAGGAGACGAATTGGGAGGGAACTATTTGGAGATCCTTTGGTTTCGATTAAAGGATTGAAAGTATCTAGACGAACAGGGAGATTACGATGTGCGTTGTCCAATACTAAAGTCTTGTCATCAACCAGATTTGTTTTATTATCAGCGTGGTAACATTCCGCCTACTTTATCACCATAGTCGCTGGTCTTTTAGTTGGTTTGACGCCATACGTGTACATTTTTGGTCATTCATCTTTTCTGAGTTTGCGGACGTGAAGATGCGCAGGGGCGGCTCGATCCGCCGCTGATTTCGGTCCGTTTCCTCGTTCGTTTCCAGCGCTCCGGGATGGCATCGCGGCTGTCAGCGTTGCTGTGCCTACAGTGGGGTGAGTTATGCCAGATACTACATTTCTGTGTTTATGACGAGTCCCTGCTGTCTCCTGTACCGTCCCCCGCACTGAGCTGCAAATCCATCTGTTATACTTAATCCGCCCATTCCGTAATGGGAAATACACGACCACGACTTGTTCGTCCCCTACTTCCCACTGTTTTCTGATTTCTTCGTTTTGAAAGGAGTCGATAACGCAATATCGTCCTTATCGCACTTGGCATCTCCTGATTTTAGTGGCGCATTATAAAATATAGACTAATCCAAAGCAGGAAAGGGGAAATTAATTAATTTGTTCCTCTCGGCTTAATATCTTGGAATACATAACTAATTCATAAGAAAAAGCATGTATATTGATTTACAAGAAAATAAATCTTACGTATTCATTTCCATAAAGAGGAACACGACATTTGACTGATATTTTATACAGTGTTTCTTAATAATCAGTATTAAAGCCAAATGTTTTCTTGTTTTCACGTGTATAACATTAGTGGCGTTGGTTGTACCTTAATTCAAACAGTTCGCTTTCATTAGGACATAATTTCCCCTTGAAACCCCCGCCCCCCCACATGTGTACATCTGCATGGATCCCCGTCGTAGCTCCGTGTCAGCCCGTGTCGAGGCCACGCTGTAATTAACGCTTTATCCGCTTATCCCGCTGTCTGCTCGCACAGTCATCTGTCTCCCCTGTGGCACTTATTTATGTAACATTGCAGCGATCCTTGGTTTTTCATGCGCCCGTTTTCTTAACTCTTCTGTGAGAAGTCAAACCAAGCGTATAAATCTCCGGTGCTGCTTACTATTAAGTCCCTTCTAATATTATCTTGTAATTTTTACAGTGATTCTAATACGCTTCTGGACTGTACAAGGCGCAAGATCTGTAGACTGCTTAAACTACTGCGTTTGTCAGAGGCGGCTATATATATAAAAATGCAGGAAAATGCTTCACCTAAAGGGTTTCATGGAGAAATAATACGAAATGTACGCGAATGCATAAAAAAAAAACTGTGTTTTACTGAACAGCCATTTCTTAAAGTGTAACATGCAAGATTCGTTAGACTTTAAATCGTGGCTGTAATTCGCAAAGTAATTACCTATTAATTATCTAAAAAAAGAAACCCTTTGAAAGGGGCACCAAGATGGACGTTTGTCATTTGTACAGGAAGTAAAACCTGCCTCGCGTTTCAGGTTTATCGGCATTTCTTTTGGTGGCGTAATAGTCGTTTTCTTATCGGTCCTCGACATCAGTTTCTTAAACACGTGGTCGCCGTTTCCAGTTTCGAACAAATATTTCCTGATAACAGACAACCCGTTCCTATGTGAAAGGACCAAAGTTAGAAATATAATACCATATAAGCTGAGTTAGGAGCTCTGGATTTCGGTCCGGAATCCAAAAGCATACTGTATAAGTTGAATTATTATCCCTGCGTATCAGAATTCCAGACATGTCATAAGGAATTTAATTGGGATCTGTGGGGTATTGATTTGGCATCCAAAGATATGTCATGTCGTTTGAATAATGAGCGCTGGCTACCAGAAATATAGTCATATACATTGTAATATTTCTGTATCATAATTTTATACTTTAAAAGTTAATAGGTAGTATATTTATGTAGCTAGACTCATAATGAGTTATAATGAGGATTACCAGAACACTCACCAGAAGAGGAAGTTATCCAGAAGAGGAAGTTATCTATATATACAGATATTTTGGCTTCACTTTTCCACTAATATAATTTAGTTCCCTTTAAACAATGTGATCATCCATGTGGCATGTGGATTACACACGGCCTGACCCCACTCCCTGCTGTCCCTCTCTCTCACAGTGCTCCAGTGTGTCTTTTGCCGTGATGTCACCGTCCCCGCTGGCCCGCTGTATCGCGTGGCAGGGTTTCCGCTGACACTGCCCTGCTCAGTGACCGGGTATGAGGGCCCGCGCACGCAGAACTTTGAGTGGTTCCTGTACCCAGAGGACTCGGGCAGCCGGCAGGTTGGCATCATCTCCACACAGGACCGGGGCTTCTCCTACGCCCCCTTCCAGCCCCGCGTCCGTTCGGGCGAGGTGCGGGTGGAGAGGGACTCGGGTGATCGGGCCGCTCTGGTGGTGCAGAGGCTGCAGGCCGAAGACCAGGGGCGCTACGAGTGCTACACCCCCAGCACCGACACGCGGTACTATGGCAACTACAGTGCATCTGTGACCGTCATAGGTATGAGCCATTTTCCAGGTGCTGTACTGCAGTAATATTAGAGACCTTCAGTTACAGGAATATCATTAAGAAGAATTCAAATTTCTCCTTGTGGGGAAATATCATCATCTTTTTTCCTTAATTGTAGTTATGGAACCTTCTGAAGGTTAATTAAATCATTTGTATGGTGTGTCCTGTAGACCAAGTAGTGAAACACGACGCCACTTGCCAGTATCTAATGCAAATGTACTTACTTTCTGGTTTTCTTGGCCACTTCCCTTTTTTTAATTCTATGGTTATGCCTCTACCGGCAGTGATCCCTGATACGCTCCAGATAAGCCACTCCCACTCTCTGAGCCGGCAGCCACTGATAGAAGGGGCGGAGCTGCAGCTGACGTGTGAGGCCGCCGTCCAATCCAAAGAGCACACTCACCTGTCTGTCACCTTTGGTGTGCGGGGCGGGGCTGGATCCGGGGCTGTTACCAGTGGGCAGGGACATAACCTGAGGGAGATCATCAGCATTGGCCGTGAGCTGGCCGTGATCCCCGGCCGGGGCGGAGACTATGAGAGGCGGTACCAGGATGGTGAGATCTCCCTGGAGAAGAGGAAGGGGAAGTCCACGGGAGACCGGGACTTGTATGTTCTGAAGATGGCCACTGTTGCCCCGAGTGACTCCGGTGCCTATTTTTGTGAGGCAACCCAGTGGATTCTGGACCCTGATGGAAGCTGGACGAAGCTCGCCCACAGGACGATGGAGCTGGGCGACCTGACTGTGAGACCGCTGGGTCAGTACTCACCTTAGTCCATATGTCAGTCCCGTACTGTGTAACATAGAATATAGAGCCTTGTGCCTGACCAGTGTTATAAAGGAAAACAAGTACTGGATTAATCATCCATGCAAAACACCTGAAAAATGCAAACCTTTATAAATTAGCCATAAAAGGTGTTTTTGACCAGCAATGCATGACAACATACGTAACCAAAACAAACTTGGGATTAATTGTTATGAAGTATTTATCAGTGCAAACTGAAATAGCTATAACTAAGTAAAGATACAGTATTAACAATACAATACTATAGTATTTAATTAGTAAAAGCATCATCTGCAGGACAAAGGTTATTTAAATCATCATTCTGCTTCACGGTCATGCACATGTTAATAAAAAAAGGAATAGAAACAAAATTTGCAAAAAACCCAAGAAGAGATTTGCCTGGGTGTCTGGTTATGATCGTTTGTGGCTGCATGCTGCGAAAGGTTTTGCCTGTTACAGTAAAAATTAAGAATAACCCCTGGAGTCTGGCTTACCACTTCCCCTGATACCTGTCCTTTTTGGCTTACTGTGTTTTTTTATGTGAAAGTGTTAGTTCCCTGCTGCCGTCACACCCTTATAAATTAAGCTAGACATATATATATATGAATGTATAGATGACCGACGACTATAGTGCAGTAGGTTAAAGAGCCAAGCTGAACATAACTGTGATGTCATCTGCAGATGCTGGATCAAAACAGCCAGTATTTAGTAACTCTCAGCTTTGTCCTTTAAAAAGGAGCGGCAGCCCACAAACGTAATCAAGGCCAATATCCCTGGCTGCATTTATGATGTTCCATGACGCTTTTCTGAGATCAGAGCAACGTTTATACAGGCTGCTTTTCTGCAGTGTGTAGACTTCCTGTCGTGCTATTTTTAGGGTACTTTGAGTTTGTTTCGTATTAGCAATATATGTAGCAGGAGGTTTGATGTGTGTAAAGTTAGGTGGCATAAACAGGGGCAGGGCCCCAGCTGAAAGCTGATTGGCCCCTGGAGTGCCCCCTCCCATGTCACTCACCAAATCAAAACATATGATAGTGTATTGATAAAGGTTACCCCCTCTGTATGAATTATGGCCCTTCTTATGCCCCCCGCCTGGAATCGCCCCCTGTACAGTTGATTTAAACCTCTCCACCCTGCTGTAGTCTTAGTGCCGCATTCTGCTTGCATTCCAGCTGACACCTTGATGGTGAGCACCACCCCTAGCGGGGGGGTAAACCTGCCCATCGGCTCCCCCCTCAGGCTGACCTGCGAGGTGTCCGGTGTGGGCGCCTGGAACCGCTCGGCGCTGCTGGTGAGGTGGACACGGCGGGGGGGCGGGGAGGGCGCGGCAGCGGCTCCCGAGGTGGAGGTGGCCCGGCTGGGTCCAGATGGGGTAGCGAGTTGGGGCGACGACACCAGCCGCGGCGGGGGCGGCGCCATGGAGATGGAGGCGCAGGGGAGGTACTCCCTCCGCCTGTTTTCGGCACACCCCGGCGACTCGGGGACATATCGCTGCATCGTAAGCATCTTCGCCGGACGCCGGAACCCGGGACCGTCCAGTCCAGCCTCCATTACCCAGAGGTCCAATGGGGTGGCCGTCAGCTTCACAACCAAAGGTGAGGAATTCGCCTCCCCATTACACTTCAATTACTCATTCACAGTTTCACATTAAATATCTGTCAAATATGTAGCAATTAGTCAGATGTTAATTAATACAGTATAAAGCACATCAGAGCTGATTTTCCACAAGGGCTTTAAGGGATAGATAATTATTTGCGGGCACTGAGAGTAATCATGACTCATGTCGTGAGCACATTTCGTGTCAGTTTTAATTGCACTTATTTTACTGGGTTTCATTTTATTATGGCTATAAGGGGCTCCATAATTCATTCATTTACAGCTTTGGCCTCAGTAAGATTCTTCACAGGTTATGGTCTTTCTTTCCTCCTGTCCCTGATCCCTGCTCAGAGGTCCGTGTGGCCGCGGTCGCTACGCTAGCACGGGGACCTCTCCGAAAGCAGGGAGACACCATCACTTTGCTCTGCAACGTTACCGTGACGACCACAGGCCCGTACCAAGTGGAAGTGCAGTGGTTCCGTAAGAGGGAGGAGCCGGGGTCGACCGAGGAGGTGCCCACGGGAGACGGGCACGCTCCACTGCTGGCGGCTGTGACGCACGAGGGCCTGTCCCATCTCCACGGCAACTTTGGGGATGTGAGCGTGGACCAACCAGAGCAAGGTTACTACCGGTTACGCATCCACGGTGCCCAGATGGAAGACCAGGGGTACTACACATGCCAGGCGGAGGTGTGGGGGCAGGACCCACATGGGGCATGGTACAGCACAGGGGTGGCGGCAAAATCCATGCCTGTCAACGTCTACTTGTATTCCCGTGGTAAGTCTGTGGTTTTTTCATAGTTGCTTGACCTCTTTATAATTTTCCCTGGGAAAACACTGGTTCGCAAACTCAGATCGATTTACCCTCCCCCGTGTTCCTTTCTCCCCAGCGATCGACCTCCTCCTCATTCCCCTGGTAGTGGGCGTGTCCTCAGCAGTCTTTGTGGGTGTGGTCGTTGCTGGCACAGTGACCTGCTGCTTCATGAACCGCCTGGCCAGGCGCCGCTCTCAGAAATAGCACGCATACTTCTGGGAGATGACGGGAGGAACGGCTGCTGCGTCGTGTAAATGTTTACTTTAGCGATCACAAACGTGTGGCATGCAGCAGGTCTCAGGAAACAGTAGAAGGGTTTGCAGAAACAGACATCATGGAGGACCCACAGCTGGACCCTGTAATGTAGAAAGTCCGTCACTGCAAGTCTGTCGTCCATGCCAGTTTTTCATCATCATAAAAACCGTCCTAAGGCTGTCTCTCAGAAGGGAATCAGAATTCTTAGCAAACAGCCATAAGCTCATTCCCTCTACAGAGAAAAACAGTTTTTTTTTAATATCCCTGGTTTATATGTGACTTACTTGAGTGTGTTGTCATAAGATCTCAGGGCAGAAGTACCATGTGGAGGAAAATATTGAGTATAAATGACAGTTAAATGCTGGGAAATATGCCACTGATTGTAAAGTCATCTCCGGTCTTCATCCGCCCACTAGGGTCACATTCTGCAGTCATTACTGAGTGAATGGTCTGTGCGGGTCATATCCAAGGCCAACTGATGGTCGCTGCTGCCTGATCAGCGCGGTAAAAGGATTTTCTATCGCAGGAGGCCAGCGTGGGGCGACAAGGTAGGCTTTGGAGTGGGCGGTGCTGAGAGGAGAGACCCCACCCTCGTGGAAGCCTGGGATCGCGAGACCGCAACGCCGGCTTCTCACGCCTCAAAGTCGCGAGGGCGAGGCCGGCCGTAGCTGTTCCTGGCGCCCAGACACCTGCCCCGGGCCCAGGAATTTAGCTAGTTATTAACTTAGCTAGCAGTTTGGGCAGCTTCAGTCAACCGATGCAGTATTAATGGCGTTTCTGGCAGACAGTGTTGTGCTGCAGGTGTGGATAATGCAAACGTGTGTATTCAGGGGAAGTGGGATGTTTTTATTTTACTTTAGTTTTTTTATTTCTGTGAAGTGCAGGTAGCCATGCAGCAAGCTTTCAGATAGGCAGATGTTTACTGCGTTCTTGGCGTTGGGTTCCAGCTGTTCCCCAGTTTACTGCAGTCTGGCACTGAGTGAGGAATGAGGCTTTGAAGCCACACTGGGTGGGACTTGTGTGCTGTCGTCAATGGCAACCTGTTTCTGATTGGTGAATCCATTGATTCCTATTGGGGTAAACCAGGTAGTGATTGGTCACCTGTGATAGTCCCGGCCAATGTGGGCTTCAGAGTGGTGCATTGTGTCAGAGTAGCCCACCTGGGTCTCTTGTGATAACTCTTGCGTCTTTCCAGATGAACCTTTGATAACCTTTTTCTTGTCTGGTCACTCCATTTCTCACCCTGGCTGCTCACTCGAGCAGCATCGTCGGCATTTCCTTATGTTTTGGGATCCACGGTTTGCTTAAATAAAATGTGGTGCTGTCTGCTTGAGCAGTTGAGCTTCTGCAGCCTGGTTCTGAACGTGGATGGAGGTTGGACTGGAGGCCTGTCCATCCCTCTGCAGTAGTGCTATTTGCTTCATTTCAGTAACATCCAGTTATTGTGTTTGCCCCTTAAATTAAATCCATTAATATAAAAGGATTTCCAGCATTCTATAACTAGTATCGTAACCACTAACTCGAGCCTTTGCATATTATGAAAAGAAGACTGTACTGCCTTTGGTATTTACCTACAGGGATAAACTCCTTAAGACTGATTTATCCCTGAAACTAAACAGTCCGTGTGATTGTGGTGCTAAAAGATGGTCCCAGATGGAATTAATGACGTTCATGTGAAGTAGCTCCTAATCCCTACTTTACGGTTTCCTGTCTTTGATTCTCTGATGCACGAACTGTGTAAATATCTCGTTCACTGAATATGTCCTTGAAAACAGGCAGTTCCCTGTGTGAGCATGGGCTCCAACACAAATGCATGTTAGTGTGGATATAGGGGCTGTTCAATATGCACTGTTCTGTTTTGTGACTAAGATGTATTTTTATGAGTTCGTAAAACTTAAAATTGTGACACGTTTTCATGTACACAGTTATCTTGTGTAATAGTTCTTTGCAAATCCCCAATAAACAGTGCGTTGGTAACGTGTCAGTGTGGTCCTTTATGAATTATTCCATATCTCTAAAGTAACAAAAGTATCTTTCCATAATGAATGAAAGGTTTTCTTCAGCCAGGTAGACCTGAGCCAGCCCAGCATGTGTCTTTTGGATGTGAGGCTTGCTTGAAGATGAGGCCGTTCCTATCAGGCCATCATAACAACCAGTGGTTTTCTGTCTTTCTTGGCTCATGGTGTCATCATGATGTCATCATGATGTCATATTTCTGCGTCGCATACACAATCACATTCAGCCACCTGAAAATTCAGCCTTTAAGAGTGAAGACAGTGCGTGACACTGTTGCATCACACCTCCAGCACTGGGGACTAAAATCTGTCCTGTGTGTCATTTTTGCATGTCCTCCCTGTATTGGCCAAGACATGCAGTTTGGTGTGCTGGTGTCTCTAAATTGCCCATAGCGTGTGATTATATGCCCTGTGGGTGTCCTATTTAGGGTGCCCCCTGCTGTTCAGGAAAGACTCCAGCCCCCTATTCAACAACCCTGTAATGAAAAATTCTTTTTGGCTCCTCATTTTGTTATGCAGGGCATGTTTATGTCCATTGTTATAAAGGTTCAGTAATTGGATGCTGCTGCCCCAGAAACCTCTGGAGACAATAGAAACTATTTAGTCTATAACTACTATAGCGACTAATTAAGCTCCCATAAATCAATGATTCAGATGCATTCTGATTGGTTGTGTACTCTCCCTCCATCCATCTTCCAACCACTTATCCTTAGCAGGGTCTTCCAGGCACCACGGGGCACAGGACTAAGATAGCCCATAGACAGGACTAATGTAGCCCATAGACAGGACCAGTTACGTATTAGCTGCTGGATTTAATCGCTTGCCTGAAACACTGAGGTCAGAGAATCCTTTGCGTGGCCATGGAGACCAGGCACATGGAGCCCTGTTGGCTCCCTCTGAGATACCGTGGTTACAGGCGGCAGGTTCACCATGTCCATGTATTCCTGCCATCTGGAGATTTGTCTCCAAATACTGCTGTTAGAATATGGGAGGGGAAAAAAAAGGTTGAGAAATGGGGAATTCTGAAAGTAATTTAGGCACCAAGCTGGAAAAGAGGGGCGTCGTCATGAAAGCAGACAGAGCTGGAAGCCTCTTTAAGGTTCACTGCATCCTCCAGTGCCCCATCCCTGCCACCCTAAATGAGAGCACCATACAACTGCAAGGAAGATCCACTGATATGATTTTGGCCTGTTCTACGAAGGGACCGGCAGGTTGAATGGGAATTCTAGAAGAAGGCCGAGACGATGACTGGAGTCGTGCGGAGGGAGATGGAGAGGCAGTTGTGGAAACGCAGACAGCCTGAGGTAGCAAACCCACAGGCTGCTCAGGGGGACACTGTACCAGGCAGGGTGATCACTGTGATTATCTGACTGCTGCTGTGCAAGATTAAATTAGGGGGATTAAACTAGCCTGCGAAGCAATATGTCTGCAAGATCTGTTTGGCGCTTGAGTGGCTCCTGGAGATGTCCCATAGTGACGATTCTGATGTTGTGGATACAGGGTCCCGAATTTATCTGCTGTTGCTAAGCAGGGATTCTTAGTGGACAAGCTGGACTTCTCGTTACTTCTAGCACCCTTTGTTAATCCTTTCCCAGCCATGAATGTTTATGTATTAACGTTCTTTATTATAGACATGTTGTTAGAGCTTAAAAAGAGCAAGACCAGGAGGATTAGTTCATGGAGAGATGAAGAGCAGCAGTGAAATATTCCTGTTGATTTATTAACAAAAGGTTAAGGTCATCTAATAACATAAGTCAGAGTAGATTTATAGATACAGTCACATGAGTGCTGGCAGCGTACAGTGGTACCTCAGAACTCGAAATTAATCCGTTCAGAACTCGGGTTGGAATCCTAAAAAGTTCTGATCGAACTTTCCCCATAAGAAATAACGGAAAACCAATTAATTGGTTCCTGGCCCCAAAAAATAACACCTAAATATGGTTTTGTTTTAGCACTTAAACACAAAATGAACAGGATAAAATAAGAAGAGTATATACTGAACACATCTAAGCACATTTATCAAAACAGTAATTTGTAAAGTAAGAAAATAAATGTTTCCAAACAATGTGTAAAGTTAAAAAATACATTTTTCAATAATTTCTTTTTTTTAACTAAACTGTGGTTCGCGCTTCACCACTTTTGCTGCTGCTTTTTTTGGAGCCATGGCTACCAGTAAAAGATTAACCTGAAAGAAAAATTAGCACACTTAATTTTTCGCAAACGCCGCACTAACACTGTACGCCGCGCGTAACATTTTTTTCTTAATGGCTTCCAAAACGATAAAGAATGTACCCCAACACTACCCCAAGCCATACCCCACCACTAGACTATGCCATGCGGTCTATTGTTTATTTTTATTATTACTCTGTATTCGTTCATTTGTTCGTAAATCGCAAACTTTTACTCTGTAAAATTTGTTACTCTGCTTCCGCTGAGATACGTGCCGCGTGACTCATTTCCCCGCGCGTACAAGTTATCTTAGGTCGCCTATCACGGTTCGACTTCTGAGATTCAGATCGAGTTCTAGGTCTTTTTTTTTTTTGAACTGGTTGGTTCGACTTAAGAATTTCGAGTTCTAATGAGTTCGAGTACTGAGGTACCACTGTACTTTGGTTTGGTTTTACAGATCTGCTGAGATCCAGCACCGTAAATCACAGACAAAGACAGAGGTTAATCCAGCAGGATCTTGGCAGATGGAGTTTTAAATACTGACGATCGTTCTTTAGAGAGGAGGTGGGTTGAGTTATTCTACATCTTTTTAAAAGAATAGTACTTCTTCTCCAAACAGGCTTTATATTTTACTGTTTTCTATGTCAGTATTGATTTTGGGTGAAACCTTAAGATCAGTTGCAGCTTATCCGGTAAAGCCAACTCAGTAGTATGTTGAAGGATAGGTACGGTCGTTTTGTAATCCCGGGAAAACATCCGTCACCTGCGGGGCCTTCACAGTCTGACATTCCCTCAAAGCTCTGAGAGAGGAATTTGATACAATGCTGCAGGTACAAATGATAGATCAAGTCGAGAAAGCAATCTGAAATCAAATCTCCTGCCAAAAGCAACCTCGATCGCAAAAGAAACAAAGAGAAACCACCAGGAAGGGCATATTTAGGAAGGAGAGTAGCTGGTCTCCGGATCGAAGATAATTTAAGATATTCTGTATTTATCCCAGGGGTAAACTCCTTAGTGCTGCTTCATCCTATTCATAACAGTTTATACTATTACTTTGCTGAGTAAATGGCTTCATTGTGGTGTAAAATGGTCTCCAATAATAAATGCATGTTAAATTATACATTTCCTTTAACTGGAAGAGTATGACAGTAATTGCATCCCTCAGCAGGAATAGTGGAGTGAAGATGGATGGATTTGACAGTAGGAAATGAACAAAGCCTTTGGGAAAGTAAAAAAAAAAGCAGAACGACTAATAATTTATACCATCTGGTGATGTAATAATTTATAAAACGTACAATAAGATTACAAGCGAGTTTCTCTTACATATCCAGCCCTTCCTGTCTCCAACCACCCTGTTCTGTTACTGTGCCTCTTCTCTTTGCTACTAGTGAGGCATGTGGGTTTTGATCTGCCCTTAGACCCGAGCCGCCAGGTCGGGGGTGGATCGCTGTGTAGTCGCTGTCTTAGTGGATCAGATAACGTCACGCTCCATAGCTACAGGACCAGGACCGGGGTATGACCAGCTCCCAGTAGCTCCTCTGTTATACACACAGCAGAGAGAGTATTCATCAGCAGGTTAGTACCACAAACTGACATTTAACACCAAGTTAGTGCAGGTTTCAAGACCACAAAGGGGACATTTGACACCTTTCTCGGTGGGTGAAAAATCACTAGTCATATCAGTGAGTGGTGCTGATGTGCTTCTGTGTGCTGGTATGTGGAGTCGGCATAAAGATAAAATGTAGTTCAGAACAGTTTTCCGTTTCTGTTTTTTACTGAAGGCCTTTACAAACCAGACTCTCTCAAATTCCTCAGCTTCTCCGATACTGGTTTTAACCATTGTGTATAATCATTAAGCCAGGGTATAGTTTTAGCTGTGAATTAGCCATGGTCAAATGAAGCCTCATGAACCATTTGCTGTATTTTTTGACCCCACCAGAGGGTGCTCTTGGCCTGCTTTGGGGCATGCGTTGAGCCCTTTTTTTGAATAGACAGCACAATCTAGTGGGGTCAGAAAAAACAGAAAGGGGTTTATGAAGCTTCATTAGGCCATCACTACTGTCAATCATGTTTTTGTCCTTTTGTCTTGCATCAATTTTAAAGGGGGATCAGAATGTAATGAACATATGCTGTGTTACTAGGAGCCCTTAGCAAGGGAATGACCTGCTAGCCCTGGATGTACAGCTACACATTTGTGTCAGCTAAATCTGCACTACAGACAGGGGTGGAGCTAAAGAATTTTTGATACTAGCCAACTGGGCTAGATCAGTAAAAAAATTACTTGGTTACATAAATGCTCGCTAGCCCACAATGTACAATGTAATGTACAATGTACAAAGCGACCAAAGGCATCACATAATAATATTATTATTAATAATAATAATAATATAACGCAGAATGAGATTGATCAGGTCCTTCAAGTTGATTGGCTAATTGGGATTGGCTAAGATGACCCTACATGTGTCATCAATCCAGTGAATTTTTAGACAGGCAGAGATGAAAATGCCACAAAATTTTGTTCAGATTTTTGTACTGGCAATTCATATAAATTATTAACCTCAAGTGAGTGGGCAAGCTTCATTTCCATTCCTGACTACAGACTTTCTGAAACAGCACTTTGGCAGGTAATGGCATTGGGCAGGATGTGTGAGTGTCTGCATGAAACTAAAGCTATTATAATGTCTCCCTGTGTGTCAATTTCGCATTTTCACTAAGCTAATTAGCTACAACTTTTACCCAGAGTTGAGTACTCTGTGACTGTGACTCTTTATACTCAACTGGCTGGTTGAAAAAAATTTTTGGTCCACCTCCACCATTCATAAACGTGGGTATTTTACCAGAGCAGTGTAGGGTCAGGCACCCTGCTACAGGTCCGTGCTACAAGTAGGATGGCTGAGAAGGACAGTTGAGGGATCGTGTCGCGCAGTACCCACCCCTGCACGTGGGCAGTGTACCTGCGCGTACCACTCATGGCAGTACAGGCACACCTGCACCCCCTGGCCGATGAACAGGCAGGTCCACATGATGACGTTCCACATGGGACCCTTGCGCTTGTCGTTTAGGGTGAAGTTGAACACCACTGGAGGAGGAGGAAGGGCTCAGTCAAGGCACAGGATCCCAGCAATCCAGGCGGATGCACAGTATCCTAGTTAGTGTTGCCTTTAAAATTCTGGATGAATTCATGGAAGGTTTCTATAAATCACTGTGATGTTATTGCATTTGTGCGGTTAAAAAAAAATCTGTTATTAACAACACATGCATTTTTGTTTGATAAAAATTATGACATTAATAAAACACTGTTATTAGATCAATCATAGTACAAGAAATGTAATAATATTTTCAGTTTCACAGTTTTAAGTTCATTTTATGAACTTTATTCTCAGTTGTCCTTTTAAACCCGTAAGCAAATTGATGTCGTAACACAATAATGGTTCATTAGGCCCACCGGAAATCGACTAATGAGCAGCATGTGGCCAAAGCCAATATCTGTGGTCCTGTTCGCTTGCTGCATTTATTGATGAAAAGAGCAGAGTCACTTTGGGAGGCCCAGCAGAAGAGCGAGGAGGGTTGGCCTTACCTCCGATGACGGCGAAGAGGCAGAACATCACGGGGTAGAAGAACCCAAAGCAGAGGGTGAAGACGTACTCGTGCACCAGCGCCGACATGAGGAACACGGACAGCATGGCAGCAGTGCGGAATTTGCGTCTGGTCAGCTGGGAGAGGCGGGACAATCAGATGGACAAACGGGCTTCAAAAAAATGGTGGACAGAATAATCGTGCACGTCACTCACACGCTGCTTTAAGCTGGTCCCCACTGCTTACTTTACTGCTTCCCATGGGGGACTCTATATCCCTTCTGCTGCTTCCACAAGTGAAAATCAATATTTTTCTATTGAAAATACATGGGTTAAAAATATTCTCAGACATAAACAGACAAAGTGGTAGTAAGTACTAAATATAAATTAGGTAGTAAGTAGTGAATACTTTAAATATGACTGAGTGCCGTACAGAATCATTGCAGCTAACATTTCCAGTGATTATCCGGATCCAAAAATCCCAAATAGATTCAGCAGCCAAAACTAAAGTGTAAAAATCAAGCCGAAGGGTTCTCCGAAATTAACTATGTGAATTAATACTAATTATATAATATTGTTGTTGGCATATTGCAGTGTGTGGCATTCTCCTGATATTACCAAATGGGAGAAAAAGCGATATGACTGATAATATACGACAGCGCTGTACCCAGAGAAAGTCTTGATAGTAGTAGTAGTAAAGCCAGTCGTGAACCAGCACATTCCACGTTCTGTAGTAGTTGGCAAAAGATGTGGAGTTCCACCAGTCCTAGAAACAAGAACAGGCACACGCATCAACAGTGAATGGGAGGAGACCCCCACACGCTGAGGCAGATTTGGGGTCACTGAGTCACCTGAGCTACGTAAGCCTGGACCGTGAGCGTAAAGCCAACATAAGCATTCTCAAACCCTCAGGGGCCGCTAGTGGACTGGAAACAGGTTTGAAATGATTATTATGTTTAAATAACTGAAGGTAACTGGAACAGATCTGGCAGGGAAGAGGGACAATTCTGAGAAAGCGATTGGCCAGCAGGGGGCGCCGGTTTACCTTGTAGAACATGCGGTCGGCAAAGCGCAACATCTCGGCGAAGGCATTGAGCCAGCAGTGCAGGAAGGCAAAGAACGCCAACAACAGGATCAGCATGCCTGCAGCCAAAGAGGTTGAAAAAGTCACCCAACACGAGGCCGCAGAGACCTGATGGGGCAATAAACTTGGCTGCAGAGACCCTCTGAGACACAGCCATAACTGAGCTACTGAGCTCCACTCTCTCCATTTAAAAAAAAAATCCCACTAACAATGTTTGTCAGTTTTTCCCTAACAAAGTTTTCATACAACGTACTTAGACCACTAAGAACACACACATGGTCCTGAGAGCAAGTGAGTAAGATGTGGCACAGAGGGGCCACGGTGTTAGTCACATGATCGCAGTGGTACCTGGCAGGGTGGCGTGGAGCAGCGAGAGCACCAGCGTGCGCGTGCTAAGGGGATGGTTATTCTCGTTCATCAAGACAGGGATGCAGAGCCGGACGAGGATGAAGTAGAGGTAAAACAAACAGCCCAGGAACTGTCCGAAGAAAGGAAGCACTAAGGGTAAAACTATTCGCCGGATGGCGTCACTTTGCAAAGGATGGCAAACAGTAACCATATTCACCAAAGTTTGTGAGTTTGGAAACCGCTCGGGTAATGTTACAGTGCAATGTTATTTAAAATAACTACGATTTGAGGTCAAGTATTTCATTACTGTACGCAAATGCGCAAGTCTTAAATTTACTCAGCAATGATTTTCTGGTACTCATCAGTATAAATATTACTGCACACTACCACAGGAGGGTGCCCATTGACATGAATAGCCGTGAGAAAGTATTTTCTCTGTCTTCGAATTTTTCTGGATGACTGCCTACTTTTGGCACTGAATGCCACCAGACCAGCGCTAAATATCAGATCAAAGGGAAAGTATGCAAACAAATAGCACAATGTGGATTATCCATTCTCTGAAATGCAGGGTTATTTACACTATACCAGTAATGGATTTTTTTGGTTTTCCTTTTTGGTGTGATCTTGTTGCACTAAAAAAAGTGCCACAACCTTACTTTTCAGTCACATAAGGAATTTAAGTGTCTATTAATGTTATACTGTTTAATCAAACTAATTAAAATGGTATGGCAGTAAGAGAATACAAGATGACCTCTGTATAATGTAAAGAAATATAAAACAATATTGTCATTATGAAATCATAATTACTGGCCTTTAAATTGTCAGCTTTTGAAATACAGCCAGCAATATAATTTTCAAAAGAGAATGGATGGATAATGGACGGATCCCTCTTTTAATTTTGCTAGATTGTTACAATATTTTACATCAGCAAATGGGGGCTAAACGCTTCTAAAGAATAATTATGGCTTGAAGTGGTCCTTGAGAGTGGGTGTTGATACTAGGAGTAAAAATAGTTTTAACAACTGGGAAAGTGTTATTGAACTGGGAAAATGGAGTTGTGTCCCATTAAGTCCGCTATGGTATTAAAGACCAATGTAATTTGGATTTCATTAGGACTCAGGATGCACATGATGGCTGGTGTTCATATAGGTGAAACTATTAGTTCTTTTATGTGGATTGCATGAAGGAAGATCGTTCTTCATACACAAAGTTTTTATGTTTGATCATTTTTCACATCAGATAAGCACTGAAGTTTGAGTCACTTTTGGCTTCAGACTCTATCAATATTCTACAAAGGTGAAATGTAAGAGTTCTGGCCATCAAACTGGCTACTCTACACAATTAATGATCATTGGAGGAATATTTTGGCTCATGATGCAAAGCACTTTAAAATTGTGCTGAAGATAATAGGTGCTTGTCTTACCTTAGCAAAAGTGACACCAACATAGTTCCACCTAATATATGGATTCCTGTTATTGTGGAGAATATGATCTTTAGACACATGACGCAATAATGACTGCAAAAATAACACTACTAGTGCCACTACAAGTAACAGTAAGACTAATGATAATAATCGTCACAATAAAAGGCAAAGACCTTTGAGCGCAATTAAGCGATTGGAAAGTAGGACAAAGGTTAGCACTGATGCACCTTTGACACATCAGCGATGCTCTGTCAGTAACTAGGTGTTTGTGGCCTTTTAATGCCACACAGTACTGTGATCGTGTATTCTGTCGCACTCTCACCTGGGGTAGGACTCTCTGTAGATGAGAGTGGGGCAGAAGAGGAAGTACAGGTAACTGGAGAAGGTGGGGAGCCTGGGGACGTCTCCTGAGACACAGAAATGCCCATTAAGTCAGGGTGTAAGGAGAAAACGAGGTGGGAGAGTGAGGTAAAGTACTGCACCCTCGTCAGAGACCTGAGTCCTCCTGCAGTTTGTAGTAGCAGATTTTGAAGACTGGTGTTTCAGTAAAGGTACAAAGATTGCAAGCATTTCAAATTACCCTGGACCCAGAATCTTCGAAAACAAAAAAGATCAAAATTTTGTAGTATAAGCAATAAATTGCAGACCTGATAGGGGTTAGGGACACAGGCTTGGAGCCTCAACTGGTCCAATAAACCATATAAATCATTTATAGCAGTAAATTGGTAAGATTGCATGGCTCTTTTGAAAAAAAATATTTAGCAAAAGAAAAATATAATAAATTGCATTACCGCCCTGCGGCTTGTGGCTCATGATCACTGGGACATTTTCCCGTATGAAGGAGTAGCTCTTCATCAGGAATCTGACCTGAGTGTGGCGACAGAACCAGTTGCTAAAACAATGAAGCTGAAAAAACCTTGATGTTCTTATGGCAGATACATATCAAACCATTATCAGTCATAGCTTATCATGTCACAATGACCTAGAACCTATTCTATGAGGCCAAAGGGTAATTCAACCAAGGCCTGTCCTTGAACCCCAAGAAGAACCTGAAGCTCAGATAAAACCCAGTTAACCCCAGGGGGCGTGGCACCGCAGCACCACCTGTGAAACCTTAGCACCAGCCCAGACACACACTCACAGGACGAAGTCAGCTTTTAATAAGCATTGCGCAAACTCACTAATAAGCAGGGCTCTCGAGTTTCATCAGAAGACTGGAGTGAGATTACATTAGGGGCGAAACGTCTGTCTCACGGTCAATGCGCGAAACTCGCGAGCCCTGCATCCCCAACACTGCTGAGGCACCTGCTGGTGTTATGCAGGACTGAATTTTTATTACAAGGAAACTAAAGCATGAAGCCATCGTTAAGCAGGATGTATATATAGCCGGGTATCTGCCCAGTGCATTCTAATTAGCACAGTCATAATTCTTGTCCTTCACTGCTTTTGTTGCTTATCTCTCTGTTCGCTCGCCCTTTGGAATACCCCCGAGGAAGTATCTAAGCACGCCTGCCACATTCCTTCAAGGTCCTTTTTGCTGGGAATTAACTAATCGTCACATACAGTATGTAACGGCTGTTCTTGAGCAAGCAGAAAGAAGCCAGGGGACTTGGGATAACAGAGAGTGCCAACCTGGCGGCCATTTTGAGGACAACAGAACAATGGGAGTGCACTTAACTGCAGAGCGGTAGCTTAGCGATATGTATCACTTGATTTCCTGCCTCTCTGGCTCTTCTTTAACCTCTCCTGACATCTTGCTGAGTTTAAATCAGCCTGCATTAGTGACTTTATATCCTAACAACTTCCTAAACAAATTCCTTATATCTATATACTCAATAGCAGGGGTATACAATCTTATCCACAAAGGGCCGGTGTGTATGCAGGTTTTTGGGATAACCTTTAGGTCAGCTGTTCAAACCCAGGTGTGAGGAAGAAAGAGATTCAGCCAATCAGTCCTCTAATTAGTAACCTGATTAGGGAGTTGCAGCAAAATCCTGCATACACAGCGGCCCATTCTGAATAAGATTGCCAACCCCTGCTCTATAGACTATATAGCCATTTTATACATAGTGCCCCTATTTTCAGGGGCTCAAAGGTAATTGGACAATTGACTGACAAGCTGTTTAATGACCAGGTGTGGGCTGTTCCCATGTTATTTTATTAACCATTATGAATCATGATAATGGAGGGACATTGTATAACGGTGGCTGAAATTCCTAAACAGCTCATACGTTCTTTTTGTTAAGCCCCTTGAATTATAGCTGAAAGTCCACACTTCAATCACATCTTGATTGCTTCATTTCATATCTATTGTGGAGGCATACAGAGCCAAAATGATGAAAATTGTGTCATTGTCCAAATATTTATGGACCTAATTGCATGTGTATGGCTGCATGCACACATACCTGCTCCAGAATAATGATGAACCGGGAAGCGGGTGGCAGCTGGTGATGTATCACCACATAGACGGGGAACACCCCCAGGACGCAGCTCTGTGCGGCCGCCAGAGCGACACCACAGCCCACGGTGAGCACCCTTTGGGGAGTGCCGGTGCCATGGTAATGGCTGCCCCACAGGGTAAGCGTGTGGTACGGCCCGGCCAGTGTGTAGCTGAACATGATCATCCAGGCCCAGAGCACAGTGGGCAGCTTGCCGAAGGCAGAGAACAGCAGGTCGAAATCCAGAACAAGCCTGGGGAGGTAGAACCCAGGTTGTTGATGCACATTTGGCTATTTTAGATTATATTTGTGCAGACATGACTAAAGTAAATCTAATTATTCCAATAGTGGGTGGGATTACTGTCCACTGCCAATCATTACCTCTATGAGAACTAATTGAGTAACCAATGGGAAGTCAGAATTATCCATCATTATCTAGATTATTCACTTCCTGTTTCAGCCACATTCTCATCACCCTGTTCCAAACCCACCCGCACACACTCACAAACACACACACACACACACACACACACACACACACACACACACACACACACACACGTCAGTGCTGGTTCTAAACACACCTTCCCTGGTCAATGTAATCCACCGCCAAGGTGCTGATGATGAGGAGTAGTAGAGCAGCGATGAACATGTGGTAGAGGGTCCGAATGTGATTAATCTCAAACAGCTCACTGCAGGCAGGAAACACGGCTCAGGTCCCACATTGCTTTGCATACAACTGCCAGGAACCAATGGGCGAATTTCACACACACTTTGTGAGCTGCATGTCAAAGTAATGTGGTACTCTGGGGGAATCCAAAAAAAAGTGGTCATATGTTCAAAACGTGGATTTTATTTGACATAATTCAGTTTGCATCCCTGTACTGGGAGAGCGGAAGGAAGATAGATGGATGGTGGATAATTAAGGAAAACAGTTTTTTAGAGAAGTAACTCTCACTAAATGAGAACCTAAGACCCTCCATCCATCCATCCATCTTCTAACCCCTTATCTTCTAACCCCTAGGCAGCACTGGATGGGATGCTATTCTATCAAAGGGCATATATACACAATATGGACAATTCTGAGACACCAGTCAGTCTAACTGCACTTCTTTGGACTGCAGAAGGAAAGCAGAGAACCCACACGGCATGGAAGAACAGGTAAACTCCACACACACACAGAGCAGACGTGGGGATCGAACCCCAACTCTGGAGGTGTAAAGTAACAGTACTAATGCTGAGGCACTGAACCACCCCTAACAAAACCCTGAAGTTCTACTTTCAGTTTCATCCCACCCATCCATCCATTTTCTGTCCCTCTTTGTCCTATTCAGGGTCACATGGGCACAAGGCAGGGAACAACCCAGGATGGGGCACCAACCCATCACAGGGCATTCTCACACACCATTCACTCACACACACCTCAATATTCAGTTCATTGAATTATCAATAAATGAAGGCTTAAACTGAAGACAACACGATTTCCTGGATCAGGAGGGAGAATTCCACTGTAAACTTACTCAAGGATTGACCTCCGTTCCATAAATACTTTCTCATGCTCCATCCTAAGGTTTCTGTAACAGAACAGAATGTGAACACCTTGCACCTCTATTCTCCTACGTGTACATGTGGACAGTGAGGTCACAGTTTAGGTATTGGTCTTAACAGTTGCTTGGATATAGTGACATACTGTACTTGGTTCCCATTATGCTCTGTGGCATGACCAGTACCTGAGCTACTGTATGGTGGCTGTAGTAGGCGTTAGCCCATACCTCACGCTCCTGCTGACGTTGGTGGTGCTGGAGAGTATGTGGTTCCTACGGGAGTAGGACTCCGCTGACTCCTTCATGGCCCTGTCCAGGAGGTCACTGAGCTGACCCTGGATCTGTTCCAAGAGGTCGGCCTTCACAGCCTGTGTGCAAAAGCGGTGAGATACTCACAGAGGCAGGACAGCCGGTTTCACAGTGCTGGCTTTATGGATGCCAGCCAAGTGCTTTTCCGGTGTCTGTGCCAGTGCGACTGGCTCTCAGACTTTCTGGTTGGGGGGCCACGGTGCATGCTGGCTTTTGCTCAAAATAACTTTTGAATTAACAAAGCTTAGTTGGGTTGTTAAAAAAAGATCTAGAAAATAACTAGTTTTTGACATTCCATCTACTAATACACACAAGACACAGATCCTTCACAAGAGTCATAGATAGTTTTCTGTTTGTAAAAGTATTTGCCCACCTCAAACATCAAACAGGTTACACAAAAATTGCTAATCTATTGTAACACAACACAATCCTCACCTCTATATGTCTCTTCCACTGTATCAAGTCATGTGCTTCAAGGTCTGTCTGTTCCTCCTCTACACAGACACATGGGCACAAAATCATCTACAGGATAAACTATGACATCACATGTCACACGTTGCGATCCGCAAGATCATCCACCTCATTCATGACATCATACATGTTGTGATCCACAAGATCATCCATGTTATACGTGTGGCAATCCACAATATCATCTATGACATCATGCATGTGGTAATGTACAAAATCTTCCACAATGTTATGCACACACAGAGGTGACTGTATGGACTCTGGATGCCCAAGGCAAAAAAAAACCCTCTAACTTACACTCTGCTAAAGTCAAAATTAATAATATCAACACAGAGAATTTAATAAACATAGGTCCTTTATTTTCACTTTATGAAAAGCAGAATACTCAAATGAGTAGATTTGTCCCTGTAATGTACTATGCAATCGGATGCCCACAGGGCCCCCCTCCCAGCTCAGGGCCCCAGGCAATCACCTCATTTGCCTGTCCTATTGCAATGCCTCTTCATACACATGATAATCCACAAGACCATCCATGACATTATACATATTGTGATCCACAAGGTCATCCATGATATCATACATATTGTGATCTATACATGTGGTAATTTACAAGATTATCTACAGTGTCATAAAATCATCCACATCTTCATAATCCATAAAATCATGAAAAAAAGAGTACAAACCACGAAGACAGGGATTCGATTTGTATGCACATTCAGTCAGTTATCTGGCTTCACCCTGACACGAATACCTTCCCGCGATAAGGGCTCACCCATGTTCTTGGTTCGGCTCTCTGAGCCTGCGGAGTTGCCGGGGGCCCCTTTGTCCCGATGACGCATTTTGATTTCCTTGCTGGGTGTTGCCATTACATCTCTTAATCTGAAGGAGGATGATGCTTGTATCTACTGAAGAAAGAGATTCAGGGTCAGAGGTCAGGTTGTTTGCCACGTGTGGGGGAAGAAGCCCCATCATCACGGGAGTGACACCATGAACTGGAGTGACACCGCGGGAAGTAAGCAGAAAGGTAGTAGAAGACACGGAGGTCAAACTGCCATTACCTTTACATATCCTGGACAGCTGTGGCATCACTGGGCTAATGCATCAAATACACAAACACCACACGGCACATAAATAGTCTATTGGTATGTTTGTCTTCAAACAACATTAAGATTAATTAGCAGATCAGGGACTCAGAGGTATATGGAAGAAACAACAAGAAAAATATCTTTCTCAGGTCCTGTTATTGACATAGCAACATGGGATTCAGGCCTACAAATAGGAGGCCTTGTGATTTGCCTGACGAGCATAATGGCCTCTTTTGGACTTATTTGTGAGTGTCCCTAAAGGTTTTTGACGATATAACCCCTGAGGACCCTGCCATCTCATCAGAGACATAAAGCAACAGCTGCAGTTTGTTAGCATTACAAGACACGGCGAGCGGGTTACCTCCAACCACTAGAGGGTGCAGTTGCAGTCTTGGTCAGCCACTTTGGGAAACGATGACTGTTTAACAGTTTATGAGTCTCGTTTGAAACATGACCTGGTTGATATATGCAAGTGCATTACTTTGGGGTGAGCATTGGTGGGGTTGAGGTCTCTACCCTTTTAAGAGGGTCCAGGCGGTTGCATTGGCTGCTTTTGATTATTGGGGGGATACAACCCCTCCCCCATCATTCCATAATTTATGGCCATGAGTAAATGCCACATATGGTTTCTAATTTCTGAAAAACTAGTTTGGTTCAGGCTCAAATACTTTTTATCGGAATAAATGCAAACAATTTTTAGTTGGATTTATAGCTAGATGTAAGTCTCTGTGTCAAATGGTGG
Organism: Mormyrops attenuatus; assembly: GCA_026777985.1. Lineage (NCBI taxonomy): Eukaryota > Metazoa > Chordata > Actinopteri > Osteoglossiformes > Mormyridae > Mormyrops > Mormyrops attenuatus. Next base: position 2,312,826 of record JAODKC010000130.1, on the reverse strand, counting down.
GTTAGGTAACAAGTCCCCTCCCTACCCACAAATGTATCCCTCACCTTAAGCAAGCATTTTAACATGTCTTAGACTCTATAAATAGCCAGTAAACTGTAACTCTAACCCTACAATTGTCAGAAACTCAATGAAATTCTAGCTAATAAGTGCCACAGCATAACTCTCATAATTGTGTAATGATACAAACATCCTCAAAGGATTCACATTCTCAGTTTACCATTTTAACCTTATTGTTATAAGGTAATAATTATTATAATAACAATGCATATTTTAATCTGGGGAACTAGCTATTACTGTTGGATAAAATATAACAGTAAATGTCTAAAAGACCAGTGAATGCCACTTTTACAAAATTAATTTACAGGAAAGCTGCAGGTGACATTTTCAGTCTTGCAATGCTGCCCACAATCCTTTTAAGTTTGTTGTGAAAATTGTGTTGATTGATCTTAAAATATTCTCAGTAATGACCAGGTTTATCTGTTCTTCGTACCTTGTAAAAAGGAAAATTTACACTTTGTAAACACCAATAACCACAATATATTTTGTTTCCCCGACTCTGCTGTCCGTGTAACATCTTGATTTGCCATTGCAGGTTTTATAACTCTGTGTTCTCCACAAAACGAAAAACAACCACTCAATGGTCTGTCATTGAACCTTTTAATGCAGGAACACTTCTAAAACCACTTCTTGGTGCTTAGTCCAGATCTCATATATAATTGAAAGCAGGAAAATGTTACTCACATGTAAGTTTTTCCTTTCTTCTGTGTGGGTCACTGCAGGACCTTGTGGAGACGTCAGCCTGAGATACCCGATTCGCAGCTCAGTCATCCTGCCATTCTGCGTGCTCTTGAACTCTGCCGCTCCTCTCTTCTCCCCTCCCCTCACCTCACCTTCCCACCTAATCAGCTCCTGACTTTTGCTCTACCTGAGTCCTAGTGTTGCTTCTAACAGCAGATCTACCACAGATTCAGCCTCCCTGCTACCTGTTCTCTAAGGCCACAATCATGGTCTGCTTGTGGCTTAAGTATGTCCCCATATTAAAATGATTTCCATTGATAATCTTTTTATGGAAATCATTTGGCTGTTACTGTGACCTTGCTCTTCCAGGACTGAGGGTCTGAACCCCACCTGCCACATCTTTGTGTGGAGTTTGCATGTTCTCCCTGTGCCACGTAGGCTTCCTCCTGCGGTTCAAAGACATGCAGTTAGACTGACTGGCTTTAAAAAAATCCCATAATGCACTTGTGCACCCTGCAGTGGACTCATAGCCACTCCTGTCCAGAGAGTACCCCTGCCTTGTGCTAGCTGAGTTTGGCTCCCATAACCCTGACCAAGATAAGCAACTAGAAGATGGATGGATGGATGCATATTTCTAATAAAGAGATTTATCATACAAATGAAATACACTATATCAGCTCAGGTCAGGTCAGGTTGGGGAGCATGCGCTGATGCAGCGCATTGCTGCACCCACCACACAGCGAAACTCCTTGGGATCCCAGCCAACAATCCCCCAGGCAGATACATGGTCCTCCGGAAATGGCCATTCATCTGCTGCGGCCAGGTGTTACGTGCATGGGCGTCTCCTCGGCCTGGTCCAGCCGCCTGGGTCCTCAGCAACGAGGATCCTGCGAGCCGGATCACCCTCAGGGAAATGTGCCACATGGCTGTAGTGCCGTAAGTGACGCTCCCTCACAATGCAGGTAATGTGCCTCATTCGGGACTCCTCTAGCAATCGTTCAATCGACACAAAGTCAACCCAGCGGTACCCAAGGATTCTCCGAAGAGACACAATATGGAAAAAAGTATTGGGACACCTGACAATTACATCCACAGGAAGTTGTATGACATCCCATTCTAAATCCATAAGTGTCAATACGAAGTTAGTCCCCCCTTTGCAGATCTAACAGCTCTTCTGGGAAGGCTTTCCATGAAATTTTTGAATGTGTCTGAGGGAATTTTTGCCCATTCACCCAAAAGAGCATTTGTGAGGTCAGGCACTGGTACTGGATGTAAAGGCCTGGCTCAGAATCTCTGTTCCAGTTCATCCCAAAGGTGTTTGATAGGGTTGAAGTCAGGGCTGTGTGGGCCAGTCAAGTTCTTCCACACCAAACTCACCCAGTCTTGTCTTTATGAACCTTGCTTTGTGCACTGGTGCAGTCATGTTGGAACAGAAAATGCCAAAATGTTGCCACAAAGTTAGGAGCATAGAATTGTCCAAAACGTCTTGGTGTGCCCCATAATCCATAGGAAAATGGTCATCAGAGGCAGCCCTAGTTTCCTCTGCTCCAGAGCCCAGTGGCGGCGTGGCTTCATACCACTCCATCTGATGCTTGGCGATGTGAGGCTTGCATGCAGCTGCTTGGCCATGGAAGCCCATTCCACGAAGCTCCTAGTGCACAGTTTTTGTGCTGGGATTAATGCCAGAGGAAGTTTGGAACTCTGCAGTTAGTCAACATAGTGTGCTGGCAACTTTCATGCACGATGCGCCTCAGCACTCGGAGACCCCACTTTGTGGCTTTGCATGGTCTGCGACTTAGTGGCTGAGCTTCTGTTGTTCCTAAACATGTCCACTTTGCAATAATACCACTTACAGCTGACCATGAAATATCTCAGAATGACAAACCTGACTCCATGGTTGGGTGCTTGATTTTATACACCTGTGGCAATGGATCTGACTGAAACACCTGAATTCAATGATTAAGAGGTGTGTCCCACACTGGTGTCCACAAAGTGTAAGTAGTGCAATAACTATATAACATCCAGTTTTGCATTTGTGTTGATTTTCCTGTCTTTAGACATAACCAAGTTTGGCTACATGACACAACATCAACTTGTTGCACGTGGCCAAAAAATATTTTAATCCCTTCTTAAACCCCTGCTACACCGATAACTGGTATTTTTCTGCAAATGCTCCTAGAGACCCCAACCTTACCCAATCACAACCACACTTACCTATTTTAATCTTAGGATTAACCCCCACAGACAAGTGACAAAAGATGGAAGCAGAACTCCACACGTTTTATGCAGACAGGATCATTTTAATGAAAGTGTTTCTCCAGTAATCATTTCGATTTTTATTCTCAGCAGCTACAGAGTTCTGTCGCACTGCATGCACTATTTTACACACTTGAAAAAAAAGAATCCATAAATAAATACACAAATAAACAGACACAAAATTATATTCCTCACTGCTTCATCGGCACTGTTTAAGCCTATGCTTTATGTTTTTTTTTAAAGGACTACTATATTGTGCCGAAAACATGGTAAGAATATATTCGAACAGGTCAGACGGCATACGCGGACTGATACACAGGTGGGCGTAATTTGGCCCATAAAAACATACCAATGACATCTGCGTGAACCATATTTGCTGCCCCCTAACAGTCCCCATGGTGTTTGGACTGACAAAAGGGCGAGTGAGCTGCAAGTATTGGGGGAGGGCGTAGTCTTCGTGATGAGCCCACTTTTGTTTTCTGTTTTCCAGTCGTGGTCCTGTGCTAGATGGCAAACAGCTGTAAAAGGACCAGGTGTGCGTGCACGCACACACACACACGCAACGTGTGAACGGCAGTCAACCGTCCACAACATAGCCACGACTATCAGAATGCGGTGGCCTTGTCTCCATGTGACGATTCTCAGGTAGACTGGGTAGCTGACCTTGGTGGCGCCGGAGTGCCAGAGGTGGATGCCTTGGTCAGGGCAGGATCTCCAAGCCTTCCACACTAACCTTTGTGCTCCACCCTTCCCACCCTCAGCCTTCCATGGCACACTCTCTTCCTGATTGGCTGATCAGGAGGCCAGTGGAGTCTGCATGGGGGTGAAGCTTCGTGGGTGGATAGGGTGGAGCTGGAACTAATAAGGTTGGTTAGGAAGAGCAACTGGATCCAGGCACCAGCTGGTCCAGACCATAGTGACCATAGTGTCATTCCAGATCCAATTCCCACCCTTTCGGATGAGGGCTTGATAAGCTCTTGCAAGTCTCTGTACTGTATGTGCACGCGCACACACACATAATCTTTAAAGTATTTAGGGTTCTCCCTGTCTCTTTGAGGGTTTACTCTTCACTGCGGTCTTTGTTCCCATCTAGCAGTGCAATAGTCTGTTTATTTAATTTAACATTTGTAATATTATAAATAAATATCCCATTTTGTTAAATAAAATAAAACATATACAATTCTGTCAGACTAAAAGCAACGGATGCAATACAATATAATAAATACAGCAAACCATAAGATATGTAAACATAAATCAATATTTAAATACAGTGAAGTGTATAAAAATAGTTGCTACATAATTACTGTAATTTTTGTCTTTCCTGTGTACATCAGTAAAGTAACAGCTAAAGACAGACACACTAGCTGGGGGCAGTAAGACACCAACACAGAACCATCCAACCCAAACCAAATATATTACAATTCAGAAATATTTATATATGTATATATGTATTAAAATACACAAACCAAAAAAAGCAGAGCCAAATCTTTCTATGGTGGTACTTTCAATTCATGGCTGATGATATATATTCATAGTAGTATGCAGAGGCATTGAGTCGGCGTGGGTGCTCATTTAAGTGCAACACCTACAGCCAAGCCCTGCTTCAGCCGGTCACTGTAAATCAGCCCGGGAAGCAAAGCAGTATCTGTCGGAAGCATGTGTGCATAAATAGTCAAGCCTGTGGTACACTGCCCCCTGGAGGTAGGAGGGCGAACTGCCCCCAGAGGAGGAGTATGCCATCCAAGGGTGATACCCCGCTCCACAAGGGGGCTGCTGACACTGCCCCTGATGGGACCCTCACTGCTGCTGAAGTCAGACCCATCACAAAAAAAGCAAAAGTAGCCTCTCAATGCCAAGTACGCATGTTCTGCAGTAGGACAGCAGTGAACCTATCAGGTCATTGTTTTAAGCGTCAGGCAATGATGCTAACAGCCTTAAATGAGCATGTATATACACATATGTACATATATATGTATACGTAAGATTCATCGTCGTGTAACTGAGAGGATGTTAATAGCTGTCGTACATTAAGGCGTAATGGAGCCCTGGACGTGTGTGTGAGTGGCCCAGGGGTGGCGGCGGGAAGCAGCCAGTGGCTGCCCGCAGGTGCGTTCAAAGACCTGGAGTGCAGCGATTAGAACGGCATAGCAGTACCAGTACCGGGGCTACATCCTGCTCTCAATGATGTCTATCCAGATAGAAAAAGAGCCACATCCTAGAAATAGAAAAGCCTATCTCCTAATGATGAATAATGTTCTTTTCGTGTTTGTCGTTTTGGGCCCGGTCTCCATGCTCCTCGAGTTCTTGGCATCTACGCTATGCTTCTACGAAGCTTAACAGAAAGGGAACCTCACACAGGGTGGGGTCATGAGATATCACACAGATCCACGCCAGGGCATCTGCCTTGGCGCACAGCACTCAATACCACCACACACTTACACCCCCCCACCCTGTCGGGGGGAGGATGGGAGCACGGGTTAGCAACCTGCGCTAACCTACAGCGTTCGCCACAGCACCTAAGCATACATTAAGATTCCTACTAAATATTAAGTGTGAAGGGAAGAGGAGTTACTAAGAACAGGTTACTGAGGACAGAGACTAGAGAAAATGAGTCTGAGGGTGGTGGGGGGTGGGGGTGGGGAATGGGGGTCTGCCAATGTCAAGGTCAGGGGGAAGCACATAAGCGGCATGCGGAATAATGGGAAAATTCTGGAACGAATGGGTGCCTGTGGGGAAGGAGAGAGAGAGAGAGAGAAACAGAGAGAGAGAGATGACCGTTACATGACGCGTACAGTAGTGCCAAAACGCGGCTCTTCACGTGCAGCCCTGACACCCCCACGGCCTGGTTCCGCACATTCAACCCAGCAATCCTAAGGCAGTGGCAAAAGGGGTGACCCTGCTCACCTGCTCTGTGCCATTAGCTGGCGGCGGTCTCCTGCTGGACGACGTACAGCTTGGCTGGGTCCTCAGCTTCAATCCCGCAGGGTACCTCGCTTCTGGATATAAACACATACTTAGAGGGCCCACTAGGGGGTGTTGTCAGCACCGGCGACTCACGGCGACGACGCTGAAGGCATTGGCAGCTCCATCTGTCTTCATTGTTATCATTAATATGCATTATAATTACGCTCATCATCAATCTCCAGCCTCTGGCTAAACGTCAGAGAAACATGATGCCTAAATACTATGGAATTATTATCACTATGGTATTACAAATGTGAACACATGAGGACTAACTCACCTGTTATCATTGATATCTGTCGTATTTCCTGTCAAAGAAAGAGAGCAGAAGTGAGGGGTGGCCCTATATTCGCAGCAGCGTGAAGGACCCTAACTGCTGTGGTCTCATGGAGCTGTCAAGCTGTTAACAAGACTGAGTACAAACCTGTAAGGCGCTTTCACCTCTCACCTGCACCAAAGACCAGACACAATTAGCATCCACTATCTCCTCTGTTTCTGTCTCCAGGCACTTTTGGATAAAAACTTATTACGAATGCACCTATTAACCAACCAATCAATCACTCTATTAACTCACTCTGCTCTAAAACTGTGGGATTTTATTATAATATGCAGCCTGTGAAAAGCTCCATTGGCCCTGTGTGGAAGATTGATGGATTTTTAGTGTTATCATTTCTGTTGATGATTATTCTTGTTGTTTTTATTGCATGCCTGGGTAACCCCCACCCTTTGGTTAACTGTGTTCTGTTCATATAATGATTCTCATCTGACTGCTCTGATTCAGGGTTGAAATCAGACCTTATCGCAAGCGTCGTGCCGGGAAATGGCAAACAACCAAGCAGTGAACAAAGCAGAAGGAGAGAAGCGCACAGAGCACACACCCATCCTGCCCCCTCCTGGACCAACAGGAGCAGCTCTCCGTCCCCTGTGGCTCTCTTATACTGCACTAATTATGGCATCAGTTCTAACAAGACCCGGCCAACACTGACGGGAGAGCGAGGAACTCTACATATACCTGGAGGTGAAGCCATGCAATAACTTGAATGTATGTGCCATGATTTTCCAATTTAAACAGAGAATTATTAAAAAAAAGAATATATATATATATATACACACACACACACACACAAACACACACACACACAGACGCTCCTCTACTCATGAACGAGATACGTTCCGAACAGCCGTTCGCAACTTGAAATGTTCGTAAGTCATTATTCAACATCATTTTAACAAAGAACTAGGATGCTGGGAGTACGCACGCTACGCTGCTGCGTGGCGGGAGTAGCGGCCAGAAGTCGTACTAAGCGGA